>RDPX01000191.1:1270063-1303346 GCA_003991215.1 Morbakka virulenta | reverse complement strand
AAAATACATGTAAACAAAGCACTTAACTAAATATAACTTTCACAAGATTACAATTCACAGCGTACATAGCAAGCCTAATTAATTGTAATCTTAGAAACTCTTTTATGAGGTACACAGTTACCGATAATAATTAAAATATAGTTACACATACCTCTTTCCACGTTCCTGTGGGTAGCTAAAACTTTCTTATTTCTTATACATGCTTAGCACCAGTTGCTCAGATGGTGACTTTACAAGCGCTGACTTTGGCCCAACTACAAAACTGCTTGCAGGAACAAAAGGGTGAATCATCAATTTTCATGCATCAACGGTTCCACACCTTATAACATGACAGCTAAAACCAATCAACACGTAATTAACCGCTGGCCAACCGGAACAGAGACCGTGACAAGCTTCCTCTTATCCACAATCAACAACAACAAACAAGCCGACACAACAAGTCAACCGGCACACATTATGGCCCTGACCATCTCACATGTCCCTGCAGTTACAGTTTTTGCTCTGCTCACTTTCATTCCTCTTTTCTCAAGTGCCTCACGCCAATTGTCTAGCTGCTCATCTACCTCTCGTATTGTTTCGCTGCATAAAAATATGTCATCTGCAAAGAGCATGTTCCAAGGGTCCTCCTTCCTAACCTCCTCCGACGTCTTGTCCATGACTATGGTAAACAAGAAGGCGCTGAGCGCTGATCCCTGGTGAAGACCTACTCGGTCTTCGAACCATTCAGTCAAACCTGCCGCGCTCCTCACTGCTGTCGTGCTGTTCTTATACATGTCCTGGACCAATTTTACATACTTTTCTGATGCACCGGCTTTCCTCATACAATACTACAATTCCTCCCCTTGTACACGATCATATGTCTTCAAACATCATCTATAAACTTCAAACATCATTAATCACGAATATCAGGGAGCAGCGGAGGTCGCCGACGATGGCATTTTGATGACGTTGGGTCCAAAGCCTTCGGGAAGCTCAGCGTCCGATGGGATCGCTTGCTAACCCCTTAAAACACATTAAAATCGGACATAGTAAAGTACGATCTATTTACAGGAGTGGAACAGCAGCACAGATCGCAATGGAAATGGACAGTAACAGATTGGATATCCTTGGGATCAGCGAGTGCAGATGGACGAAAGCGGGTAAGATGAAGTTAACCACCGGATAGGCACTGATCTACAGCGGCGATGAAGAGTTGCACGAAGGAGGTGTTGTCATTATGATCAGCCAGCACGTAATGACATTCTTATTAGAGTAGACACCAATAACCAAGAGGATCAAAACAGTCAGATTCTACTTGAAATATAGAAGAGTGACTGCTATTCAAGTCTCCACACCTCATAATGAAAAAGAAGATTCAGAAAAAGACCACTTCTACCAAGAATTCCAAGAAAGTTTGGATGAGTGCAATAAAAATAACAGGATAATCATTATCGGAAACCTAAACACCAAAGTTGGAAGCAACAGCAGTGGTTACGAGAAAACGATGGGTATACACGGACTTGGAGTAAAGAATGATAACGGGGAAACGTTGTGCGAGTTTTGTGAAATAAACGAAATGGTAATAACGGAAACTCTTTTTCCTCACAAAGACGTACACAAAGCTACCTGGGTGTCGCCAGATAGGAACAGAAAGAATCAGGTCGACCACGTGTTGATAGTGGACATTGGAGATCGTCAGTGCTTGACTGCCGTGTGCAAAGTGAGGCTGATATCAACAGTGATCACTACTTGGTGAGGGCCCGAATCAAGCTACGTCTCGGCTCACACAGAAATATAAAGAAGAGCAAGCCCAGACTTGATGTGGAACGCCTTGAAGATGAAAAAATGAAAATGAAGTTTTTCGGGGTGGTGACAAAAATGCTGGACGAAAACAGAAACAGCGAGAGCCGGGACATAGAGCAAGTGTGAGAACATCAGAAGAATGCCTATCTCAAATCAGTGGAAGAGATGATTGTTTTCAGGAAGAGAAAGAACAAGCCGAGAGCAAATATGGAGACTAATAGATGAGAGAAAAGCAATCAAGACCAGAATTGATAGCACATGTTTGGAGAGGATCAAAGACAAACTGAAGAAACAATTCAAACAGAAAGACCGGCATGTAAAGAGAAGTGTGATGGAAGACAAAAGGGAGTGGATACAAGAGACAGCAAAAAAGGGTCGATAACACAGCTGAATATGGGAGACAGAAAAAATTGTATAGAATAGTGAAGCAACTCACTGGACAGAGCTCCAGACAGGTAACACTTTTCATGAACAAGAATGGATATCTGCTAAAGAGTAAAGAAGCCAGACTAGAAAGATGGAAAGAGCACTTCTATGAAGTTCTCAACAGAGAGGCAGCAACTGAGGTACCAGAAAATGATAACAAGCAAACAGAAAACCTTGATATATCAGTTGAACCACTTGCAATTGAAGAAATTGAAGCGGCAGTGAGAGCATTGGAAAATGGGTTGTCCCATGGAGTGGACCAAATAACTGCAGGGCTGCTTAAGGCAGACGTTTCTATGACAAGCGCAGAGATGAAACAAGTTCTTAACCTTATTTGGGAAAGTACAAGAGTTCCAACAGAATGGAACAAGCGTCTTAAATGTCAGATCCTTAAGAAATGGAGCCTGTAAGGATGTGGAAACGGGCAAGGATTTTCTCGATTACCACTGGCCAGCAAAGTGCTTAGCAAGATTATCATCAGCAGGATACAAAAAGAGGTTGATGCAAGTCTCAGGAAGGAAAAAGGCAAGCTTTAGAAATGCCAGAGGAGCAGTCGACGAAATCTTCATTCTTAGGGACATACTAGAACAAGCGAGTGAATGAAATGCCACTATTTGCACCCATTTTGTCGATTTTAAAAAGGCATTTCACTCCATCAACGGTGATAGACTTTGGAGAATAATGAGACAGTACGGATTTCCCAAAAAGCATATAGAGATTGTCAAAGCACTGTACAAAGACTTTCAGTGCTCTGCAATCGACAAAAATGACACAACTGATTGGTTTCCAGTGAGGCCTGAAGTGAATAACGGATGCTGTATGTCAGGATTTCTGTTCCTCTCGGGAACCAACTGGGTGATGCAAAGAACACTAAACGGCGAAAAAACGTGTATCCGCTGGATTTTTACGACAACGGTAGAAGATCTCGACAGGTGGAAGATCACGAGGTACGACAGCAGATATCAGGAAGAGAATTGCTCTGGCAAGCGCACACATGAAGAGACTATCTGATATATGGAAAGCCAGAGAGATCAGCCATAACACGAAAGCTTTACTGTTCAGGAGTCTCGTCTTGTCCGTGCTGCTCTTTGGATGTGAAACCTGAAAATTAACCAAGAAAGAAGAAGCTAAGCTGGATAATTTTCAAGTAAAATGTCTGAGAAGAATTTTCAAGGTCCATTAGCAGCATCATATCAACAACAAAATAGTGATACAGGTGGCATCAACGGAGATTAGTACAGGGATTAGGAGGCGTCAGTGGAATTGGGTAGGACATGTGTTGAGGAAGGAGCCGTCAGATAACTATGCTTTAGTCCTTGGATGGACCCCAGAGGGAAGAAGGAAAAGAAGTTGGCCGAAAACAACATGGCGTAGAATGGCTGAGGTGGAGAGCAACAAAACAAGCTGGGCTACTTGGAACTCAACACGCCGTGCATCTGCAGAGCGATCCACGTAGAGGAGTGATGTCGAAGGCTTATGTGCCTCCTGGCACGGAGAGGATTAAGGTTAAGGTAAGGTAAAGGGTAAGAAGAAAGCTAAGTAGCTGAGAAGAAAAACCAAAAGTTGGCATTTTGTTTATCCCAAATAAAAGATAAACCCGTGCTATCGATGATATTTTTATTGCACGAATCCAGTTTATTTCTTCAAATTTATCAACCAGTATTTGCTAAAGCTAATACGAAATCTGGAAAATTTTCTGCCGTTAACAATTACACTTGAGAGAGATTTGTTCATCTGCTTAAGCTTTTGACAGGCAGTGTATTGGGGCCAACATCAATGTCTTACCGCTGTTTAAGCCTGCAGTGCATTTGAGGCACAAAGGTCAGGTAGAAATTAGCTCAACTCTACTCGTACTAAACAAAGAAACTATGTTAAACGTACAGTTATATCTGTAATATCACTTCCTGTGCTTCCTGTACTTCCTGAATCTGGCTGGTATTCTGGTTTACTTTATTTGAAAGAGGCAGACTGCTTTAATTGTCTCAGTAGTGAACAACTTTTTGACGTTTCAAACTAGAGATAAATCATTGAAAAAAGGTGTTGGAAAAAAGTAAAGTAAAGTGAACAGCTCAGAGAAGGTAGAAGGTAATGTGTTAATTTACAACCATATTTGTTGAGTTGTTTACTTGAGCTATGTTAATGGTAGTAGAGGTTCTGTAACACTCTGCCTTGGATTACAACTCGTATAACTTTGTCTTACACAGTATGTTATGGAAAATTACAAGTAAATCATTGATCAATCTAAAGGGTTATTTAAGCATTTTTGAAGACACAGCGCATGTACATAGATATTTTTTTCAGTAGAAATTCTTTACTTATGTAAAAAGTTACTAAGTTCGACTTTTTGTTGTTGGTATAATTGCTCGTCCATACCATTAACCTTTGAATAGGGGAAGAAACCACGTTTGAACTCACAAGATTTAGCGATCAGAGTGGAAGGGATATTGTTAGTTAAATATATTCGGATAGCGTGTATTGGTTTCAGGGCGTTCATCTGTTGGTTTTGGAAAGCGTTTCTCCATATCACAAAAGGAAGTGTTGTAGATCATATCTTTGTACCAGTTTATCACGTCATGTAAGGACATGCTTGCTTCTCTAGTTGACAACTTAACTTTCGTTTCTTGTTTCAGTTTGCAAAGTTCCTCTTTCTCCAAGTTATATAGGTCTCTTAAATGCTTCCGACGTGCCGTCGGCGTTCGCCTGTTATTACGGAACTAAAGCTGGTTTTTCAGTCAGTTATTTCGAATGTTTTTTTATTAGATGTTTGAAATCGTATAGAAAGTAGAAATCACCATCGGTAACCCAAAGTTTGTCTTTCACAGTATTAAATAATGTAAAACGCCGTTGGGTCGTTTGTTTATCGTCCACAATGACAAAACTGATTGTTCAATACTTTCTTTTAATATTATTCTTATTGACTTGTTCATACAAAATTTCTGAATTAAATTTGCATACTGAGATCATATTGTGAGAGAACTTTAAACCACCAAGCAAGAATTTTACCATGATATCCCAGTGACAGCAAGAAAACCAAAACGCGTTGAGAGCGCTGTGTGACAAACCCAGATAGTATAGCAATGTCTTGAAACAGTATATAATCAACTTTATTTATTGGCCAAGCAATCGTAAGCTAGCTCCAAGCTTAACTAAATTTAACTAGATTTGAGCACGTATACATACTGTTACAAATCTAAGATTAGCATTAATCGATACGTAAATTAATTCGTTCCAGGTTCCATACCTTGCAGGCATGGGATGTGGAACGAAGCTTCATTGTCCTTACCACCTACACAGTGCTTGGTGGGTAAAATATTCACTGGGAAAAATTTCAGGTCACAAAATCATGTTTGAAACAGTGAATTTCAAAGGGATTTGCCAATGGCGTGTCGCTCCAGGTTCCATACCTGCAACGTATGAACCCTAACTCTAATTTACAATGTCCAACACCCATGGAAAGTTAAAAGAAGCTGTATGTGGTATCAATCTAAACCCCAACCATGGTTGGAACTGAGCAGTCAAGAAGATGGTGCACCTTTTCAAAGCTATACTTACCCTAAAATTGACCCAGTTTTTCGAATTTGAACAAACAGTTTTGCTCTCAAAAAACATTTTGGTACTTAGAAGGTATAAGGGAGATTTTTAATAGTAAAACGGAATAGTTATGTATCTAAAAATGAGAATGAGAACTTTTACAAATCGTTTTTGTCAAATTTACCAAAAGCATTTTTTCAATTTGGTTTTGAATTGAAGAACCCTTCAGCAACCTCAGCCAACCACACTCGGGTCAGTTTGCTCTTTGTGAATAGACACTTCAGCCAATGAATTAGCGCTCTTTTGTGACATGGTGGACTGAAGCCAGATTTTAGTCTTCTTGATAGAGGCAGAGGGATCTTTTGGGGATAACTTTGTAGGCAGACCACTAAGTACCAACTTCACCAATGCGATGAGTTGACGTATGAGAAGTCATTCTTTTTGCTTCGATTTAGTCTTGATTTTGTCATTTATTTCTAGGAAAATCCTTTCACCAGTACACATAGTTTGATGGATTTGGAATTCTTGAATTAATGCTTAAGCATCAAGATTGTCTTTAAAATCTTCTAGTCCATCAAATTCCAGTTGGTAAGGTTCTGAGTGAATAGCCTTTGACAGTAAGTGCTCGATGTTGGAGAAAAACTGATGACTAGCTTGTTGAAAGACATCTGTGATAGTCATGGTTACGTTATCAATGGGGCACAAAAAGACTAATCTGTAATGATCTTTTAGAGTTTCCCACTTTAATGGTTTAGAATTTCCTGAAGGATCTTCATAACCAGCCACATGTTGCAAAATTGAATATTTTGCCTCCTCGCGCTTTCTTGGCAAGTTGGTTCTTAAACTTCAAGCTCCCTGGATTTAACCAGACAAACTAGAAAGCTTAAGTTTGGTATTAGGGGCTTTGCAATTCTGTGCTGAATACAGACTATGGAATATTTATTACCATCTATAAGAATAAATCTTTCAACTTCGCTGGTTCTGGATCGAAATTTACAGAATTTCTCCGAGAAAAAGACATCAAATAATTTTCCTTCTATTTCATCCTCAAAACTTGAAAATCTACAAAACTTCTGCAAAACCACACGATACATGTGAATCAACGAGAAACTGCGTATTACAAATATCCAATCAAGATCGAGCATCAAAACGAATCTGACCAATCAGGTCTTTACAAATAGGCGTAGAAAGCTTATGCAAATACAAATGAGAAAAATAACATTGTGAATAACTGTGAATAACTTCCGTGTCTCTACATGATTATGTGGTTAATACGTAATAACTAGAGAGCGGATTTTTATGGTGTTTATTTTTGCATTTTATGTCACATAAAATATGGTGCTAAAAAGTAAAAATATGGTGCTATAGGTAACAAAATATGGTGTTTATTTTTTGTGGATAGGCAATAAGAAATAAGCTAAAACAAAATTTTTCTGCAAAGCATTTACTTTCTCAAGCAAGAAATACAACATATAACAGCAAATACAACCATGAGACCATGACATTGTATGTATACATAATATTTCACCTCCACTATATATAACTGTAGTCAATCACTTGCTTCTCCTAACCCAAGCTATGTACAGTTTTGAGCATCACAAAATGTTTGTCTTTTGGCCGACAAAAGTAAGAATATGTACTCACAAAATATTGCATTGTCAATAATCATCAAACTCGTTTTTATAGTCCATTCTCGAGTAGAGAACTAGTAGATGTTTTAGATGCCCAGGAGTCAAGTTGTGCCGTCGATCTGATAGTATATTTTTTAAGATAGAAAACGATCTTTCTACATCACATGAGGTGATTGGAGCATACTTAAATCCTGTGATATCGCCTGGTAATAGTCCGAGATCTAGAGAGGCCGTTTCACCAGAGAGCACGTCTGCGATCGACGAAATTTGTTCATATCCTGGATTCTTAGTTAGGACATTCTGGATTTTGTTCAGTACGATTTTACCCGTCTCGCCAGGCGCTTTCTCTAGGTCTGCCAGCAGTGTTTTAACAAGCCCTACTGACTCTACTAGAGGCAACCCTTTTGTTTCGAGCTTCTCGATCGTTTTCGCTATTGACCGGTAGTGAGCTGTAATGTAGGCCAAGTTGGCTACAACTGCCTCACTCTCAAACAGTGACTTCGCTGTAGTTATTGCTGTGCTGTCCTTGCTATCCAGTAATGATACGGCAGACTTGACCTCTTCAAAGTGGTTCCCATAATACACTGCGGCCTCCAACCAAGTACCCCACCGGGTAAGCACAGGTGACGGTGGAAGTCTTAGACCAGGACACTGGACTTTAAATACTTTAATCCTTTTTGGAGATTTTTTGTAGACCTTCTTGACAGCAGATATCAATCCATCCACTTCCGGGAAGATTTCTCGAATTGTCTCAGCCACCCTGTGTGTACCGTGTGCAAGACATGTCAAGTGAACTAGTTTTGGGAACAGTATTTTTAGTCCTTTAATTGACTTACACATATAGGGTGCGGCATCAGTTAGTGCTAGCTGTACTCTATCGTTAAAAAGCTTACCTTCCCAGAGTAAATTCAATGAATCCACAATGAATTTGGCTACTGTTTCATGATTTGTGGAGGACAGAACTTCGCTGTTCAATAGATATGCTGTACCAGCCTCCCTCTCGTTTGCTGTCAGGGGTCCTATTATAAAGTTGGCTACGGCTTCCATTCTAGCGTTTGTTGTCTCATCCACGCTGAACCATACATTGTTCTCCCCAACGGCTTTTCGAATGCTCGCTACTTTCTTTTCGTAAAGTGGAGCTACGTAGTTTTTCTTAGAGTAGATTCATCTGGAATATTTTGCTTCGTGTACTTCGAAAGAAAATTACGGAGCACTTCGTTTTTCAGCTTCGTCAGTGGAATATTAGCTGCTACAAAAGCAGCGCACAACTCGGAAGCGAATTCGTTATTCCTGGAAGATGTTGATGTCCCTGTTTGACTGACTAAAGTTTGCTGCGCCTTCGAATTATCCTGGAGTGCATGCTGGTGTTTGGCCGAAGCTATATGCTGTGTAACTTGGTCTCGTCTCTCTGCACTTACAGCTTTGCAACATAATTTACAAAACAACACGCTTCCATCCGATCGAAAAATATCCGAACCAAATGAAGAAACAAAATGAGTTAGTCGAGCTGATTTGGTTTGCTTAACTTTAGGCATGGTCAATGATTTGCTGGTCTACAATAATCAAAATTTGACAAGACGTGTTCAGATTGCTTTACTCAACGGAAGTTCGAATGTATAATGCTATTTCGTACAATCGCCACCTCGGTTCTGTAACCCTGCGGTTTGGAGGAATGGATTTAGCATGTATCTGTGTAGGTATCGATTCAGTAAAATACTTTTTTAAGGCGCGAATCCCTAGATTGCGTGAATCGCTAGGATTTCCATGGATTATAGGCCTACATGTTACATGTATATCTTGAAGCTGTTTAGCACCATTGAGAGCTATGATTATGAAGGTTTGAGATAATTTTCAGTTAAAAGATTGAAAAAAACTGCCTGACTGTCAAGCAATCATTGGAGCTATCATTGCATCATAATCCGGTCTTGGTTTCTAGGCCAACATCCCACATTCGAAGTGTAGGCCTATACAAACAAATTAATTTTATTGTCATTAAGACTGTCATTATAGACTCATTAATTATAATTATCGACCACTCCAAGTGCAATTAGCACATCGTACGTCCATCCATTCTATACAGATGTCGACTCATCTCATTTACTGTAACTCGAGTGTACTTAGGGAACGGAAAAGTGAGCAATAAAGCCGACTTTTTGGTCGGCTCTTCAATAATGTTCTTTCTCCAACTTTTCTGCCTTTTTATTCCATGCAAAACGATACAAAATGCATAAAAATTGTAAAAAAATACTATATTTGGCCTGAAAATGGCAAAATATGTTATTAACATATTTTTTTATGGTGCTAACGTCAAAATATGGTAAAATATGTTATTAACATAAAATTTTATGTTACTAACATAAAATCCGCTCTCTATTAATGACATTTAGTATAATAAAGAAACTCCTATTTAGTTGAAACAACTCAATTTTCTTCATTCTACATTTAATGAGTTAAAAACCCAACCATAACGAGCATACACAGAAAAGAAAATAAGACGACAATTTCATATCNTCCCACATTCGAAGTGTAGGCCTATACAAACAAATTAATTTTATTGTCATTAAGACTGTCATTATAGACTCATTAATTATAATTATCGACCACTCCAAGTGCAATTAGCACATCGTACGTCCATCCATTCTATACAGATGTCGACTCATCTCATTTACTGTAACTCGAGTGTACTTAGGGAACGGAAAAGTGAGCAATAAAGCCGACTTTTTGGTCGGCTCTTCAATAATGTTCTTTCTCCAACTTTTCTGCCTTTTTATTCCATGCAAAACGATACAAAATGCATAAAAATTGTAAAAAAATACTATATTTGGCCTGGAAATGGCAAAATATGTTATTAACATATTTTTTTATGGTGCTAACGTCAAAATATGGTAAAATATGTTATTAACATAAAATTTTATGTTACTAACATAAAATCCGCTCTCTAGTAATAACATAGATTATGATAATAAACGTGCCCGTGGGTGTTACAACACCATCAACAAAGTGGGCACCAGGCACAAAAAAGGTAGTCATGCGAGCTCGTTGTCAATGATCCCCCTTTTATGGTAATGGCAGCTACTATTGATATAAAAAAATAACAGTCTATGTTTACCATAGGGTTGAAAGGTACCATTACAGCATGTTTCAGCAGTTTACTTTGCTTTATCTAAACTTATTTTTGCTTTGTAGGCTTCTGTCTATGCTAATATAGCCACACAATCCGCTTTTCAGCCCTACGGGGCGATCAAATCAAAGTGTCACATTGCCCAAGTTAAAATTTTTGTAACGCAATGTAAAAAGTTCACATTTGGTGTCAGATTATTTTGAAACCCTTTTCTGAACATGGACTACTGGGTGATTGTATCTTTATCATGAAGAATGGACCCACACATGAGATATTTATGTGGTGTCTCGCGTTTGTAGACCCTGGCACTCACCTTAGTGGTTCTAATGGGAAGTAAAATACTTAGGCTATGGCTGCAAAGTACAAGAACACCATATTTTAAGCCTTCTACGTTAACCGCTTAAATTTTGTTTTCACTCTTAGATCTCAATGGAGAGAATCCTCGATTTTTTACCCTCTTTTCTGCCTCTCCTTTGGTCATATATAACATTAATATGTGTTCAGTGCAGGGTTTAAAAGTTCTCAGACACCTAACTGAGCGTTCTAAATTGCCTTGTTCGCAATTCCGTTCGGACTACACACTGCACATGCATGCACACATACAGAGTTCAAGTCTTATAAATATAAATTTAATCCTTAACTTTAGCCTTTACCTTTTCCAAAATTAGTGAAAGCTATGATACTGTGAATTTTCAGCCATTGGTGGTTTCCTCAAAACTCAATAAAAAATTGCAAAGGAAAATATGAAAAGATACATTGACAAATGTAATAGAATGACTTGCTCTGGAGCAGCTGCACATTCCTTCCCAAAATGGAAATATTTTGAGTCTCTAAAGAAATTATAACTTTACTTCAGATAAGTATAACCTTTTTCGGTTCAAAACCATCTTCAGTACAAGATGACAAGGTTTTTATTATGCTTGTTAGCAGGCAATGTCATTCTGGCAACACCCACATACATTGTTGGTGAAGGTATGGAAACCTGTGAGGCAATATCATAGAGTTTGTCAAACCTGAGTTCCCCTTTAAGCTTACAATTCCCACGGTCACCATCTATTTATACCTAGTTAACAACCACTTCATCCAGCTTAACTCAATGAAGCAACCAAACGAGGAGGAGAAAATCTTGACACAATGAAAACAAAAACAATTAGGAAAGGTGGGAAAAGAATCATTTGATATCAAGTTTAGACGTGATAACCATGCAGATATTGGCCAATGAAATAATAGTATTATCATCAAAAGAAAACATACAAGATGATGATGACTCTGACCCTTTTTTACCAAAAACTTCTTACCAGCTGTGTACTCACTAACAAAAAAAAAGGAAAAAAGAACAGACTCACTGAATAACAAAAAATCAAGACATGTTTGGATTAGAGATATCAAGTGAGAATGAAGACTGCATTTAATTTTTGTAGTATTATGCTTGCTATCCTTTGCAATATTTTCATATTAAATTTTCTAACAATTTTATTAAAATGAAGATGCTGATTGAACTGGTGGGAGAATTAGATTGCCAAATTGGAAATTACGTCCTGACAAATAGTAAAAATTTGAAACATTAAACAAAAAGGGTTTTTTTCACGAAATGAATTAGTTATATAGATATGTATCTGGTTTTGTGATTTCCTGCCTTCTAAACAAACACATCAAATCAAGTGGTTGGTTTCATACCATTTAATATAGCATATGCTTTAATCCTTATATCTCCCGCTACTTATATACACTGGTCATTTACACCAGTATGGAAGAGTACTCCTTCGAGGAAAGCATTAGAAAGGTATTTATTCGCATAGAAAGACCAAGCAGTGCATGTGAAGGTTAAAAGGAAGAGATGATCGCAAGAAGAATTATTTGAGAAATTTGCTTCACAAGGCGTAAAACTTCAACTAAATTATTCTTAAAACAGGGCACATTTACAGCATTACCATAATGTTTGGACTTAAAATGTATGTTGTTTGGTTCAGTGTTTTTAAAAAAAAAGTTGCTTGTTACATTAAAGTGAATTTTTTTTCAATAAAAATATGCTTTTGTTGCTGGAAAAGAAAACAAAACTGTGCATATGCGGTGTACTTTCTTGTCAAGATCCGGCAACGAGCACTTACATACGGCCTCCCCACTTTCCCTGGAGGGATTCACTGCAGTATAATAACAGGGATTCGTAACTCTTTTTAGTGGCTTTGTTTATAACTACAGGTAGTTTGTAACACAAATTTGTCTGTATTTACAAGTCATTTAGACAAAATGATACTGTATGCTAACAAGTAGGTATAAAAAACCGTTTGATGTAACACGGACTAAAGCAAATATTACAATTGATTACTTCCTATATATTACATTGTCACTTTTATCATTGCTGATACTGATACCCACAAGAATTTTTTTGTTACGTGTTTCTCGTGTTCATTTAAAGACCTAAGGATATCAAGTGCATGGAAAGATACTTAAAAAATAAAGAAATAAAGAATAAAGAAGCAGGCAAAGATGAGCTACAATCATACAAATGAAGCAAGATAATACGATGTTTAATGTAGTCATCACAAGAAGAGACAAACCGTCTTCATAATCAATAATCTAAACAGAAAATCCAATGTACTTTAAGTACCGCTTCCATAGATTCATAGTGAATTCAATATCTGCCATCTAGTTCGATACAAGGAAGAGCCATGGCTTAATGGTTAGTGCAGTTGCACAGTAGCCAAAAGGTTCTGAGTTCGATTCCCCGAGTCGGAGAGGAGAATTTGGAACTTCACAAAGAAAAAAGCCATTTGTTGGCGTTAGGAAGGGCATCCGGCCAGGAAATTTCTCACCGTCAAAATCCCTCTGAAGGGCACCGTCTGAGCCCCAATTGCTGGGGAAAAATGACGTTAAAACTGAAAAGAAAAAAAGAAAAAAGTTCGGTGTAAACATTTTTCTCTTTTTTGTATTTCAAAGTACTCTCCATATATATTAGATAAAGTTTAAAAGTCTTGTAATTTCCCTTTTTTAACTAACCGTTTTTAAACTTAAGCCAGTTGCTGCCGACTTACCAAATTAACGTAAATAATATACTGGTTACCCTTCTTCTCTTTTTAGAGACATGGAACGCGCTGTAAAGCTTTCGATGAACAACCCTTTTGGTGGACCATTTGGAGCAGTTATCATCTCACCTGATAACAAAATAATTGGCGAAGGCCAGAACAAAGTAATAAAAACAAATGATCCTTCAGCACACGCGGAAATTGAAGCAATACGAAATGCTTGTCAAAATGTGGGCAGTTTCCATTTGATTGATTGCACCATATATACATCTTGCGAACCATGTCCTATGTGTCTCGGTGCAATTTACTGGGCCAGGATTTCAAAGATAGTGTATGGAAACACCAGAAGTGATGCAGCAGATATTGGATTTGGAGATGAATACATTTACAAAGAGCTTGCTTTGCCTCCTGAGGAGCGCTCCTTGCCAGCGATGAAGTGCGTTGAACATGAGCCCATCAAAGCCTTTCAGCAATGGAGTAATAAAAATGATAGAATCAAATATTGAGCAACAGCTTCTTTTTTATCTTCTTTTTTCCCCGACTTCTTACAGATGGATTTGAGAAGCTATAACTCAGATTTTGGTAGGAATATTCAAACAAATGAAAAGAACTGAACTTTAACCACACGTGAATACGATTTGTATCACAAGAATAATACTTGTATCACATAAGCATAATACTTGTATTGCATAAGAATAATACTTGTATCACATAAGCATAATACTTGTATTGCATAAGGATAATACTTGTATCACATAAGTGCAATACTTGTATGATATAACAATCTTTGTAGTAACGCAGTTTCTTTCCTCGGACAACTAATTTTTGAAACTCCCTATCTTATGAGTTATTTACTCCATCATAATGTTTCTAAGTCTAAAGTAAACTTTTGTCTTTTGTCCTGAGCCCTTTTCCTCCCTTCTCCTTTTTTTTCACAGTGGCTCACATTTAGTGGTTTTATGTCTTGTATAGTTTATAATCATTAAAAAAAGTTGTCATTGCACGGCCTTAAAAGATGCTGAAAACTTAAAAATTCATATTGGCAGAGTCCATTTTACTCGCTTGGTTTTGAATGTAAGGGAAAAAGCAGTCAAGCATTGCCGTGGAATTGTACCCAGGTTTTAGGAGTCACCTACTCCAATGACGTTACGATTTCTGATAACATTATAGTATTCCACTATTCCTTGGTTTACTAAACTTTAGAATAGTTTTGGATTCTGTGTAACCTAAACATTTAGATCACCCCAGTATTTTCATAACGACATCCAAAGCAATTTCCTAAAAAAAATCGATGGATGTGTGGCACAAAGGCAGCTCTTTTGATTCCATGGACGACTCACGTCAGAGCTATAGGGTTTCCCCCTTCCTTTTTACCTTTTTTTTCTTTACTTTTATATCAAAAACTTTATAAACAAGTACTTATTATTTATCTTCCACTTCAAAATTTGTGCCATGTTACTGGAGCGCCAACAGCAATACCTGATGTACTCCATCAATCTTTAGATATCTTTGGATGCAGACATAACTCTACCCCTTAAAAAATTGACTTAAACCTTAACATGACTTTGTCAATACTTGCTGATAAAGCTATCTAATATTCGTACTCATATAATACTCTAATATATTACTCTATGAGCATTAGAAGGTAGTATTAGAAATAGAAGGAGAAGAATAATTCCAGGCTCATGGCGGATTAAGATGTTGTGCCCAATCTTCCCATTCAGATTTTTATAGAAAAATATGGCAATACTTAACAAATGTTTTGTTGTCAAACAGCTCATTAATGTAGCATGGAACATTCGAATGTTTGCTTTCTACACCAAAACTCAATCAATTAATAAAGGCAAGAATTTGTGGCATTGCTGGATTTACCTACACCCATAAGTAAGAGATTATTATTATCATTATTTCATAATTTTGTACAGGTAAATTGTAATCAGTAAACTTGAAGTACTGTTCTCCTAATGATTATGATTATGAGCATGATTGGTCAACGTGCTTACCTTACTAGACAAGCAGTGCGCATCGCACTATACATGAATATTTACACTAAGAATACCATATTAGAGGTTTCTTGCAACCCTTACAAGAAATCAGTGATATATCAATGAAATCCAGATCAATTCAGGCTCAGGTTTCAAATTTATGAAAAGTGTTCTACTTTGTCATTATCACTATGAAAATACACAATTATGGTGACCAATAGGCATACCCTTTATCCGGGTCGCTGGTAGGATTATTACGATCTTTATTATCATTGTTAGAAATGGCTAACCTTACCAGTATTTGTATGGTACATCATTTACTTTATATATTTATATATAACCAGGTATTAGAGAAAAAGAATAGGTTTCGAATATTATCTCGTAAAAAATGTAACGATTCCCACGATAGCCATAGACAATTGATCTACCACAGTACAGTGAAATAATTTTTTTTGTTTTTTCACTAAAATTGCAAGTTCTCTCCATTGTTATTGTCGTAAAATAAGATAATTGTAAAATAACTGTAATTAATATCGATCAGTTTTTTTGGTTTTTTGGACTTTTTTATATTCTATGGGTATGCGGGCTAGTTCGAGCCTCCGGGTTTTGGACAGCCCTGCCCTGCGTAGTCCCCAGGTCACCCTTTGGCAAGGTGCATTACCCTGTCAGCCACCCCTCACTGGGTCATGGAGCCCTGTTTTGTTGCACATCCTGCCTGAGTGGGGGTTGCACTTTGGGGGTAGGAACCTCTTCTGAGGTCACCGGCCAGTGGTGCGCAATTACGGGCAGGCAGAGCTCGTTAGCCTTGGAAGGCATTCCGCCAAGGAGAAGGAAACTCTAATTTAAAGTGCTTTCCAGCTATGAGTTAAATAGTGGAGGATACACACTCCCTATACAGGTGTTGCTGTCAAGCCTTGCCAGCCAAGTGTATAAATGGGGCATCAAATGAACATGAATCTCGGCATTTCATCCTCGTATATGGCTGGGGTGTTCCCCGTAAGCGACGCACAACATGGGCCCCGCATATTGTGACATGTCAGCAAGGGGTACCGCAGAGCATATCTTGACTGCAGCTAAAGAAGTAAGGGGCAAACTCAAGGATTTGATTAGGAACCTGGAATGTTGTATTAATGACAGGTAAATCAAGGGAGATTGCAGATGACAGGAAAAGAAGGGAAATAGATACTCTTTGTGTACAGAAAATGAGATAGAAGGGGAGCAGAGTGAAAGAGATAGGTGAGGGATTTAAACTGCTCTATCTTGGAACAGATACCAGGAGAAACGGGGTGGGAGTTATTGTCAGTAATGATCTAAAGGACAATGTTACCAGTATTGAGAGTGAATGGAAGATTGATGTTAGTTCAGATAGCCACTGATACTGGTTTTATAAATGTGATAAGTGGATATGTTCCACAAGTAGGGTGTTCGAAGGAAGAAAAACATAGGTTTTTTTAGCAATTGGAAAGCCTGATCCAGAGCGTGAAGAAAGAAGAGAAGTTTGTAGTTGGTGCAGACTTGAATGGGCATGTTGGGGAAAACAGAGGTGGCTTTGAGAAACAGCATGGGGGAGCAGGTTATGGAGTCAGAAACCCGAAAGAGACAAAAGTACTAGGCATGGCACAATCACTTGAGCTCATGATCATCAACACATTTTTCGTGAAGAAGGATGAGCATAAGGTAACCTACCGCAGTGGTGGAGCTCACAGCCAGATTGCCTCTTTGATCACAAGAAGACGTTTTAGAAAATGTGTGATTGACCGCAAAGTGATACCAGGTGAGCAGTGGTCAGACAACACAGGTTTCTTGTGGTAGATCTTAGGATAAAAAGGCAAAAAAAAAAGGCAGCGGAAATGGGAAAAGCGCATCAAGATTTGGAATCTAAAGCAAACAGAAAAAGCCAAAGTTTTCAAGAAAAAAGTAATAGAGCTGAAAGAAGCGGAGAAGAAGAGGAAAAATAGGTAAAACTCAAGAATAGTATCATAGAGGCAGACAGGGAAGTTTGTAGAGAAAGAGAGCACGACCAAGGGACAAGGAGACGTGGTGGTGGACTGAACATATTCAAAAGACCACAAGGGAAAAACGAGCAGCCTTCAGGAACCTGAAGGAAGGCAGAAGCGTCATAGCTGTCAAAAAATATAAGCATTGCAAGAGACTGGCAAAGTCAGCAGTAGCAAGAGCAAAGGCAGAGCATAAAAGGAACTGGTACGAGCATTTGGATAGCTAAGGCAAAGGAACGAGCAAAGTCTGACAAAGGAGATAGGGTTCTTATCAAGGAAAACCAGGGAAATGTTTTGAGTCAAGACAAGCAGATAATAGACAGATGAAGAGAATATTTCTTACAGGTTATGAATACAGAAAAACCACGGGATAAGCCAGAAGAGGTATGCCCAGTTGAAAGTCCAGAATACCAGATAACCTGAGAGGAAGTGAGAAGTACATTGAAAAGCATGAAAGGAGACAAAGCGCCTGCTACATCAGGTATTTCAAGTGAGGTGCTGGTGGCCTTAGGGGAGGAAGGTGTAACATGGCTGACAGAGGTGCTGTGAGAAATATGGGATGAGAAAATGATTCCGAGTGACTGGACCAAAAGCTTGTTGATCCCTATCTACAAGGAATAGGGAAACAATTTGAACTGCACGAACTACAGAGGAATAAAGCTTCTAGAATACGCAATGAAGCTGTTTGAGAAGATCCTGGACAAGATATTAAAAAGGTTAGTTGAGACAGACAACATGCAGTTTGCATTTATGGAAGGCACAGTTGACGCAATCTTTATCCTGAGGCAGCTGAAAGAGAAAGCTCCACACGGGTTTTGTGGACCTGGAAATGGCTTATGATAGAGTCCCTGGGGAATTGGTCTATTGGTCCCTCCGAAAAAGAGGAGTCAGCGAAATGCTCGTGAGAGTAGTCAGAAGCCCTTACGCATGTTGTGAAACCTTCGTAAGAACGGGTGCAGGAGAGACATTCCCTTTTGAAGTCAGGGTAGGATTGCACCAAGGATCAGCCTTAAGCCCGCTGCTGTTTATCACCATCATAGACACAATCTCGGAAGAAATACGCAGAGATACTTCACATGAGCTCCGTTTTACCGACGATTTAGCCATTACAGCCAACGATGAAAGGGAACTGGAGGAGAGAATGGGAGAGTGGCAAAAAGCTCTGGAGAAGAGAGGCCTGAAAGTGAATGCAAAGAAGACGGAAGTAATGTTATCAGGTAGGCAAATTCCGGAAGCCCCTAAGATAGTGGATATCCATGGAGAGGAGATAAAGGCAGTGCATAGGTTCAAGTACTTAGGTTCCATCAATGAAAAGAAAGGAGGCTATGAGGAAGAAGACAAGGCAAGAATTGGGAGTCCCTGGAGGAAATTGTCTGAGAGTCGTGTAGCTGTCTGCGACAAAAAGGGGCCACTCCATCTCAAGAACTATTTCTATAAGGCGGGCACCAGATCTGTTATGTTTTATGGAGCTGAAACCTGGTCATTGAAGAAAGCACAAGAGAGGAAGCTGGAAGCCACAGGGATGAGGATGCTGCGATGGGTGACCAGAGTATCTCTGTGGGAGAACAGAACAAGTACAGATTTGAGAGGGCACGCAAAAGTAGTGGAAGTGGGGAGAAAGGCTTGAGAAGCTTGACTCCACTAGTTTGGGCACCTAATGGGGAGAGAGGAGGAAAGAGAAGTATTTTGAAGCAAGTGTACCATCAGCAGGTAGTTGGAAATAGAAGCAGAGGGCGCCAGAAGTTGAGATGGAGGGACAGAGTACAGATTGATACGAAAACGGTTGGTGCTGAGGAGGAAGATGCAAGCAATAGGGGCGTGTGGAAGAAGAAATGCCGAGCGGCCGACCCAACTTGACGTTGGAAGAAGAACGTTCAGAAAAAGAAGTTTTTTGATATTCTCAAGCTAAAATATTCCTTAATCACTCCTGTCATATTACAGTCTTAATCTAAGTCTTTCAGAGCATATTTTTAGAAATACAAAAAGAAAAAGAAAAAAGTAGTCTTTCCTAAAGAATTTTAAGAATTCAGATAGAGCACCCTGCTTTGAGTTATGGTAGAAAGGTGTTACTACAAAAACACAAGTCAAATTTTCATTTTGAACAATTAAATATTCTCGGAAATTTCATTCCTTTTTTAGGCTTAAATTAGATATTTTAAACGAATGCTATTACATAAATCAATTACACTTCGAGTAAATAGATCCACGGAAATGATAAAAGCATAAAAATAATATCACTCTTTAATAATGGTTTTAATCACTAATTTAACTATACTTTTCTTGAGAGGTTAGATTAAGGTAGTATTTTTCACTTCTTTTCCTTTGTCGAGGTTTGAATCACTTGTGTCGCCATTCAACGTGAAATGCATCATCTCTATTTTTCAGTAAAACAGTAGCATAAACAATTTTTAGAAAAACATTTTCGATTAATACGTTTAATACGAATACATTAAGCATTACTTTCAGTCACAGTTATGAAATGGGCTTAACTTGGAGTAATTATTGGTTAGGTAATTCGATAATTAAGTAATCTCTATCTTGCATGTCAAGTGAGAAATATTTTCTTAGATGGATTGTGGTTTTAGCTTAAGTGATACATAGAAAATAGGTAACAATTAAAACTTTTAGCCTCTGAAATCACCGATAAATATTTCTCATGTATGTATATTTAAAGGGCCATATATATATATATATATATAAGATATGATAAGTTGGAAAGAATAAAAAAACTACACAGTCCATTTCGACAAGCCTGTTTCGTGATTTTATTCACTCTTCAGGAAATGTCACTCTTCAGGAAACATTTCCTGAAGAGTGAATANGAATATAATCACGCAACAGGCTTGTGGAAATGGTCTGTGTAGTTTTTTTATTCTTTCCAACTTATCATATCTTATATTACGCTCTGCATTTATGTATTGAGCACTTTAATACGGATAACCGAATCGAAAGCTTTATATATATATATATATATATATATATATATATATATATAAGATAAATGAATTCCCAGGCTTTGACCTAGTCTCCCTTATGACCTTAACTTATCTTTGAATAATTGTGGGCAACTCATCTTTTCTTTATTGTAATTTACTATTTCAAGTTAGAATTTGTATCCTGCTTTCAAACTAAATCATTTGTTGTTTTCTTGCTTCACCACCAGCTCTTTCAAATTGCAAACGTTTAATTAACTGTTTCAATTTATAAAATTTGACTGACGTGGGAAGTGGCAACAAAATATTTTTAAAAAAATCAATATTCCGATTTGTTTCCTTGTTTTTACTTTATTATATGTAGGGGACATTGTCTTATTTTTTTCTGAAGAGCTTATAGCCATTAATTAGTGAGAATGAAACATCAGTGTTGAAGCTGCATTAAGACTTTTAGCTGCTTTTATATTGAGGAGGGTTCAAATGCTGACATGCCATTTCTTGAAAACAAAATATGTTGCATTGCCTATTGCAATTATTAGATAGAAGTGAAGTTGCATTTACGAGGTTGTAAGATTAAAATAACGAGTTTTCGTTTATTTTATTTAACCTTTACTTTATTGATGTGTAAACAATGTAGCCAGAAATAATAAACAAATAATTGATGTTCGTCTGGTTGACAATAGTAAGGGTCATACTTATGTGTATTTTTCTCGCATTTAATCAGACATATAATACCATAGACACCTACAAATTTTGTTGCGTTTGAGATGCCTTGTAGCTACTGGGAGTAGCACGGTAAAGAGCCTATCATTTTCAGGACATGAAAGTAAAATAGCAAAAAAGAAAGACTGGACACTGTTCTCATACGAAGAAAATATGCTAGACAGAAATAGAAATATTAGAAATAATGCGTCAAAAGACGAAACAAAGAAAAGAAAAGAAAATTTTAAGAGTTTTCACAAGAAAGGAAATGGCAACAAAAAGTAAAAAATCTTAATAATATTATATGAATAGTAAATAGGCAGAATGAAACAACACAAACAAGATAGCCTTATTCCTACTAATGAAGATATTTATATATATAAGGGTAGTGAGATTTTTAAAATTTCCGATTCCTCTGCTAAGAGTAACAAAAATGGTATAATTTTTTAATCGCCCATATCATACAAAAAGTTTGTTTTGAAAAAGAAGAGATAAAAGAACTACAAAGACCTGCAAATTTCACTTCATAAAATGCTTGCAAGGCAAAAAACAGGCAAATAGTGGTCCCTACACTCGAAGCAACAGCAATAGTATTTTTTAGACATCGGCAAACCTTATTGAGTCCATGGTATTAACTTGAGAGCCACAACTATATCGAATTAATTATAAGGATCACTATTTCATTATACAGATCGTTTTATTTTTGACAAAATAGATCTACCTCGTAATTCTTCAACACTGAACTTGAAACATTTTCCACAACAGACTACTATAAGCTTTTAAAGTGTCAACAAGGAAGTTCAATTAATTTGTAATTGATTTTTTGCGTATATTAGAACTTTCTGTCGTAAAAAATTCAATTTGAATTTATCTTGATCTTATGTATTTCCATTAAAAAGACCAGATTATCATTTTTTTCTAAAAATACATTGATGTTTTAATAGTTTTCGTTCTGAAAACTGGCAACCCTTTTAGCACGTAATGGGACTTGATTTCCGGAAACTCGTTGTGATAGCCCTAAAATATATACTCTAAAATGACCTATAGCTAAAATCCATGTTTGTACGGTATTTTGAAACCAAATCCGTTTCAAGAACTGTATCAGAAATTTTTTAGATCAATGTGAATTTTTCATTTGAATCGGCTAGAATTCTCATAAACATGCATGGATTTTACAGCGAGATGATGCTTTTCAAGGAGGGTCATATTTTTTTGATATATGGATTGGTTTTCATTTTTAAAAGCCCACTATTCACCCATGATAGACCAACATGCATTGCAAGGTAATAATTAATCAGTGTTCCATCTTTATTGTAGATAATGGTTGCATTGATGAAAATATACTCCTCGTTGCAAATTTCTCCTTAGGAATTTTCGTCCAGAAATTATCCTCTAAGCGTTTTCTGTTGTTTGAATATTAAACTTAGAGTGTGGAGTAAGCAGCAGAAGTAGCAGATCGTGTATTGGGTATTTTAGAACTCATTTAGACTGTGCGTCATCTTTGTTTCTTCATTCACATTTATACGTAACACAAGTGAACCAACATAACGTCGCAGCTATATCTAGTATACAGTGTTGCTACTAAAACTGCAGCAGCAGCCTTGATTCCTGGCATGTGTTATATGATTTGGGAGCCAACAACCTTCAACATTAATTAACAACTGTTAATAAGAAGGTCATAGGCTGGATGATCAAACTGTTTCTGAATGAAGCACATTTATAGTAATTGATCAATTAATGTAGAAATATATTGTATATCAACGAAAATCAGTTTCCAAATCAATATTCCAAGTCATCCATTTGAATTCCATTACTTTGATGTCTAAAATGGTCCGTTCTTTACTTGCTCAACATGTTCTGTACTAACTTGTTTCCTCGAATAGTTTTCTGACCAACACTCTTGAAACATTACATGTTTTTATTGGATTTTTTCTTGTTTGTCAGTATTAGGTAGTAATCTATCAGCGTATTGTCCTCGAATATTTTATGTGTGAAATATACGAACCATAAACTTTCCATCGTCCTTTTCCTTTTGTTGCTGTACAACTCTTTCAGTCTTTTTAAAAAAGAGCGATAAAAATTAATGCAATTTATCAGTTCTTGTATCTTTTTGCTCAAAATATTAATAGTAATCCTTTAAAATTTCTGTTTCATGTTCCATTTTTTTTATCCATTGCAAATTATACAGATTTCCACCCCTATTTACCCACCCCAATTCCCACCCCATCCCCGTTGTTTAGTTTTGTAGAGGCTAAAAGGAAAGAGAGAAACTGCACATTAATAAAATCACATTTAATGAAATAAATTCCTCTCAACAATAAACAATACTACAATGTAATTATAGTCATCCAAGATTTAAACACCGAAAATAAAACTAGCGACGACTACAAAGGCAGGATAATAGCTAAACATGGACGTAGCATCTTGAACAATAGTGATTACAAATTTTTATTTCTTTGCTATAAAAAGCTTTGACATGGCTAGTGCTATTTTACTGCAATTTGATAACCACATGACAACCACAATGTTGTACCCATCAAATCGGAGAGACTGAATCCTGGCTGTATGTTTGGTCATCTAAATTAAATGAGATCTTTGGGTCAAGACAGTGCAAGGAGGGTCAGTTTTTATCAATGAGCACCACTCTGTTACATCTTCAATTTATATAAAGTGTGTGTTTATTTTCCATACTCCATTCCTTAATCCAAACCAAATGCTGAAAAGCAGCGTCGCTGAAAAACGTTGATTGAATACTGCTGCAACAACTAATGATCGAGGTCACAAAAATTCCTCAAACTTTTATTTTTCTGTGAATTCTGGACTCTTGTTTCAGCAACTAACCGTTAATTACAACCCTAAATTTCATACACAGCGGTTAGCATCCAGATATATTTGCATTGAAAAGAGATGCTGCCTGTTTACAGGGAAACCTTCAGATAAAAATTCTTCCTTCTTCAAGTATGTTATGGAAAGTTCCCTTTCCCCTAGACATTTTCCATTTAAATAGTTCCACTTTTGCTTTGTACAAGCAAGGTATTGCAAAAGTGACTAAAAATCATGTATCTCTTTGTTTCTGTAAATTTTTAAAGTATTCGACTGGACTAGCCTGAACGGACACAGTAAGCAAAGTTTCTTGTAATTTGTAAAAACTCTGTGACGATTGTTTTGATTACTCGCTACCATTTAAAAGACTTGTTTAAAATCATAATAAAAATTCATTGGACATATCGTGAGAAGTGGTGGTTTAGAAAACACTATTTTAACTGGGGACTGCATAGGGAATAAAACACGAGGAAGCCCTAGATATTCATTAATGGATAACTTGAAGCGGTGGCTGAAGAAGGACAACAGAGAACTTTTCATCAACATGGGTGATCGGAGACTGTGGAGAGCCATGATCGCTGACGTTGCTCAGTATAGCACCCCATGATGATGATACCATAATAAACTTTCCCTTACCATCACTTACAAAATCATACCATCAAGATCAATGATTAATTTGAACAAAAATATAATTTTCTCATGGGCATGCGGCTTGGAAGGTTTAACTGTTTTTGTTTCTATTTGTTCGAATAGTCCCCAAGAGGAGGCATGACATAAAAGTTGATCAGGTTGTGACAAAAAATGTGATTAAGGTTCGTCAATCTGGTTTGCGTCAGCACACACACTTGCTTCGGAGAGAAAATGGAAATCTAGTAAAGAAGACATCGGGAACGGAAGCTGAAGGAAAGAAACCAAAGCCAAGGTCGTAGAAAAGCTGGATTGAGAGTCTACGAGAGGATATGCAGCAGTCAAGACTAAAAGATGACGATGCAGAAAACAGTGCACCCTGGAGAAAGGAAGCACAGAAGCTTCAACTTGACTCCCCCGCTGGAAATGGAGAAAAGTGGTGATGTTTCTGACCGGACAAAGTGATGCTAATAAATTCTATTGATAACAAGCCCAAATTATGAAAGGTTCTGTGCAGTTGAAAGAGAATTGAATCTTTAAAAAATCCGACCTGCATATATTTGTCATTTTTACATAACTAGTATCATTTTGACAGTATCTTTATACAATGCACAGAAAATTGGCTATTTGTCTATTAATCAAGTAGCGGGTTTCATTTAGTACTGATGTTAATTATTTTATTGTTGCATTTAGTTATGAGCAATACACAACAGCAGTGGAGTAATATCCATTTAATACCTACTTCAAAATTCAGTCAAGGAGCTCAACTTTAATCGAAATTTTAATTCCATCTCTATAGTGTATTAAAAAGCCAACCAGGACAATTTTTTTCTGTTGTCAGGCATAATGGAAGGGGAGAAGGTGATATATGTAATAAAGGTTAATTACAAACTACTTCAAATTGTGAGTTCTTTGGATATGGCAAAAGAAAGAGCCACGAATGTTAAATGAGAAGGTATTACAACTTTCAATACAGAACTGCTAAAAGTACTTTGAAAAGTCTGTTTTGATTTGAAGTCCTAAAATAAAGTATCACGAGTATGTTATTTTAACCCCAAGGCATTATTATTCCAGATGCGAATCTGTGAAAGAAGTCTTTTTTCTTTTTATCTGTGATCACGTTTAGCATTGCTTTTTTAACAAACCTTGGACCTTTTCCCATTAGCCCCCTTTCAATTATTTTCCCTGTCACTATTTGTATTCATTTAGCTATAAGAGTGATAAGAGTAATTTATGAGAACTACTAAACCTAGAAAGCTGAAATTTGGAGTATGAGTCTATCTTTATCCGGGGGAGGATCTGAGATATAAAAAAAATGACCTCGGGGGTCATATTCTGGGGCGATAGAGGGCGGTCAATCCCAATTTCAAGGTGAAGGAGACCTCTAGTCAAAAATTTGAATAAAATTTAAAATATAAAAATTTCAAGATTGTTTTTAATAAATAAATTCCAAAATAGAAATAAAATAACATTAAAACTTTTTTGGAAATTGACAAAGTTTATTATAGTGGTTAGTTTCCCCCCTGTCATGCGTGAGGCCAGGGTTCGATACCCCGCCGGGGAGGACTTTCTTTTTTGTCTTTTTTAATCTTATTATTCTTGCCAATGTATTGCCACAGCATTTTTTAATTTGAAGTTCTAACATTATCTTTCGTAAGATTACCAAAGTTAAAATTACTTATTATTTCTATACCACACCCCAAGTGTGAAGGTAGTTGCAGCTCTTTGAACCGGGGTCTACCATCACATTTCTTAATCGAGCAATACCTTACAATTACCTTGATAGGGTCTCTTTAGCCTACTAAATTGCACTTTTTTACCCGAGCAACGCCGGGTACATCTGCTAGTATAGTATACAACTTACCATTCAGAGGAGGAATCCCCTCTTCATGCCTCCGAAAGTCGGCTTTTCCTTTTTGGATTCCGACTTCGGTTTTGTTGAAGCTGGCGTATTACCATCTTCCTTTTCAATTTCTTTCTTGTCAGCATTTACATCTTCATTTTCTTTGTCCTTGCCAACCTTTCGATGGTAAAAATATATAACAGAAGGTTACATGTTTGCACAAAAATCTCTGTGTATGATGTAAAATACATACAAAATACAATAAACATAAATTGCTTCATTCCATCTTATAATTTAAGGTAATACTTTTGTACAAGAGAGGATCAAAACTAGATTCATATAGTTTAATAATGTTAGGAAAGATAGATGGGTTTAAGTTTATATACAACTTGGAATCACCAAAGTACTGTTGGTTATTTCCTCCATTTCGTATAGTGAGCAAGGTAAGACAATGATATGCTTATTAGAATGCAACAGTCTCTCAAATAAATGTAATTTTGATTGCTTGTCTTTAGATATGTGTGGTAAATATGTATGACCATAGAAAGACTTAGAGGAAAAAGGCTGGATCTTTCCCTGACAAAAGTAAGAGAATCTAGTTCAGCCAGCTTGACAGTATCCTTACCAGTTGCTGTACCCCCGTGTAATAAATATTCCATAAATATAATTTCTTTCTTCTCACGGCTAGATTGGAAACCTCTGCCTTTAAGTGTCTTCCTCCTTCACATCACTGGTTAACTCTTATTTCTTGGCTTAATTTCCTTTTGACTACTATTTGTCTTATCTTCAAAGTTCCACGCAACTTAATGCCTTTATACCTTGTATGGATCTTAACCATTAAAAATATGAACAAAAACTTTATTATATTAAAGACACAAGCTCTGGGATGAGAATTTAAGACAAAAAGGGCATTCAATTCCAACTACATCCAAAATTATATTCTGAATTTTAATTAAGAAATTTAGGTAAAACGTATATGCACACATAAAAAACACGTGTACACCAGCTCAAGACTTTAACGGTATATCATGCGACCTTTGCAGATGGAATTGTGAAGACAAACCAGGATTTCTATAGGCAGAAGTATGATGCAACACAGAGAATCAAATATTCCTAAAAGGGATAGGCCAGGTCGTCAAATGTCCCCCAATCTGGCTCGAAGTAAAATAAGCAACCAGAGACATAATTTATGAGTGTCTGTTTACCAACTGCCTATCCATAAAAAGAGGAATATTGATAGCATCAAAAACGTATTAAGGAACTGAGGATTAATTTTTAAATATGTTGAAAGTAAATTTGAAATGTGTTACTTACTTAAAGACAACCAGTTACAGACGCAAATTAAAAGTTCAACAAAGAGCAATAATATAACTAACTCAGTAATTAAATAATTATTAAAATATGGAAAAAATATTCACCAAATTATATTTTCCTATTTACTTACCGATGGTTTCTTTGTTTTTTCTGGTTTGTAAAAATAAGTCTTGTAAACGTATACTCCTGTTAATAAAACAGCACTACCTGACACGAAGGTACCAAGTGCGTATTTCAAAAAATCATTCATGTTTGTATTTTATCCTTTTTTTCACCCTGATATCTGGAGCAGTACGCAAATGGTTCACTTTTGAAGAGATGAAACACAAGATGCTACAGTTCGAACAACAGAAAATTAAGCAGTTTGCAGGATCTGTTTATTTGACGTCATGAAATCTAGTAAGATTTTGACGTCATGTTTATAAGCAACTATGTCTTATCGGAAAACAAGTAAACACAGGGGGCCTGTATGTGTACATTGATTTAAAATTGAAAAACAGAAAAACGCTGAATAAAAATTTACCTCCAGCTATTTGATCTCTAATACGACAGCATTGTAGTGTTAAACGAGTCATTTCTCTTTTTCCTATGTGTTTTATGAAACGAATGTTGCTGTTTGATATGCATAACATTTCCAATAATCCCACTCATCCTTTTCATTCAATGCCTGGGTAATTTCAGCCTCCGTCTTTTTTATAATCTACACCACCTAAAGAAATATCGTCTTTGTCAAAATTCGTGGTTTTGAATCTTCACAATGATTTTGAACATTAAACTGACAGGAGAGAAAATTCCAAACAGATTTAGAACACAGTTGAATACGACGTTCCATGACCTACGGTCATGAATACAATTTCTAATGTCTTTTGGCATTTTGCTCCACTAATTGCAACACAAAAGTTGTATCATGACCGAAATTTGACTGTTGCTCTGTGGATCGCAGATAGACAGTTCAGTTAAAGAAAACAGGTACTACCTACTCCAACTGAAGAATGCAAAGAAGAGTGATCGAAAATCGGGACGAATAAAATATGGATGACTCATTTGTATGCTAAATGAAACTGTCATATTTCTAACACTCTCAAGTAAGAATATCTTGCTGATCCAGTTTTTTTTTGTTTTACTTAACTTAGAAACAGAACAAAACAGCTTTTGATGACTACTCACTGCACTTCAATAAAGGAGATGAGATAGAACCTCTGGAAACAGGAATATGTGCTTGTCATTATTAGTAAAGAAAAGTCGTTAAATTCATATAAGCTGATACATTGCCTTTGAAACAGATACAAATTGGAAAACTGATGTTCTATCTTTTTTACGGGTTAGAAACCATACAGGACGAAATGCCTCTGGGTGCACGGAAGTGTGAAGAAGAGAAAGAAAAAACAGGCAAACGTAGGCCAAGAGTTGCAAGGAATAGTTTCAAGTACAAACTTAGTTATTATCACGTGGGGAGTAGCAACTTTTATCAAAGAAAGTATTTCTTTTCAAAGAGAACACCAGGTTGAACTGTCAACAAACATAAAATGCATACGGATAAAATGTTCTAGCAAAGATACAAAACTAGTTTGCTAGGACGTATGTATCATTCTCCGGGGACATCATATTGTACACTCAAAAATGAGCAACTGAAGTATCTATCAAATGCTGTTAGCAAAGAAAGAAAATAAACTATTTTATTAGATGACTTCAATATTAACTACAATGAAGCACAAATAGTTATTAAAATAGAAATTTAAACAAGTCATGAAGAAAGCAAATCGCATTACCAAAACTACATTATCCCTAATTGGTTTTATTCTGACAAACGCACCGCAACATATATCTACTGCAGACGTCTTCTCGACATCGCTTTGTGACTAATGGTGAAATGGTGGCATGTCTTCGCATAATCAACACTTCATTTTTTTGGACCACAAACTGCAAGGTATTATGTAAAGAAATTTCTGATTTCAACTGGGAATTATTTTATAAAACTGTGAATGTAAATGTTGCAGTAGAATATTTTAATAAAACACATCGAGCTGTTTTCGATGAACACTCGGCACTGATAAAAAACCCTGTAAAAGGTAAAAATTGACTTGGGTTGGACTTGACTTGGAATCAATCAGCCATCCCTCCAGTACTTTTAATGGTGGATTCACCATCCTAAACATGTCTTTTACTAGCTTTACATACTTTTCTGCTACTCCAGATGTTCTCATGCAATGTCATAATTCCTTCCTGTCCACCCTGTCATCGGCCTTTTCCAGATCTACAAAAACACAATGCAATTCCTTTTGTCCTTCTCGGTGCTTTTCCATCACAATGCGCAGAGCAAAAACCGCGTCAGTTGTGTTTTTCCTGGCATGAAACCATGCTATTTCTGGCTAATCTTTACTTCTTGCCTGAGCCTTGCCTCCAAAACTCTCTCCCACAACTTCATGGTGCAGCATATTGACTTGTTGTCCCAGTGCTTGCCACACTCATATGCATCTCCTTTGGTCTTTTATTAACAGAAATCAACACGCTCCTTCTCCACTCGTTTGGCATTTCCTTGCACTCTAGGATCCTATTGAAAAGCCTTGTGAGCACTTCTAAACCCAAGTCACTACAACATTCCCATTCTTCAATAGGTATGTTGTCTGTGGCTACAGCCTTGCCTTCATGTTCAGCTCTTTCGGCTTTTTCAATGCTGGCTTCTCTTGGGTTTTCAGTGTTATGAGACCTTACAATTAGCTTTTCCACCTTTTTAGCATTTCCTTTTCTCCTGTCAATAGCCACCTTTGATGACTCTAACATGCTGGATATTCTTTGGTGCATTGTCCTTTTGTTCCGCAATCCNGAGTTGTGTGTTACCTGGCATGAAGCCCTGTTATTGCTGGCTTATCTTGACTTGTGGCCTGAGCCGTGCCTCCAAAACACGCTCCCACAACTTCATGGTGCAGCATATGGACTTGTTGTCCCAGTGCTTGCCACACTCATATGCATCTCCTTTGGTCTTATAAACAGAAATCAACACGCTCCTTCTCCACTCGTTTGGCATTTCCTTGCACTCTAGGATCCTATTGAAAAGCCTTGTGAGCACTTCTAAACCCAAGTCACTACAACACTCCCATTCTTCAATAGGTATGTTGTCTGTGGCTACAGCCTTGCCTTCATGTTCAGCTCTCTCGGCTTCTTCAATGCTGGCTTCTCTTGGGTTTTCAGTGTTATGAGACCTTACAATTAGCTTTTCCACCTTTTTAGCATTTCCTTTTCTCCTGTCAATAGACACCTTTGATGCTGGATATTCTTTGGTGCATTGTCCTTTTGTTCCGCAATCCAGAATTAATCCTTTACACCCTCCTTTGGGTGTAATCTGTCATAGAAATTACTGCATGCCTCCTCCTTAGCCTTGGCTACCTCTCACTTTGCTTCCTTTCGCCTAGTGTCATATTCCCTTTCGACATGATACAGTTGCAGTACCAACTGGATATGCGAATCAAACATAGGCTACAGATTATGTCTGGAATAAACCATTTAATAAAAGAATTCAAGAGCTGCAAGATGATTTGCTTGTAAAAGAAAAACATTTATTGAGGTAGGAAACATGAAATCCGTACCGAGAAGAAAGTTTAAGTTGGTTCTCATTGAGGATTTCATGCGAAACTGTGTCAGGTTCCATAAAATCAGTTGGTCTGACATTGGCTATCAATGGCTCAGAGGGTGAGCTATTTCATAATTTAAAGAAACCAGCCAGTGTTAAGCTGGTTAGGCTCTTTCAAAAAAAACAAATAGAGTTTTCAAATAAGAAAAAGATTGAGATCCTTTTGAAATCACTTCAATTGTTGCTGTCTTCATATTCAAAGAACCCTTGCACTTTATTATTTCAATATGTTTTATTTCATCAATTCTTAGAATGTTTAATAAAATCGTCTTTTTCAGACGCTTTTCAAAGTGTTAGAAAATCAAATAAATGATAAAGGCATTTAATCCAAACATTCCAGTATGCCTTTTTTCATCTTACACCCTTTTTGTAAAAGTGGCCAAACGTTTAGTACTTCAACATAAACCCGATTTTGAAATAAAATAATTTTTTTATCTGTGCTTATATAACATCATCATTTTGTCAGAGAACAAAAAGTATACAAAAGACCAACTTTTCAGACAGTGACTTGGTAACCACGTCAACCATATTTACCTTTAATGGCCAGAGTATTCAGGAAAGTAACAAATTTTAATAATAAAATATGAAAAAATAATTTTTATAACACTCTGTAAGGGTGCAACTGTTTCTCTTATAGTAACTTCTTCCTGTGTAACTCAAGTCTGACTGAATATACTGGGAGGCTGTGAGGAAAGCACATTCCCAAGTGTGGAGATTTCTAGTTTAACAATATTATAAAAATCCAACACAGTATTGTTTTGCATTGTAAATAAATACTGTCAGTTGTAATATAATGACTCAGCAAAACTGGCAAGTCCTAGTGCCACATTGTTTACGATTACTAAACAAAATATCTATGATGTAATTACTAAATGTAGGATATGTAAAATTGTATAAATACCTGTGATTTCCACTGTAAGGGGCAGTTGGTGATTTGGAGTAATATGAATAAGTTCCTAAGCTAATTTCTGAGTTATCATTTACGGTCATCTTGTTTCATCACTGGATTTGTTCACGCTATTGGTTACAGCATTTTCCAGGATAAAACAACAATATTATCTCCTAAAGATTTTTAGGCCAACATACATACAAATTTGGACTCATAATTCACATCACAACAAGTATGAAAGGTCAAATGATACACTGCAAAGAAATTCACCAAGATTTTATGTCCTTGACACTGAAATTTTCGACATTTAACGTATTCATGATCCATTTCATGTTTGGTGATTTAATATGCAGCATTCAAGTTGACAAAGTGTGTTTAGATATGCCTACCAATGTCCCACACTACTGTTTTAATTGACAAGGGTCTTTGTATGGAATGTAAACATTCAGAAGTTTCAATCTGCTCTGACAAGCTGCTGGACATCAAAACACATCTATGTATGTATGTATGTATGTATGTATGTATGTATGTATGTATCATCTATCTATCTATCTGTCTATCTATTTATCTATCTATCTATTCATATATATATATATATATATATATATATATATATATAGATAGTGGTGGACGACACAAAAAAATCAACAGAACTTAGTTTAGAAGTGTCTGAAACTGACAGTTCTAAACTAAGGTTTGTTGATATTTTTGTGTCCTCCACCATATGATAGCTCTAAAATTCTTACATTATTGAGCACTGTTGATAGCTAATAATTACTTCAATACTGATATACATATATATATATATATATATATATATATATATATATATATATATATATATATATATATTGGGGGAAAAGAGTAAAATATGAAACTCTTAGCTTCACATATTTAAACTATAATCAGCCAATTACATATTACACGGGAGGGGGTTGGCAACCTTCTCGTGGTCCTCCCTGTCAGTAGCCAATGTCGTAAGACACTGGTGAAGCTAATGCCAACAACCCGAGCATTATGAACAGTTC
>RDPX01000191.1:1239591-1269817 GCA_003991215.1 Morbakka virulenta | reverse complement strand
GTCTTCCAGTCTTCCATCACCCCGTAATTTACTCAGGAGATTTTAACTGCCATCACACATCATGGGGCTATCGAAATAGCGACTCAGATGGCGAGGAACTCACTCAATGGTCATCCCATGCTGATCTCAAGCTACCCAAAACATTTCATTCTGCAATTTGGAATACTTTCACCAATCCTGATCTGTCATTCTACAGTCATGACTCATCAAGTATTCTACCACACCTAAGTCACATAAGTGGGGATAATTTTCCACGATCGCAGCATCGCCCCACAATAATCTCGCATCCTGCTATCATTGAAGTTACTTCAACAATCCCTCTTCCAAGATGGAATTTTAACAAAGCGAATTGGTCCAGTTTCAAAGAAATTACTGCTACTCTGCCAAAAACACTTCCACCAGGCAACTCTGAAGATGTTGATCGCTCCTTTCGAGCATTCCAGTCACAAGGTGTCAGTATTGCAAAGCGACACGTACCAAGAGGAGATCGAAAGAAATTTGTTTCATGCTGGGATCACCAGTGTGACAACCTTGCTGAAGTACACGCCCAAGCCACTACCCTGGAGGAAAAAGAGGTAGCAGCTAGTAATTTGTTAGACCATATCAACAATCGTCGTCGGGAATCTTGGGTCTCTGCCGTAACCAGCATTGATATGAAGCACTCCAGCAGGAAAGCCTGGTCAAAGCTCAATCGGTTGACTGGTAGGAAGAGGCGAGCCACCACTAGGCATGCAGTCTCAGCTAACTCTATTGCAAAATGCCTTGTCAACAATGGAAAATATAAGGAGTTTGACAAGGCTTTCACTAGAGACATAAACCGGAAGCTCAAGGAAGCATGGCACACCCCTTATCTCGACCTCTGTTCCCCCTTTACAGTAGATGAACTGAGAACTGCCCTAAAGTCCCAGAAATCCGGTAAAAGTCCAGGCCCTGACTCCCTACACCCTGAATTCTACAACCACCTCCACGATAATTGTATTGAATGGCTAGCCTCTTTCTTCTCCACCTGCCTTAGAGTAAAGAAACTCCAAAAGATTTGGAGAAAAGCAAAGATTGTTGCTATTCTGAAGCCTCACAAACCTTCAGACACACCTACAGGCTGGTAAGCCTCCTCTGCATTGGCTTTAAGATCATGGAGCGCCTGATCTACAACTGAATTGAAGGCATTGTCGGCTCGTAACTACCTCCAGAACAAGCTGGATTCCAACCAGGAAGAAGTACCCTTGATCAGGTTTGCCTTCTTACAGAGGATTGCACCTGCTTTCCTTGCCATGGAAAGGTTGGGAACTGTTCTTGTGGACCTTTCAGCCGCATATGACACTGTGTGGCATCAAGGACTAACACTTGAGCTGCTACAATGCATTAATAGCAAAGAAATGGTCAGAATGATCATGGAAATGATCAGTAACCATGGATTTTCATTGCACCTTGCTGATGAGAAATCAAAACCTCACTGACTTATCAATGGTGTACCACAAGGGTCAGTGTTAGCACCAATGCTATTTAACATTTATGCAGCTGACCTCCCTACCTGCATCAGTAGGAGATACATATATGCAGACATAGCTCTTCTTTACTGTGCAAAGACAATTGAGAGCATTGACAAGATCCTGTCTGAAAATCTAAATAAACTAAAGCAGTACTTTCATTTCTGGTAATTAAAACTCAACACAGCCAAAGCTGTTTCAAGCATGTTCCATTTAGCAAACAGGCAAGCTCGTAGCAGTCTAAAAGTTTAAGTTGGCACAAACACCATACCATTCCAAAAAAATCTGAAGTACCTTGGTGTAACACTTTGACTGATCTTTTAACATACAAAGAACATCTTCAGAAGATCACAGAAAAAGTTCACGGCAGATCAAATCTACTTTGATGCATTGCAAGCAATCCATGGGGTGCTTCATTGGATGTCCTCCAAACATCTGCATTGTCACTCTGCTACTCTACTGCTGAGTACTGTGCCCCTGTTTGGTGTGCTAGCTCGCATGTGAAACATCTAGACTCTGCCCTTAGTGACAGCATGTGCATCATCAGTGGCTGCATCCACTCCACACCTCTCCATTTGCTTCCTATCCTCTCAGGAATTCAGCCACCTGATCTCAGGAGAGAAAACATCATTCTTAAAACCTACACCAGAGCACTCAACCATCCATTTCACCTGCTGCATCCCTTACCAACTGCTCACAGACAGGCCCCACAAAGGCTAGCATCCAGACGTCCTCTATCCATAAGAATGCAAGATATTGCTTGTGATGCAAATGGCAGCTCTCCAGATCTATGGACAGCACAGAAGTGGCAGGAGAGGTGGAACAGCACCGAGTGTAGATTGAAGCACTACATACCAGAGCCATCAACTGAATCTCCAGGGCACTATCTACCCTGGGGACCTTGCTTAACAGATTGAGGTCAGGCCATGGAAGGTATGCAGACTGCATGTACAGAATTGGGCTAGCACAGAGCAACCAGTGCTTATGTGGGGAAAGGCAAACACCAGAGCACGTGCTACACTGCAGAGACATTGGCCTTCAAGGGGACGTGCAAAGTGAGAATTAAGAGCTTCAACAGTGGCTGCAATTTACAAACTTTACATTATAATATGACTTTTTTTTATAGTTGAACATTCATACTTTTTAGCTCATATGCATATATATATACATATTACAAGGTATTCTATATATCTACTGAAGTACACAAATATGTGTGTAGGTATCTTATAAAGAACCTTAACTGATTGGTAAATTTTGCAATCTTTATCTTTGTTCTTTCCAAATGTTGGCAAGACTGAAGAATATCATCTCCACGTTTCTCTAATAATTTTGAAAATTCTGAACTTTATGGACTCAGAAAAAGCCATATATGTGAGAGATTTATTGTGTTATGAGTTGTAAGCTTTTCCTGAGCTATGTTTTGAGAATCCACAATTTCTGTTGACAGAAATTTCTCTACTTGGACCTGTTGCAGCTTGATTTTTCTAAAAGAAGGGGGGGCATCTTAACATTTGGGGCCATTTTTGAGAGGAAAAGATTATTTAAAGAACTCAAAATTTGAATCAGGAAAAAAATTAAGCAGAAAAAGAAAAAGGTATGATTCTAAATTCAGTTGATAGGCCAGATCTATCATTTATTATTAAAATAGTTCAAATAACCACAGACGTACCCTAAAATTCAGAGTTGCTTAAAATATGACATTGACATGATTTAATTATTTAAAACATCATTTACTATAAATAATGACATTGAAAACATTTTGAAAATTCATCCAAGATTACTGGTTTTACATCATCTACAGTGATGTCTTTACCTATTTCATTTGAAATTGAAGTTACATCTTTGTCTGCTATCCCACATGGATCAATATTGGAAAACCAAGACAAGTCTGTATTACAATTTAGTGCAAGGCCATGGCTGGTTATATAATTGCTTGCATGGATACCTGAAAAGAAAATAAGAGCTAAGTAACTTTGGAGACGGGCTGGATGACAATCGGCAGTAATCAGCCTCCCATCCCAAATGATTTTGATTGTGGTATACCAGTGTTTGCATACTGAATGATGTACTAAAAGTTTATGCTGTCCCCAAAATTTTGAATTTCAACCATCATTTCTAAGTACATTCTCAAATGAAAGAATACAAAAGTTTAGCATCCTTTTTGGTCGAATAAAGTAAGTAATTTTATTCATCAAATTATGTTACCACTAAATTTAGTAAACCAGCAAAAACATTTTAAATATTAGCATTAGATCACAATGTTAAAAGTCAATGTACTTACAAATAAATTGTAGCTGTAAGTGAACATTTGTTACAAGGTATTTTAGAAGGGAATCCATTTTCAACAGAAGTTATTATCAATGGTAAATAATAACTTCCTGTTTCATTATTTTATGGATACTTATGATGAGATATAATTTTGGGAAAATCAATACTTAACATTATGCCAGTAAATGCACCCAAATTCTCACTCTTTAGAAAAGGGGAAATAATAAGGTTGCAAAATTAGACACAGGGCACAGTAAGATATGTTCATTGATTTAAAAATGATGATATTATCTGAAAGGCCTACTGGTCATCATGCAATTACAGGTCCACATGCCCTCACTTTCAATGTGAATAAAAAGCTTGGATCAATTCAGGTGAAGAGAATGCAATTTTACCAATTTGTGATGACAAAAGTAGAAGTTTACTTAGTTGATAAAAGCCTTATTGTATACATTTGTTATAATGTCTTTGTAAGAGAACACCTGTCTACAGTAGAAACTAAGTCATAATAGTACTATACCATTTTTCTTTAATCAAATAAGAATGACTTGTTTAACAGTAATCTTTCTGTAAAAATGCAGTGGAGCAAATTATGTCACTGTTTAGAGGCACATCAAGGCAGTGTCACATGTTGTCCCAAGTTATCATATCATGACAAGAGCTGAAGAAAATGGATGTCAGTTTAGAGGATCTAGTTTACACCTTTTTCTTCTTGTTCTCCCTTAGAGGGGCTAGAACTGACCACTTCTATTCGCCAGAAGTTAAAACAGAAAAAAAGGAAAAGCAAATTAAAGAAGTAAAAGAAAAGGATGGTTAACAGTGGCTTTTAAAGGAGGAAAATTCCAGTTTCGTTCCAGTTTCAATGTAGGTAGCAAGAAGCTAGGAGAATAGCAAGATTTTTTCCAAACTGGTTCCAAGACAGTATTAAAATGAGCACTACTAGAAGGCTGTGTTGAACAACTACTTGTAGGCCAAAGAGAGAATTGCAACATTATGACAATCAGGAAACAGGAAAAGATAAACTGCTGGGGAAAGTTGGACAATGGATTCAATGCACTGTTGAATCCAATCAAAGATGTGAAAAACTTAATGGAGTAAAGATTCATATGGGAAACATGAGAAAAAATTTCTAATACCTGGTCAAAAAATAAATGAAAATCTTCATTATGCCACTGGTTTCCAATACAAGGACTGTGATGCAGGAGGCCTTAAAAGTGGTTCACCACTTTTTCTATACATTTTCTCGGCAAGAATATCAAGAAAAACAGGAGTTGTCAAGAATGTCAAATTCCAAAAAAACATCATTAGGCATTGCACAACTTCTAAATTGATCATTTTCTCTAAGTTGATAGCCTTTTTATCAACCAAAAAAAGGCCAACTGACTGAAGTGTCTCAAACTAAGATCAATGTTTACTCTTTTTTGAAGACTAACACTAGAGGTGATCTTCTAACAGGAGAAAAAACAAGCCTCTCACAACCTTAGTTTAAAAGACATTTGCTAAGGGTGAAAAGAATTCAGGACAGAAATTTTTAAATAATTTGTATCTGGAACAAGGAAGTAACAGAAAGTCTTTTAAAATGACTGACTTTACCCAAAACAACCTAAAGAAAACTTACCAGCAAATTTTCTACCAAACAAGCAAGGCTTGTTGAAAGAAAAAAAAATTATTATTCAAAACAACATAAACAAAATAAGAAAAGTACAATAGTGTGGTTTGTGATGCTTTCAATATCCATGACTGATAAAGGAAGCAATCATGCTATGATTGCTTAACACTCATTGATAATGTAAGCCACTAGTCTTGCCATGTGGAAATATGGTCTGTCATAACTGTCGACAGAATGGATGTTATCTGCCACACAAAAAATGTATTCACTTTCCAACATCCACGACTCCAAATGTTTCTGGATTGCAATTGTTGCTTTTCCCTTATCTGTTTGATTTTGAGTTAGAAATTCCAAAACACCAGCTCTATCATTACTAATGCTTGCATCCGGATTAGTCTCTAGGAGAGCCAAAATATTGAGTGAAGTAGAACAGCAACCCGCTCCACACAATCAAAGTCTATCCACAAGTTATTGTGTCAGTAAACCTCACAAAAATGTTCAAGAAAAGCCTCAGTAACTTATAAGTATTCAGTGAATGGGACAGGATGACACGATTATATTTCACGTGCATCTTCACTTAAATGTGGTATAAGATTCATCCCTATCGAACGTCATTGCCCAGAACCCATATGACTGGGAGTCAAAGTCTTATCACAGACTTTTTGAACCAACATACCAATTAACAATGCAAATAAGCCGATGCTCGGGAAGGGTGGTACACATTGAGGAAAAATCAGTCATCCCAAGTGTGAATCATGTACTCAGCTATCTCATAGTAACAGTACCTTAACACAGGGTAGAAAGCATTACTAAAATTTTCCATTACCTAAAGCTGCAATTTTTCGATTTTCAACCCAAACTCCAACATCATTTGTCCTGTTACTTCTTATGCCATAGTGAAAACAAGTTCTTATGATCACCTCTTCCATCTTTTCAATGAAACGGCGAACACTTTTGTTATAGTAGCGTAAGTTAAAAACCGGATAGCAAACAAGCTGTCCAGGCCCATGAAATGTTACAAGACCTCCTCTGTTTGTCAGTTCTACTTCTGCACCAAGATCTTTTAGCTTCCAAAAATTTTCATCCGATGTGTAGCGAGCTGCTCTTATACCAATGGTGTAAACAGGATGGTGCTCACAAAGTATTAATGTATCTGGCAATTCATTTTCTTCTTTCTTTAAGCAAAAATCTATTTTTTTCCTTTCAATATCTTTCATTATACCCATAGCTTTACTATGCTTCAAGATGCCGAGATCCTTTATAAGAATATTCCTTATCATGGTAAAGATTTGTCACACTCATAGTAAAACCGAAATGATCTGCCATAGTTCAAACAATTATTTTGTTGCTGTTGTTTCATCTGAAAAAAGGGATGCCCTACATCTACAGCCTCGTTCTGGATGCATCTCACCCACCACGGATAAAATGGCGTCAGAAGTAAAGTATGGCTCCTTCACTCATGTTATCTTTGACATGGATGGCCTATTAATTGGTAAGTTAGTTTTGAATAGAATAGTTTAACATTGTTTTTCGTACAATGCAAGAACTTTTCTGATTTAAAACCCCGCCCTTTTAGGTAAAGAAAGGTTGAAAATGACCTGATTTCGTAAATTTTAAGATTATCTTGCGAGGTCAAGTTTTAACTCCCTTAGGACATGACATAACTAAAAGTGCATACTAAACAATGGGCGAATGCAATTATAATGAACAACTGCAGTTCTCCTATACATCATAGACTATTAAAACTATACATTTTCTTAAAGAAAAATGAATTATGAATGCAATAAGATCAAAATAAAGACCCTACCTTGATTCTGCTGGCTGCAGTACTCAAAAGAATAATCCACGTTTCAGTCGTAAAAGTTTTTCGTCAACACGTGTCACAATAAAAAGTCCTTCCTACTGGTTTGGAATAGTAATAAAATCTTTCTTTCACCACCCAAAATATTTATAAAGTTATGTACAAAGTCACACTGGACTACAGTCTGTCTGCTGTCATGTCTGCCAAAGCAGGCAGAACACAGACCAACATCACACACAAAACATTCCCACGATGTTCGCTTGCGGGTCTCATGCCCTGCCACACAGTTGCGCCTCTTTCCTGCAGGCAGCTTCCTGAGTTCATGCACAGGAGCTGGCTGCAGTTGCAGATTCTGAGCAAGGGCAACTTACAGTACTGGACTCTCCCTGGCTACCTGGATCTCAGCTTGAGCCCATCTGCGTGGAATCAACTTTGGTGGGAAGAAGTTTCCTGCGAGGCTCTCTATAGCCTACACCATGAACTGGTACCTGGAGAGCTTGGAGGCATCTGTGGTGTTGAGTGAGTTGATGATGTAGCTGTTGAGGACAACTCTCCCAAAGAGGGAGAATGCCACTTTCAGGGTCCATTTCATTGTGCGACATTCTAACAGGTCAATGGCACCCATTGACTTGTTGTACTTCACAACAATCTTTGACTTGTTGGCAACCTGCCTCCTTCTGTTCTGTATCCCCTCAAATCCCCCTGAAACAGCAGTGCTAAGGAGAACAGGCTTTTTTGACCCATCCTTATAGGCTACACAGAGGAGAGTGCTCTTTCTGCATTGAGCAACCTGATAGTTTCTGAGCCTCTGGTTGATTGCTGTTCTTGGGAGCCTTCTCCTGTTCACCCTCACTGCCCCAGTGGCTGTTGTGCTGTGTCTATACAGCTCAAAAAATAAATCGGGAGAGCTAAAGTAATTATCAACTCCCAGGTGGTGGCCCCTTGCCAGAAAGTCACAGGTCAGCAGCCTCATGACCAGTGCATGAGTCGCACCTCGAGAATCAACTGGCTCATTTGGGTTTTTGCCTTTCAATACTTCAAACTGTGATGTGTAGCCATTCTGACTGTCACACATACACCACAGTTCGATTCCAAATCTGGCATGGTGCTTCAGTGGCATATACTGTTGCAGGTGGGGTATCTTGCCCTTGAACCCCACCATGTTCTCATCGATGGAGATGTCGACATTTGGGTGGTACAGCTTCAGAAAAGTGGTGTTGAAGTGCTGAATCAGGGGCTGGATCTTGTGCAGCTTGTGGTGAGGATCACCAGCAGGAGGCTGAGCTGCATTATCATTGAAATGTAAAAATTTCAAAAGTAGCTCGTAGCAGTTGTGAGAAAAGTGTACACTGAACCATGGGGTGGCCTGACTGGGGTGTGACAAATCCCAGTAGAATTTAATGCTTGTTTTCCTGATAAGCCCCCCTTGTTCAGGCAGATTCCCAGGAAAGCCTTGAATTCCTCTATGGTGAGCTCTCCAGTCCTGATCCACTGATGCACAATGGAGTGAGGGTGATCCTGTAGATATTCCTGATGGGCATCGATCCACTGCTGTGTGTAAGTATTTGTTTCACATACAATGTGGTCCACAATGTCAGTTGTGAAGAATTGATTTACATAATCAATTGGCTTTGCATCTTTTGGAGGGGGGTGTATAGGCCCTGGTACAGCAGTAAAAGGGACTCTGGGAGGGCCTGGATCATCTCCCAAGATAGGCATCCAATTCCCATGGACATCTCTTCCAAAATCTTCTTCAGAAAAAGCCCCCTCTTCACTACCAGAATCTACATAATAAAAAAATATTTTTGTTTTCTTTGTTTGTTTGTTTGTAGTTATTTATGTATTTATTGTCATATATAAGCATAATCTTACATATATTTGATATACAGCTTTATTTTTCAGCTTACCCACCTCATCCCCTTGTTTCCACCCAATACAGAAGTGTTAAAAATTTCTGGTAACAGCAGGTATTTTCTTACAGTAAAAAAAAGTCCCAATCAACTAACAACAAAAATTAAATGCATATTTACCTTCACTGCTGTCATCAAAATCGCCTTCCAAAAGAGAATCTTCATTGGTATCAGTTGCAAAGTCATTGTCATTGTTGTGGCTCTCGTTGTCACTCATTTTGAAAGCAAAACTCAGTGAAATTGATCGAAAAACAAGGCAAATGGCAAAACTCGACTTGGATGATACAGGAAGTGGGGCTACAAAGCTTCTGATTGATTAAAACTAATCACATGGGCTGGTCAACTGTGTTTTGCCAGACGATTCAAACTGAGCCACGATCGTGGCCTTTCATCCTCAATTGGCAAAGCCACAATCGTGGCTCATCGGGGCCAGCAGGTTAACCTCCAGTGCAGTTCCCATCGTCTGTCAAAGTCCAACCCTACATCCCTGTCGTGGGAGGTGGAAACAGGTAACGCTGGCTAACAGGACTCTGATGAACCTGGTAGGCCAATCCCCCATCAGTGGATAAAACGGATTACAGAAATGCAAGCAATCAGCAACACTACTGGCAACCATCGTCGAGGAGGTCCTCCAAGAGGAAATATGATGTCAGCTAGTGAAAGCCTTAGGGAAGCTAGAAGATGGAATCTCCTTTGTACAAGGAAGCCAATCAGATTCGGAACATAGAATGTGCAAACTATGTACGAAGGAGGAAAGAGTGGGAATGTAGCAAAGGTGATGAGGAGCTGTAAATTGCAAGTGCTAGGTCTATGTGAGACCAGGTGGACAAACCCTGGGGAAACCAAAGTGAGCACAGGGGGGACCCTGCTCTATGCAGGTCATGAAGAAGAAAATGCGCTACACACAGAAGGAGTCAGAATAATGTTGTCAAGAGAAGCAGCACAAGCCCTTATAGGATGGGAGCCAATCAACTCAAGGATGCTAGCTGCTAAATTCAGGAATCAAACAAGAGAATCACACTTAAAACCATAATGTGTTATGCCCAAACAAATGATGCAGACTTAGATGTCAAGGAGGAATTTTATGACAGGGTTCAGACAGTGGTAAATGGTGTCCATGAGAGAGAGAGAGATGGTTATCCTTATGGGGGATTTCAATGCAAAGATTGGACAGGACAACCACTGCTACACATACACATGAATGTGAATGGCCAGATGTTTGCAGACTTCTGCACTGAAAACAACCTGGTCATCGGTGGATCAGTCTTTCCTCACAAAGATGTCCACAAGATAACATGTGTGTCACCAGACGGAAATACTGAAAACCAGATTCACCACATATGTGTAAGCAAAAAATTCAGAAGGTCTCTCCTTGACGTTTGCAGTAAGAGAGGAGCAGATGCAGCTTCAAATCATCACCTGGTGGAAGGTAAGCTACAACTGAAGCTTAAAAGGTGCACTAATTCATTCACAAGGGTGAAATTCAACATAGAGAAATTAAAGGAGCAGTAGCATGTGCAACAATACCGGATGACTTTGAGAAACAGATTTGAGGTTCTGCAGGAAGTGGTTACAGAAGAGGAAACTATAGAGGAATATTGGAGCAGGGTCAAGGAGAACTGGAAGGCAACATGCAAAGAAGAACTCGTAGAAGAAAGAGGCAACACAAACTGGATATCACAGGCAACTTTAGATAAAATGGATGAGCGGAAGAAGGTAAAGAACTCCCTAAATAGTGCCCGGACAAGAGCAACAAAGGTGAGGCTTGAAGAAGAATATCGACAAAAGCACCAAGAAGTGAAACAGAGTGTCAGGCAGGACAAGAGGGCTTTTGTTGACGACTTGGCAACCAGAGCAGAGACACCAGCAGGACAGAGAAATAAGAAGGAGTTATATGACATCACCAGAGTCCTAGCAGGAAACAGGAGGGGCCCAGAGAAGCCAGTAAAGGACAAGAATGGTGTCACTATAACAACATTGGAAGGACAGATAGACCAATGAAAAGAACACTTAAGTGAGCTGCTGAACAGGCCAGCACCCAAAGAGAGAACAAATATCGCTCCAGCGGAAGAAATGTTGTAAATGCCACTACACAGCCCCACCAGGGATGAAATCAAAAAGGCCATCATGTCACTGAAAATGGCAAATCAGCAGGACCATATGGGATCCCAACTGAAGCACTGAAGGCAGATGTGGACACTTAAGCAGACATGCTGCAGCCACTGTTTGAAAACATGTGGGAAGAAGAAGAAGTACCTCAAAATTGGAAAGAAGGGTATATAGCAAAGTTACCAAAGAAGGGAAACCTGTGTCAGTGTAAGAATTACAGAGGAATAATGTTGCTATCTGTTCCAGGGAAGGTCTTCAACAGAGTTCTACTAAACAGAATGAAAATGGCTGTTGACAATTGGCTCAGAGATGAGCAGGCAGGTTACAGGAACAAAAGGTCTTGCACTGACTTGATCACCACTCTTAGAATTGTCATAGAGCAGTCTCTTGAGTGGAACAGCTCACTGTATGTGAACTTTATAGACTTTGAAAAAGCTTTTGATAGTTTAGACAGACAGGCACTATGGGGGTTGATGGTGCATTATGGGATTCCACAGAAATACATAGCTATCATAAGGAACATCTATGAGGGTATGGCATGTCAGGTCCTTCATAGAGGTACTGCAACAGAGAAATACAGTATCAAGACTGGAATTAGACAAGGATGTCTTCTCTCCCCATTTCTCTTCCTTTTGGCAATTGACTGGATAATGAAGGAGTTAACAAAGGACAAAAGGAATAGTATTCAGTGGACCCTTTGGCATCAGCTAGACAACCTGGATTTTGTGGATGACATTGCTCTACTATCACACACACACATCAACAGATGCAAGACAAGACTTCAACCTTGGAAGCCAATGCATCAAAAGTTGGACTGCGAATAAACAAGGACAAGACAAGGGTCATGAGAATAAATGCAAAGAAGGATGAAAGCATTAGGTTAACAAGTGGGGATATAGAAGAGGTTAGGTCATTTACTTATCTGGGAAGCATAGTAGATGAGACTGGTCGGGCCCAACAAGACATCCAGACAAGAATAGCCAAAGCAAGGACAGCATTCACCGTCCTCAACAAAGTGTGGCGGTCAAGAGAGATAGCTACTAAAACAAAGCTCAAGATCTTCAACTCAAATGTGAAATCTGTACTGATGTGTGAAGCTGAAACTTGGTGCACTACAAAGGTGACAGACCAACAAATCCAGTCATTCATCAACAGATGCCTCCAATGGATCGTAAAAATTTGGTGGCCAAACTGTATTAGCAATCAAGACCTATGGAAACAAACAAGTCAGCTTCCTCCACCAGTACAGATAATGAAAAGGAAATGGACATGGATCGAGCATACCCTCAGGAAAGACGAGGGTAACATTACTCGGCAAGTCTTGCGATGGAACCCTCAAGGCAGACGGAAAAGAGGAAGACCTAGTGCCACCTTGCATAGAAGTCTAGAACAGGAGATGAAAGACAGCAGACATAGTTGGTACACCATCATGACCTCAGCCCATCATGACCTCAGCCCAAAAATCCCTAAAGATTTTGCTTAAGGAAAAATCTTTGGGATTTTTTTTCATACTGGAGAATACACGTTGTTTTATAGAACTAGCCATGTTGTGGTTTATTGGAATGAAGATAATGACAAAACTTTTTTGGGTTACCTTTACAAAATATTACACATCCTGTCATCATCGTGGAACTGCGAGTTTTATGAGCATGTACTAATTTTATAAACTTTCTGATTAGAAATGCACTTTCTCAACAGTGACACCATTTTCAATATGGTCTTTCACTTCTAGTGAATACTGACCTTGTCATACCCTATTTCATCAGAGCAAAAAAAATGTTGGACTGTTTTCTGTCCACTTTTAGGAAAATGTGTAGTTGTATGAAACAAAAGTACTTATTCCCAACTCCAATATACAGGCATTAATTTATTCTGCAGTTTCAATGCATAATTTTCACAAAGTCTTTACTTATTATTTTAAAGTCTCCACCTATAAGATTTTCCAGCTGGCATTTAAAATGATGAACCTGCATAATATTTGTATAGTTGTGAATGCACAAAGAATTGTTTTTTTTACTGGTGTAGGCTGCTTTGGGCATAAATTAAAAAACTTTGCTCCTTATACTTTATGACCACAATACAGTTCTTTGAACTTGATATTAATGTTATCAATGTGATTTAAAAAAATATTTTCATTTTTTCTCTCTTTATTTTTATTACTCCCACACCATCTGAGCCCCAATTATCCCCGAAGATCATGCTTGGTCTCATTCAAGCATGAAATACCAGTTTGAGGAATGGCGGGGTATAGTCATTCTCTCACGGGCAGGTGAAGCGCTCTTCAGTCTTGGATGGCAATCACCTAGAGATGGTGTCTCAATAAAAACACTGGTCCCCATTACCTTAATGGGTTGGTGTCAGGAAGGGCATCCGGCCTATAAAAACACTGCCTCATCATGCCATGAAATGACATCCAAAGATATCCTGCATAACTCCGTAAAGGAGACTGGAACTAATTTAAGTGAAGGTGTTGCGCACGTTAGGACTTTTGTTCGATAAAGGCAAAATCAGACCGTTATCAAGCNGGACCCCAAATGGTTGGGAAAAACTAAAAAAAAAAAAAAAAAAAAAAAAAAAGAACATCTTTTTTTCCCAGGCATCACTCTGGAGCAAGAGTTACCTACTTAAAAGGATATCACTAATGTCACTGTTTTCTTTGATAATGTATTTGAACTTAATCATGTCAGATTCTTTATTGTTTTTCTTGAGAGGAGGTTGGTTAAGAGTAAAAAAAAGTTTTTTTACAACTCCAACAGTCTTCTTTATTGTTGTTGGCAAGGATTTTTGCACCAAGTTTAATGCTTCAGCTTTTGGTTGCTGGTTTTGAATGGAATGTTGATGTATCTGGCTCTTTGATTTTTGTTTCAAAGCTGTATTTTTGTGGGCCCTTTCTGTCTTTTCATCACTATTTCCACTGTTACTCATTACTTTTCCACAAGTTGAAAAATTTAAAAGAAATTCAGTGGAAAAGAATGTTTATTGTTAGCATTTTAAATGCTATCCATAATTCCTTCCATGAAGACCATCTGCTTTCAGCTTTTGTTTAGCAAGAAGAAATCTATACTGACTTCAAAACCGAAATAAATGATAATCTATTTACAGTAAAAATACTTTTCTGACATTTTTGTTTTTAGAGTATTCAGGAAGAGCCACCTGGTTTCCTAAAGAAGTAAATTCAAATTCAAATTCATTTATTTATAACATATCAATTGATACATAACATTTGTAAAAACATAAATTAGTTATAAAAGAGTATGCATCAAAAGTGTACATTATAAAAAAGAAGCACTAGAAAGTTTTAACCTCAATTAAAACTTATTTCCATAGTGGCCCTTAGTAGTAATTACAATGTAGAAAAATAATTAAGCTAGAGTCATAATTTTGTAATTCACAGTCACGCATACAATCTAATACAAAAGGCACTTTAAGATATGTGCAGCGTACCTTACATATACTTATAGATCTTTAATATTTTTAATTGACTTCACATCAAATGTTTCAAATGTGGCTGTTGTCTAACAGGGAATAATCTCATAATACTGGAGAATGTAATGCTGGTGGAAAACCATGTTTTACTGTTCAGAGGTTCTTGCAGGGTGAATGATACCAAATGTAGACTATGACTGAAACTTGATTAATGGAAACCACCATTTCTACACTATTGATATGAATAGGCTTGTTTCTTCAAAGCTGAACTTTTGTTTCAAGGCATGTTGCAGTTGAAATTGCTTTTAGGGTAACATTCCAAAGAAGTATTCATTTTTAAAAAAGAAGATATATAGAGCATCAGTGTATATATGCAGCCCATTAATATGTTGCCAGAGTTTTGGGTGTAATTTTGAATGATAAAACAGGAAGGTGGAAGTTACAGACACATACGAAAAGGTAGGAAGGCAAGCACAGTACTAGGTAAGTGGGGCAGTAGATGAATTAAAGTAAACAAGGAAAGAGATAAACCAGGAAACAGATTTTGTGATAAAATTAGCCAAGACATAAAAGGAAGAACTTAGATTTGAGTAATGTGAGAAATTGCTGCATTGGCTTTTGATTTAAAACTGTATGCATGAAAAAACATACTTAAACACAGTAACTAGTGATTTGGGGGTTTTCCTTTACTAAAGTAGCCCATAACTATGTGCTGACATCAATTGCTTACCTTGTATACAAGTTATCTATAATTGGAAAGAATTACTATTGATAAAAAGCTGACAAAAGGTTTCTTTATGTATCTCTCTGCACATTAGATACTGAAAGACTGTACACAGAAATTATGAGTACTATAGGTGCGAAGTATAATTCAAAATTTACATGGGAAATGAAACTAAAACTAATGGGTATGCCAGGTTTTAAAAGTGCCAAGATGGCAGTGGATGAAATGAAGCTACCAATAACACCAGAAGAATTTTTAGCAGAAGCCAAGCAGCTCAAAGAGAGGCTGTTTCCAGAATGCAAATTACTTCCAGGTATGCATTACCAACTTTTACTTGTTTAGGCAAAGTTTGAAGCTTTGATCTATCAAATTTTCAAATTCAAAGAAATGAACTTAACTTTGTGTTTTGTTGCACTTTACAAATTTTGCCCATATATATACAGCATTGATTGATTCTCAATCAATAATTAATATTTAATTTACTGTTTTCTGTTTCCATTTCATACATTCTTAGAGTTACTGAAAAAACAATATTTGGTAATTTTTGGTCAGGTTTGCTATGGTTTAGATATTTTATTTCTAGAACAGTTGTATTTAAGGTTTATTTCTTCCCATAAAACTGCTGAAACCAGCCAGTAGGACTAAAATGAAAATAGAACCAGCTGATAGACTGATACCAGAAGATAGAGCAGCCATAGAAATACCTTCTTGACCTATTTTCTACTCTTGTGCCAAATTTTAATGCTGTTGCTGCTTGATATTAACTTCCAGTATTTTCAATAAAGTACATCTGGGAACAGACAGAAATTTACCATGGATGGTGATGAAAATTTGGTTTGTAAATGTATGTGTAGAAACAATTACAATCCTTTCCAGCCAGGACCATGTTATTGCCCTCCCAGTATATAGCTGGCTCTTTGATGTAATTTTGGCCACTTAGCTATACCAAATTAGTGTAGTTTAAGTGGACATACAAGGTGTATAACAGTCACTGCAGTTTCACCCATGGTAAATTCTTGTTAATAACAACAACAACAAATTCTAGCACCTTAAGAGTTGACATGTCATAAATCAGACACCAGAACTAGTTTACATTTGCATGCTCACACTTTTATACCTGATAGTACAGAAAAGAAGCCAGTGCTAGGTTTATTGCAATATTCCCCTTTTGTAGTTTGTTCCTTTGGAATAATTGATTATGCCCTATATGACTTTGTCATCCAAATTTTTTCAATGTTCCTGATGGAATTCAGGAAATTTGAGGCCACAAAAATCAGTAATTATTAAAAACTCTGTTTTGATTTTACTATTATCCCTTACAGTACTTTGCTGCTTCTGTTTTTGTTGTTTTTTGTATGTTGATGGTTTTTTTTGTTTTTTTTAAGCTTTCTTTTCACATTTAAGATTTTTTGACTGTTACATTTTTCATTTTGAATATGGAACTCCCAAATTATTTTGGGTAATGTCTGGTAGCTTTAAGATCTCTAATTGATTTTTCTGAGTGAATTTTTTTCACATGCTTTCAACCCTCAGCGAAACTATCAAAGAGAATAATATGCTTTGTTGGTTGGTCATAGGTTATACCATCAACCAAGCTTTGTGACATCATTTACATTATGGGACCAAACATTGACCAACTCAGTGTCTTATGATGAGTTGATAGTTGCATAGTGTTTTAGGTTTGAACAGTGCTTTGTTGATACCCACCATTACCCAAATATAGCTACTTTCATACTGAAAAGCAAAAGGACTTGTATATATGTTTCATAGACTATGTTTAGGCATTTGATTGTGTGAAGCATAATAAGCTACTGGAATTGGTAGAAAGGCTTGATATAGATGGAAAAGACCGTAGACTGATAAGAAATCTGAATTATGGCCAGAAAGCTGCGATCAGGATTAAGGGACAGCTAGGAAAATGGGTAGATATACAATCCTTTTAGCCTGGCACTGTCACTAGAACCCAGTATTTTAACGCTTATGCTAGCAACAAAAATACCTGGGATAACTGCATACTGGTCACTTTTGTTGATAAATGAAGAATGAACCTATTGTTTGTTTTTGCTTTGTTTTACAGGGGCAGAAAAGCTGGTAAAACATCTTAAAGAAAGTGGCGTACCCATTGCATTAGCATCGGGGTCTATAGCAGCTGATTTTAATACGAAAACAAGAAAACACAAAGAGTTTTTTGCGCAGTTCGAGCATTTTGTTCTCGGAGACGACCCAGAGCTCAAGCATGGAAAGCCTTTCCCTGATGTCTTTTTAATAACTGCAAGTCGCTTCGGTGATAACCCAGATCCGTCCAAAGTGCTGGTATTTGAAGATTCACCTAATGGCATTACAGCAGCTGTTGCAGCTGGAATGGGTGCGGTTTTAGTTCCAGATCCAAGGCTGACTAGTCAATATTTTAATGGTGCTACTTCTGTCATTAGTTCATTAGAAGAGTTTAAACCGGAAGAATATGGCTTCGTTGCATATGCTTAGCTATGATGACAGAATTTCCGGTTTTTCTTGCTTATCAAATCTGTTAGTTTAATTTATTTATCTATACTACACGATTATTAATTTTTAGGACCATTGCCAGCTATTACAGGGCCTAGCATGAGTATATTAAAATGATTTTTTATTGAAATTTTTAGTCAGGAGTAATTTTTAGTGAATTTTGAGTACATAATAGCAAAGGAATTTGAATTTTCCTTGTTGCAGCTGTCAATATCGTTAAATGTTGGAAGGGGAGAGTAGTGTATTGTCAAGTTATCATATACATATTTCCCTGTTAATGCCTTTCCATAAACTGCTGCGATATTTTTGCCTTGTAAGTGGAAGAGCATGGATTTAGTAAATATTTTCAGAGATCGAGATGCGAGAAGATGAAACCAACAAGTAAAAAATAGTAAGAGGGTAAAACAACCCACTAATATCTAACCGATGTACTGAAGTTTGTAGGGGTGAATAAAAAAATACTAATAATTCTATTTTGAAACGGAATATTGGTATGAAGAATCATATCGGTATCAGAAAAGGGTGTAGACTGGATCTCCACTTAGTTTAGAAAGGATTTTATTTAGATGGAATGTTGTATTTTATTTAGATGGTATTGTTAACTGGTAAGCTAATGTTGTTACTTTGAAGTTCTTAGAAACATATTTTTCACAGTTGGAACTTTCATACGTCTTTTTTTAATCTTGGGTATATTATTATATCGGATTGGCAGTTTTTCACTTCCCATTTCACTAGGGTAAGATTGTACAATGTTCAAAAGACTATTATTTATTATGGGAAATCTAAGTTGCCTCTGGATGAATTCTTGATGGTAGCTGTTTGCTTTCGTGTTGCGCTGAATATATCTGCAAGCCAACTTGTCTTCTAGCAGACTTGTGACAAGCTGTTAGACTTCCTGTCGTTATCCTAGTATGTTAGTTGTACAAAGTTCCTCAGAGTTGTTGAGTAGTGTTCTTCACTGCGAGTGCAACACGTCACATGTGGTGTCATAACACCTTAAAAAAGCTGAAAATTACTTAGAGGTTTAGGTAGACCGGTAGGACGTATTTCTCATGCATAAAGTGGCAGTGCCCTAAAACCATCAACATTATAATCAACATCAAAACATCATCACAATAATTAAGTAACACATTGAACGGGTATATATTATTTTATTTAAAGATTTTTAACATATCACACATGACCTGTTTTTTGAAACACAGCTTTGCAAGTAAGACGCATTTATGTTTGGAGATCGGCTTCAGTTTATCTTGCTTTACTTTAAAGAATGCAGAATGCGTTAAGTTTGCTATTTTTTTAAGGAAGCAACTGAAAATTGGCATGGAAATGTTTTGGATGAGCGCCACGCGAGTGTTATTTCTCCTCGATATTATTAAGCATAATTTGCAGTAGGGAATGAAAGAATATTGTTTGAAGACTAATGTTTTACATTGGTAAAGTTTAGCAATGTCGGAGGTCAGCGACAGCAATACCACTTAATAAGGGTAAAATACTATATATTTCACGGCGATCAACGTGGATACGTGAAGTATTGAGTCAATATTTTATTCATGTCTATAATTTGAGCTGTCAAGCATTCAGTTTGGACAAGGCGCTACAGTGCAGCTTTCTTGTAGAAATTTAAGCCTGGTGTTTTCTACAGTAAAAAGATAAGTACAAAATGGTTGTATGTATATTTTGCATTTTTTATGTGTGCAGTTGATGTGTAACGGAAGAGTTGTGATTCCATATTTTTTCTTTGTGGTACAGTTACGTTCAGTGGCGTGTTCATGAATTCATGCCTGTCAGCTTCGTGTGGGAGTTCTAATTAACCTAGAATTGCAGATAATAATATTTACGATGTACCTAATGAACTTTGCGTTTAGAAATATACATGACACCTTTTCTCATGTATTTTACAGATCAAAGAACATTGCTTTTGTGAAAATCAGACGAGATTACAGTTGAACCCCACAATGCCTCTGTGGTAAACATATCTTTAACTATATCTGTCATTGAGGCATTGCGAGCGAAGTGAGGCAAATGAGAGAAACTGGAATTTAGCCTTTTTTTGTAAACTCGCATACAAATCCATGTGAATTTTTAAAGACAAAATCAATTCCACCCTCCATAATTTTCTTATTGGTTGCGGGCGGATTATTAAAGAGGGAGATGTAATATAACCAGCTTATGTAGCATAAGTAAAGGACTGCTTAGTCAAGAAATGCCAGAAACATAACATTCGATAAATCGACGGTCCGATATCTCGAAAATTCGCTACGTCAAATGAATTTTCAGTTCCCCCCGTTTTGCCGTATAGATTTCTTTTAGGAATACTACCGTTAACTGTTAACATTCGCTATTTCGAATACTTCAATGTTTCCCCTTCAACAACTTGGGGCATAAATACTTGAACTTTTAGGATTTTCCTTTACTTTAAGACAAAATCAGACAAATATTTAAAGCAAGGAGATAGTTTAATCGTTGTTTCCATGCTCGGAATATTTCTAAAAATGTTGACCAATGTGAACGATGATAGTCAGTATATTGATTAAGTGGTAACTAATATTATTAAATAATGTGAATGATGATAGTCAGTATATTGATTAAGTGCTAACTAATTTTATTAAATATGAATGGAAGTCCGTGATCCATCTAAATACAAGGTGCATGGCACTTGCATTCCAACGCTATCACCGAGATTAATTGTTTAGTTCTTTATCATGACATACGAAGATCCAAAATCATCTCGCAGAAAGGAAAAAATTGTCTCAGCAGATGTATCACTTCTCCCTTTTGGTAGATGACCTAGATGACTAATGATTTCATTATTTTCTAAAACACAGACAGGATATTTGTCCACAACATTGTTTTGCTCCATTTTGTTTTTTGCCAGTTTTTGGATTCTCCTTTTGACTTTTTCAAGCGAAACCTTTTTACAAAAAACTTAAATTTGAAAGACTTTAAAGATAACAATTTGCAGTTGATCTTCGAATGAAAAAGTTTTTCCTTCTAGGAAAATCTCTTCTTCACTACTTTCCATATCTGATTTTTTTAATGGCACTGTCTGCTTCAGAACAATTGGACGGTTGCACTAAAAATGATACCTTAGAATCAGTCGATGAAAGCTTCGACATGCCTGTAATATTTTGGTGAAACTTCGCTGGAATAACATCTTGCCTAAANAACGTCAAATGAATTTTCAGTTCCCCCCGTTTTGCCGTATAGATTTCTTTTAGTAATACTACCGCTAACTGTTAACATTCGCTATTTCGAATACTTCAATGTTTCCCTTCAACAACTTGGGGCATAAATACTTGAACTTTTAGGATTTTCCTTTACTTTAAGACAAAATCAGACAAATATTTAAAGCAAGGAGATAGTTTAATCGTTGTTTCCATGCTCGGAATATTTCTAAAAATGTTGACCAATGTGAACGATGATAGTCAGTATATTGATTAAGTGCTAACTAATTTTATTAAATATGAATGGAAGTCCGTGATCCATCTAAATACAAGGTGCATGGCACTTGCATTCCAACGCTATCACCGAGATTAATTGTTTAGTTCTTTATCATGACATACGAAGATCCAAAATCATCTCGCAGAAAGGAAAAAATTGTCTCAGCAGATGTACCACTTCTCCCTTTTGGTAGATGACCTAGATGACTAATGATTTCATTATTTTCTAAAACACAGACAGGATATTTGTCCACAACATTGTTTTGCTCCATTTTGTTTTTTGCCAGTTTTTGGATTCTCCTTTTGACTTTTTCAAGCGAAACCTTTTTACAAAAAACTTAAATTTGAAAGACTTTAAAGATAACAATTTGCAGTTGATCTTCGAATGAAAAAGTTTTTCCTTCTAGGAAAATCTCTTCTTCACTACTTTCCATATCTGATTTTTTTAATGGCACTGTCTGCTTCAGAACAATTGGACGGTTGCACTAAAAATGATACCTTAGAATCAGTCGATGAAAGCTTCGACATGCCTGTAATATTTTGGTGAAACTTCGCTGGAATAACATCTTGCCTAAAAATGGCTCCAGCGACTGTGTTTTCACCCTAATGCAGTAGTAAACCCAAAGGAACGTGTTTCTATGCCATAATGTCATATTTCCCATTGAATAATCTCAAAAGAAAACGTCTCATCACAGCAGCGTCTGACAAAATTCACTGGCCGGATTCTGTTGCGAGTTCCAATTTTTTCCGCTTTTTGTGACTGGGCCTGTAGAGGTTCTTTCTTTGAGGAAATTCACTTTGTTTACGAAACCGGCATGTAGCACCTCAGAACGCGTTGGAAAGACTGTTTAAGTTTGGGACCACCTCGAGAAGCTGTCAATTTTGCAACCAAGAGCAGGTATTGGATCAGGTATCTCATGCATGTTGTGTAACAGTTGTACGATAATTACATGCGTGCCTTTCTCTGAATCAGAAGCCACTAGTCAGTTTCTCTTGGGAGTTGAGATATTTTTGTGGGATAGTTTTTATTTTGTGCTGGTAGCAAAATAGGGGGAAAACAGTTCACAGTCGTTCAACGGACTTGCATTGTGATCCTGTACAAGAATGGCTCTCGGAGCAAGAAATTCTTCAAAAACTATTTTTTAAAGAAATGGTAAATGCAGTGAGCTATTCAACATTTCAAAATGTCTGAGAGCTTCAGTTAAAAAAAGTGATCTGGTCGAACTCGGAAAACGACATCAAGAGAGAAAAAACCCTGTAAGACAAGCAATAGGTAATGTGGTTGTTGGCAAAAAGTTCGCACTATTCTGTTACAAAAAGGGTTAAATATCAGTATGAACAGCAACGCCGGACGAAGCAGGTGATTCGAACTCGATCGAACTAACCTACGGTCAAACCAAACTTACCCCACTGACAAAGAAGCAATTTTGATGTTTGTTAAGAAACTTTTGTAGATTTCGAACAATGCGGTAGTGTTTTCGGGTTGATTGGCACTAACATTTCGTACTTCGGCACGTTCGAAGATCCACGAGGCCAGAAAATGATGGTTGAACTTGTTGGGCAAGTTTAATGAAGTTCCCCTTAAAATTAACCCATTTGAAAAGAATTTGGTTCAGAATAGCTAGTTTTCCTGATGGTAACGTCCATTTTCTGGATATTACTAGATTAATACTGACTTATTCTAAACATGCAGAGACACTGGCCAGCACTGTCACTTCTTGAGCCAAATACCTTGGAGACTTAGTACTGCTTGGAAGAAAGCACTCTTATCACCGTGCTTTCAAACTCTGTTCCACTGACACTTCATTATGCAAACTGAGTTACAAAATGGAAGTGTGATGTCTTGGAATGTCTATCCCTTCGGCTGTGCTTGCAGCAAAGCTGAAAAGATTAAAATCTATACCAACTGTTGACAGTGACACCCAAAACGATGTTCCCTTTGGCGGTCAAAAGGGTGAACAATTACTAAAATCATGTCACGAAGTTACGGCGATCTACGAGCAATGTCGTTTTTGTTAGCCTGTTTGATACTGAGAAGTTTTTATTGTTTGGTCCAACAATTGACAAAACCTCTATATCACAAAAATCGAACACGATTTACAACCTCAAGTGCTTAGGATGTGGTAAGGAATGCTGGAAAAACGATCGATGTCCAATGGTTCGTATACTTGAACACAGGAATTTTAATGAGTAATAAATGTTTCTGCACTTGTCTTAGTGCCAGTCCCTTCATGATTACGTTGGCATGTTTGGTGTCCCTTCAGGGACCGATATGTCATTTAAGTTGCTAATAACAGAACAAATTAAGAACGCTGTTCTTTCAAAGTGGTCAATTCTTGATACCAATAGCAATTTGACCCAGTTGTCATATTTAGAAGCATTACACATAAAACACTTATCTCCTTCTAAAAACACTGTTTTAAAGGCCTTAAAGGAATTACAATTATTTTCTTGATATTTGCGTTTCTTGAGTCTTAAAGCTTTTGTTTCCATAGAAATTATACCTTGTTTACACAATGACTGCTACGTTGTTTGTTAATCTATAGCCGATGATGACACGATAAAAATGTCGACATGTTTTTTATAGTATAAAAGGTAAATTTTCCTTGAATTGTATATTCTAAAAGTCAGGAAGATGTTATTATTCGGATTGTGTTTTGTGTTATTCTACGTTAAGTTGTCTGGTAAATATGGATTCTGTCATGTGTTTTCTGCCAAAATGAACTTGATTTTAATTGCGACATTCGGCCTTTATTTCATATCCTCCTCAATTTCGTTTTCTGCCCACAGCATTTTTTTTTTCATCTAAAACAACTTCATTTACTGGTGGCAATATCTGCCCTCTGAGGAGCGAATCCGTTAAAAAACAAAAAACAAAGGAGAAAGCCAACAAAAAGAATCAGAATAGTTGCTTTTTGGCTTTTAGCCGTACAAAATTTCTTTTATGGTACGTATTTACAAAACAAGACTAATGTCCAACTATATTACAGGTTAGGTAGCTGCCATTACACAATGGATACCGTGTATTTTAGCGACCTTAAAGATAAAAAAATTAACCCGATTACCAGGCAAACTTTTCCATCTGTTGTACCACTTTTTGCACCTTCGCGCATTCCTCAATGAAATATGAAGGTCAGAAGTGGTTTTTGATGAGGAAGAACGTTGCTGTTCTGCAAAATGGCCAGTCTTTACGTTTCCATTTTACGTGTCTACATCACATTGTCCACTTTAAACATCTGTATGCCACAAAAATGTAACATATAAGTACAGAAGAATGTGTATTGTATTCAAAGACCAAACAAGATTATGACAGAAAAATGTACCTTAACACAAAATAGCAATAAATGAAACTGGATGTTTTTCTTATTTTACTAGCAAATAATAAAATATGCCACTTATCACAGGAATATTATTATTTTTTGCTCTGAGAGATAATGTAAATGGGGAAAAACTAAACCCAACATTAGTAAGTTAAAATGACAGTCAATGATCCCATTAGACAAAAGGTGTAGCAAAAAAATGAAATACAGAAAGGAATTGACCTGACCATAAAACATGTCACTCAAGCATTCTGAAATCTCTTTTAACTACCAAAATATAAGAAAATTAACAAACAACAAAGCGTTGCACAAAATGAGATTTCAGGAAGCGGGTTAAGATGGAATAGTTAAAGAAAAGAGTAAAAAATCTAATGGGTTTGAAAATGATAATCCAATTGACTTAGCCAATAGTTTATGAAACTGGAATAATACTATTGAGGGGGTAAAATCAATTTTTAGTCTTTAAAAAAACAATGGCACAGTAAATTGTGACAGTAGATTGTAAATTCAGACAAAATTTCTCAGGAGCGGTGCTACTCGAAATACTCTTCAGATTATCATGCGACTGGGGTGATTGGGGGCGATAACGACAGACGACGACTAAGACAAGCGACGAGGATGACAAGGGACGAGACAAAAGTTTAGTACAGGACTATACGGCTTCAAGTACCAGGCCAATAGCAACCTCATGTTTGTATTCGTATGACACTCAAAAGAGGGATTAACATACAAAAGAACTCGTATGTGTGATTCATGGAGTAGGAATTGGGGAAAATGAAAAATCACGAAATAATTCTAATATTGCTACAGTTAATCTTTGATGAAAAAGGCATCAGTGTAACAAGGAAGCTCTGATGACAACAAGTTGCAGGCATGAAATTCTAAGTAAACCAAAAAAGGGTACCAAACAATAAGAAATTAAATCTTTTGGTAACATATTAAATTTATTAATACAGGAGACCATAATGTCAATCCCATACGATAAGAAGATCATTGGCCATTTGTTAATAGCCAAAAAGAGTAGGTTTGTGTGATAGAGAAAAAAATGTTCAACGATATTAACATAAAAACCTGAAGGAAAAATAATCACACAAAAATATCAGTAAACCGTGCATCACTCTCAAAGTCGACCTAAAGCCAGTTACAACAAACCTGGAAAAGAAATTATATATATATAAATCACATAAACGATGGATTTTCAAATATTATTTAAAAATTTATAGTTTTTTGGCGTAAATATTTAAGTATTTTAAAGTATACTTAAGTAAACTATAATCAACTTAGTAGGTAATAAAAGTTGTAAATATTATTAAAGAGTATCCTACTTAATAAAGAGAAAATAATGAAACACGGTAGCTGTTTAACAAAAAGGATTTTGATAGTCTGACTTATAGTTTGACTGAATTAATCGCCTTTTCTGAGCTTAATTACTTGAGTTTGTCATTTATTGATTGCAAACAAACAAGATGCATGTCCAAGATTTCCATGAATGGTAGAGGGTGTGTAGTAATAAAACTGTTCAAAACTAGAGAAAAACTGAATGCTAAATACCCAAACTACTTTAAATTGGGTATCAACATTCAATCTTTCATAAAAAAAAGCCATATAAACAAGTTCTTAGATATAGGAGTTTTGACATGTCATAAGTCGTAAGCTTTTTCTGAGACACATTTTAACAGATATTGCTCCCATCATCAGACGACCCAATGTGGGTTTGTTCACCAGTTTTATATTTCCTTAGCGAAGAGGTACTTGGTGAAGGACTCGAGCCATATTGACCTTGCGTTTGTTGTTTTTCTCTCGAATACTGGAAGCCATATTTTGTAAAAGTGTAAGATATATTGTTGATGTGATGGCCCAGCTGTAGGAAATGAATCATTTCTTTAATTATTGTTCTTGTTGTATTGGTTTCCTTGTCTATAATTTATTATTCTATTTAACGATCCCCAGTGTCACCTTTTTGACCAAAGGAACACTTTGATTCATCATTATAGTGGGCAGAGCAGTTTTTACATTGTAGTTTATAAACTATATTGTTCCTCTATTCAAGTGAGACTAGGCCCTTAAAGTTTTGACTGTATCTTCCCTAGGTTTAATGCTCTTAATTAGGAACACTGAATATTGTGTCGCCACTAAATAAGTGTGGACAAAGGAAAATGTAGACTGATGATGGGATCACTCGAAACACTGGTGAGAAAACGCTTCCGTGTCATTAAATGATACAAGTCTTATATGGGTTCCAAAGCATCCATAAATTCAAGAATTTTTAATAACAGTTCTTCACCAAAAAAGGACAAGTGTCATTTCGTGACTCTTTAACTAATTGCCAACAAGATAATTTTTACAGCTTTTCAAGCAAAAAGAATATTTAGTGGAGTTTGCCCTCTTGAATAACATGTCAATCACATATTTGTATAAACTAAAGAAAATAAATAATAATAAAGTCAGTAGCTTAGGTTTCAGGGTTGGAGAGGTTAAATTGGTCACGAAATACATTTACAGACAGTGGATTCCTTTCGTCATTCTAACAGAAGGGTGAAGTATGCGCCAGGTTCTCTAATGCTATAACCTTGTGGAGTTCCATTTAGACACATTCTGACTACTTCTTTCTTCGGCTATTTTCCAATTTCAAGTCAGGTCAGCCGCTCGACACGTTCTCTTTCACTCCATCCAATCTTCCCAAATTCCTGCTCTCGTACCAACTTCCATCATATATCTTTCCGCTGCGTCTTTCCACTGTAACTTCTGTCTTCCTCTACTCCGCCTTCCTTCTACCTTTGCCAGGTATACCTTCTTAAAGATTTTGTCCTCGCCTCTCCGCTTAATGTGTCCCAACCACCTCAGCCTTGCCTCTCTTGTCTTATCTTTGATATTGACTACTTTAACAAACTTCTTCATATCCTCATATGTCCTGTGCTCAACTGAGGATAGAGCACATATCCATCTCGACATCCTCATTTCAACGCATTCAAGTAACCGCTCCTCCGACCTCCTCAATGCTTAAGAGTACATTTTCTGGACCAGCAGATAATCCATATCATTTGTCATAAACACCTTCAATGGTTATTTAAAGTATATGATGTAACAAATTTTATTCCATGTGATTCTCCAGCCGACGGCAAATTCCATTATTTGCACCACTACTTGATGTTGTTTTAACAGAAACACCGCATTGCTCTTTGGTCCTTTAACATTTTCAGAAATTATTGATAAATAAAAAAATTCGATAATTTCTTTTAGAGTTGCCAGTCCAATTTCCACTCACCTTATTCTCCTTTGAAAATCAAAGCTACATTTCCCTCTCCTTTCATGTTTTTTCTGCTTCATTTGTGTTGACAACCGTCCTTTGCATTCTTGGTCCCCTTTGGTCAATAAGAAACGACCTGCTTCTTCTATCTTCATCATTAACAGAGCATCAACCGTAAAAGTATCAAAATGGTTTTCACATTTCTATACAAATTTGTGTACTTTTTTGTATCCCAATTAATTTTTCCTTGATTTACTTTTTCGTAACGTCTCATAAGAATCAATCAACTTTACTATTTTATCACATATATGATCCTTCCGAATGACAGGAATTCACTCTCGATTCCAAAGGTCTATTAATCCACTCGACATCTGAGAAAAAATTTCACTCTTTTGCCTCCGATGACTCTTTTCCCCAGTAATATGCATATTTCAAAAGAATGTACTATTAAACTGAAAATTGTGGCAATTCAAAGTTGTGTAAGTTGTATCCAAAAAATTACATAACCAAGCTTTTTGAACGAATTGTATCAATAACTATTATAATGTAGTAATAATCCAGTAATATATATTTCATGAATTCCAGCAAAATCGAAGCGAAATGCTATGTCCAATGTCGCAATAAGACCTGGTCATCAAGTTATATTCATTTAGGCCAGGTGTAATGCAGAAATGGGTCCTGTGTTTTAGGCTCAAGGTAAAAGTAGTCGGAGTGAGCATCTCTGAAGCATCAGCTAACTATTTAATAACCAGTACAGTTATTCTAAATTCCGCCATGACCGGTTCCAAAACCGGATGAGAAAGGAGGAGGGTGGGGCGTGGGGTTAGCAACCTCACTATGTAAACCCACATCTTGCTAATGGGACGCCAACAACATACCAAGACTATTATTCTGGAAGAGGAAGGGACCTTATCAAGAGGACATATGATGCCAGATGGTGAATGCCGTGAGCTAACAGAAACCAGATGGCTGACTCCCTTTCTACAAAGTATCCACTGGCGATGTCAGCAGCACAGACCTGTGACACCATACCAACAAGCTACACACCAAACCTGAGATCCAGCGCGGTGGATCGGGGCATAACCTGAGGAAGTCAGGCAGTAACACAACCCGGCAGCCACTGAAGTTGTATCCGCTGGGGAAACGAAAAAGAGAACGCCCCAGAAAAACCTGACGACCTGACCTCAAGGGCGTCATCAAACCAATTGGAAGAAGCTGGAAACAGCTGGTGAGAGCTGCCAAGGACAGAAAACTCTGGTGGGGTATTAGTGGAGGCCTATGCTCCAGCAGGAGTGAAGGGCTTACGTAAAGTAACTGGAACATGTTTTCCATAGTAATTTCGGATTTTCGAATGCCTAAATTTTGGGCAACCCTACTCTACAGGGATGCAAGTGGGCAATTGAATAAGTTTCTTTAAAGAATGTTTTGTAACAGTAGTAAATCAACGATAACAAATAAAAATGTGTACAGTAATGTTCAAAGTATGAAAATTTGTCATGGAAGTAAAACAGGAACAACTCGAAAAAAAGCCAATTGAAGGCTAAGGTCAATGTATACCGACAACAATTACGGGTGGTCAGGTATTGCAGATAATGCTGAAAAGAGAATGTGCTGAGCCAAGTAACCTTTCAAAGTCATGACTGCAAACTTCCAATAAGGTTAAATCACCCCTGAGTCATGGTCAGTACAAACTACATGCACTTCAAAATGATAACAAAACCAGCTTTTTCCTTAAGGTCTTTAATGTAAGGGAGTAGGTAAGATCCACTGGTTACTATGTAAAAAGGTAGCACAGCAATGTATGCTCTCTCTCTCTCTTCAGGTGCCGTGTCCTTCCAGAACGTTGGCGGTCATGTTTCTCCACAGGTTCCTGTCCCTTGTTCTCCTCAACAGCTGTTCCTCGGTAGTGCTGGTCACTGCGGCCAAGGTCTTCAGATACTTGAGTCTTGGTCTTCCTCTTCCTTTCGTCCCTTGTACTTTTCCGGTTATTGCTAGGTTCTCCAAGCCCTCTTTCCTCATTACATGCCCGAAAAACGACAGCTGCCTTTTCCTTATTGTCCTCATGACTTCCTTGGTGTAGTTGGCTCTTCGCAGTACTTCCTCGTTACTTATATGATCTGTCCATGGGATTCGCAAAATCCTTCTCAGCATCCACATCTCGACCGCGTTCAATCTTTTCTCCATTTCTTGTGTGATTGTCCAACTTTCACAGCCGTATGTCAGAACAGGAAGAACATAACACTTCATTATCCTTATCTTGGTTCCTACTTGTATGGACGAGTTCTTCAGCACTTTCGACATGCGCTGGAAAGTCTCCTTCGCCATAGCAATCCTTCGTTTGATCTCGTTTGCGCATCTACCGTCCGATTGGATCATGCTTCCT
>RDPX01000191.1:1218675-1232165 GCA_003991215.1 Morbakka virulenta | reverse complement strand
ATAATATAGATAAAAAGCTACGTGAATATTTTTATTTATACATTTCCTGACGAGTGAGTAAAATCCCGAGACAGGCTTGTCGAAATGGATAGTGTAGTTTTTTTATTCTTTCCAACTTATTATATCTCTTTTATTACGCTCTGCATTTATGTATCGAGCACTCTAATACGGTTAACCGAATCGAAAGTACCATATATATATATATATATATATATATATATATATATATATATAAACAAAAGACCAGTTCATGTCAAATATCTTTGGCAAAAATCAAGAATGTATGAATGTATGGAAAACGTGTCCCAGGCACTGTATTACCAAAAAATATTAGCAAGGAACACTGGGATAAGCCAGAAGGAGCTTGCACGTGCGACTGTAAACTGAGGCACTTTGTATGGTCTGGTTAGTCAGGTCTCAGCTGTGTCCAAAGTTTCATGACGTTGAAGAACATATGGTTTTAAAAACATATGTTCGTACCTTTGATTACATGGCACTTTTTATTAGGAGGGTGCAAACAATGGTAAAATGTTAATTTTTCATTGAACAAAATAAGATATCTTCTAAAGTAATGCTAATTATATTAAATGCTATATAAAATCTCCAATCTTCAAGCAACTTGCAACAAATCTATACAATTTAACACTGTTCATAAAATACCACATGTGACTGAACCCAGAAAATAATAACTTCATGACAGTTACCAGAGGAATGATACAATACTCTTCCTGGAACCATTGCTTTTTGCAAACCTTTGACTAGGCAACATTTTTTTAGTCATTTACCCAAAACAATCTTAAAATCTAACTGATTTCTAGCAAATGAATTAATACAAAATAATAAGCTGCCATAACCTAAAACTACAACTGCACAAAAAATATAGCTGTACCTGTTTGAAAACATCTCCAACTTTATTCCGTTTCCTTCTTTTCACTGAAAAAAAAGGAAACAAGAGGATGAAATATTTGAAGATCTCTTAAAAGAAATAAAATTACTTGGCAAAAACTGTAACTTGTGTAAAACAGAACTTCTGTTAAGTCTAATACCTGATCGAATTTTAAATGGTACAAGCAGTGAACAAGTACATAAAAAGCTTCTCAAAATGGAGAAAATGGCTGTTTAAAACGGGTGAAATTTGCAGATCTGCAGAAAAAAACCCAGCATGGATTAAATCTGCTCATGTGAAGAATCTAGTGTTACATTTTATGTTTGTGAAGAAGTAAGCAAGTAGAGGTTTAAATATTGTTGAAATGCATTTAGGAGAGACACTGTGATGTGCTCAAATAAACTAAATCTGGTGAAATTGTGAAAAAAACAAACTTTTTGATGAATTCTCAAATTGGTTAAGGTACTTGGTAAGATCAAAGAGATCCCATCCACATTAAACTGGGGGAGAACTGCACACCATAAAACCTAGGTGCACCACGACAAATTGCAATACCATTGCTAGAACAGTTAAAAAAGAAATTAGACCAGATGAAAAGCTTAGGCATGATTCAGAAGATAGATGAAACAACTGGCTGGTGATGCAAATTAGAGCCATAATAAAATATTGGCAGCTACAGAAAAAAGTTTTAAGAAAATAAAAAAAGAAACAGTAAATGACCCAAAATTGATCACATTGATGGATACACAACACCAGGAATGGCCATAAAGTTGTAGTGAATGCCCACAAAAGGTGCTGTCATATTGGGCTTACCACTGTGATACAACCATAGTCAATGGACTGGTTTTATACATGGACTGTCTTATCATTACTAGGAAAACTGTAATGAAGTATATTAATGGGCATATACAAAGGTCATTTAAGGATGGAAAAATGTAAACACAGTGTATGACAGAGTGTTTTTTGGCTTTTGTTTTTGTCAAATAAAATCAAGTAACTAGTACAACAAAGTGAAACATATATGTCACAGTTACTGTCTAAGCCAAAAGCACAATTAGTACCACATGAATAACCCACAGGTCCATGGCAGAACGTTGGAATGGTAAGTTACACCACAGACCAGAGGACTATTTGATCATGGTAGATTGGATTTATGCAAGGATTTATTTGCTTGAAATGGAAAACATAACTGACAGCAGTTCTCAGTACAATGAAATGGGCAAATGGACAAGCAAAAGCAGCTGTAAAAGCAATAAAAGTCACATCAGGCACATCAGGGGTTCACAGAAAAGTAAAGGGGATATACTAAAAACATTACTAATCCTTTAAAACACACTGCTTGTAGAAGGGAAATCTACACCAGAACAGGAGCATGGCTTAATGGTTAGTGCAACTGCACAGTAACCAAGAATTCCAGGTTCGATTCCCTGAGTGGGCGACTTTAGAAATTCACAAAAGAAAAAGCCATTGGTTGGCATCAGGAAGGGCATCCGGCCAAGAAATTCCTCACTGCCAAATCCAAGTCCCTGTGAAGGGCACTGTCTGAGCACCAGTTACTGGGGGGAAATATGTTAACCCCCCCAACAAAAACAAACAAAAACAAACAAACAAACAAAAAAAACAACTTTTGAACCATCAACAAAATGTGTTGCAATTGGTTGAAATCAATGTGTGGCAATGGGTTGAAATCAATTTCAACCCAACACAAACAATACAAAAGTTCAAAAGCAATGTGCAGATCAATTGATGTATCAAAGAGCCTTGCAGGAAAATAAATATCACGACTGTATTATCTGCAAGAGTAAGTTAAAGTTTCATTCAGGTCAAGCAGTTGATATCCAAAACCCCATACTTAAAAAGTAGAGTTTGGATGGGTCTGTAATGAAATCAATAACCAGTAACTTGTAGGAACTGAAATTAAATAATGGACATGTCATTAGAAGAAACAAACATTTTCTTAGGAACTTTTGTGCAATTTCAGCCTTGTGCATGTTCTTGATAATTAGTCAAGGGGGTGTAACTAGGAAGAATGATGCAACTGGTAATGAAAGCAGTGGTGAAACCATTCCACGTGGGGGCTCCAGTGATGCAATGTGTGAATAAATGGCTGAACATGATTTTCCTAAAAAAGTGTTGGTGGAGAAAAAGTTTAAATGTGGTTAAGTTTTGAAACCAAAAAAGCTAAATGCCTTCATATACAGCTGAAAGAGTGGACTTGATATATTAATATAGTACTTGTGCTGGTGAACTCATTAGCTATCACTAGTTACTATAGACATTATTAAGTAAAATGACTACAGTAAAAGACTGGTTTATTTCAGATATAAGTAGTACATGGGGGAAGGTGTGAGGTGTCTACTTTGGTTTGAGTGTGGATCATACAGGGCCACAGGTAACTGCAATGCCTGTCTTGAAAACATAACAGGAGGTAAACTATACAAAATTACAAACTAAGGGATTTTATGCAATGTTATAGATCACCCTGTACTCTGGCAATGACCACAATGTAACTCAGCAGGACCAAGTCAAACTTGTGGAAGCTTTAAAATCTAACTTCAGGGTGTCGGAGAATGGGACAGGAAATGACTGGTTTTTTTCAATGCAGCTAAAATGCAATAACATTTAACAGAAAGCTAACTTGTTATCTCCCTCCAGTTTCCATAGAATATTATTTTGATACTAACTTGAGTGATGTTGCCTTTCCTCTTGAAGAAGGTTCATCAATAAAGACATTTGCTCTGTCATTTTCTCCAGACCTTTCTTTAGGTTCTTATATTCAATCTGTTGGCAAGTCTGCTTCTAAAATGGTTCGTTCTTTGTATTATGCTGGAAATTACCTTAAACCTAAAGCCATCTTTTATCTCTACAAATCTATCATCTGCACTTACATGGAGTACTGTTGTCATATCTGGACAGGTGCTCCATTATCCCATCTTGGTTGTCTTGAAAGAGCTCAGAGAATCATTTGCACCTTGATAAATCCAAATGTTGCTGCTACTCTTCAACCTTTGTCTGATCAATGGAATGTGCTTGTCTTAGTCTTTTCTACAGGTATTATCATGTGAAATGTTCTGACAAGTTATCCTTATTGGAACCACCTCAGTTGGTTGCATTTTATGTGAGTTGTTTCTCTCAGCACCTTCATCCTCATGCAGTTATTGTCCCTCACTGTCATAAATCTTTCAAAGATTGTAGGATTTTTTTCCCCTGGAACAGCAAGATTGTGGAGCTCATTGGGGTCTTGATGCTTATCTCTTGGCTTAGCTTTCTTTTTTTTCTGCCTTATCTTCACAGTTTCATACACCTGGTGGCATTTTGACATGTATACCTCTTTATCATTAAAAAATTCTTTTTACAGTCTAGGAGAAAAATCTAATCCCATCATGTGGGGGCATAGTTACATGAAATATGAATATTGACTGGAATGTAAAAATGAAATCTGTTTGTTTTCTTTGCATCACACAACTTATGGTGGCAATCCAGTATATGGATAGGGTTTCAATCAAGTTTTGTTGTTGAAATATTGTTAGATAGTGGCAGGTTTTATCAGCTTTTCAATACAAACATATTAACTGTATCAAATTGTATCAGAAGCCTTATTTGTTCCACCTTTCCACCCTAGTCTGTTACTTGGGTAATTTTTTCCATTTTAAGTTTTTCAAATTTGTATCATACCCCAACCAGTATAAAGTAAATTCCACCATACTGAGGAATACCTTACAAGTAAATTTCTGAAAAACAACAAATCTCTTCAATCAGAAAATTTAATTAAAAAAGCATAAATCTGATCCTTTAAAATTTCTGCTCTATTAACCAAGCACAATCTTACTACAAATGATAACAAAATGATGATTTTGAAAATATAATTGGTTGGCTAAATACCACATATCATAACACACATTACTACCTTCAGTTCCATCATCAAATGTTGGCATTTTTCGTGTTGTAAAATGTACATTAATTTGTGCATGAGGATCATCATGCAAATTGTCTCGTTCAAGTAATTCAAGCTGACGTTTTCTTCTTTTCTGTCTTGTTTCTTCATCAATAACTCTTCGTACTGCTTGGCCCTTAATACGGCCTTAAACACCAAAGAGAAAAATAAGTGAAAAAACAATAAGTATAATATTATAACTCCCAGCTTATATTACATAGTTATTTTCAAATATCAAAATAATTTAAAGTGGGGTCAGTAATCAATATATGTATAAAACTTGAAAAATAACTACTATTTTTGTGCAACTTAAAGTTCCATATATTTAATTATCGTCAGGCCTGATGGTCAAATATGTGAAGCTCTTAATTGCAAAAGAACAGAAATCATTTTTCAAGCTACCTACTATTTTTGCTCAGTTTTTCTAAAGAACAATAAACACACTCCAATATACATACAAGTCTCATATATACATATATATATATAAATCACATATATACATATATAATACATATATAAAATATACTGCAATATGGGGCAAACCATATTACAATGTTACAATGTAAAAGTGCCTGGAGAGGCTTCTTTCTTAGGTGTCTGACCACTGTGGCCAGGTGCAATGATGAAATCTAAAATTGGTGTGACAATTATTTAAGTTTAGCTTATCTAGAAATTTTCACTATTGAATAATAAGATTTCAAAAATTGTGATGAAGCTTATGTCATCCAAAATTATACTAAAGTTTGGCTTTTAACATGACTCAAGGCTCATGGAATGTGTAAAATTTTACTATGAATATTGCATGATTTTGATGCAAATTCTTGTTTTTGAACTTTATGATGGATATTCTGTGGTGGCCCAAGTTTCATTTCCACACAGCATGACCAAGCTGAATGCAAGTAACATTAAAAATTGTGCTATAATCTTCTTGAAATAAAACACAATTAATAATCTTGAAAATTCTGAACTTTATGGACTCAGAGGAAGCCATAGATGTAAGAGCTTTATAATGTCATGAGTCGTAAGCTTTTTCTGAGCTACATTTTGAGAGATACTTCTCCCATCATCAGGCTACTGAAATGATTAGATATGGCTATTTTATACTTTGGTAGTGCAGATGTGGATGTGGACAAGGCTGGAGTTGTTTTGGGAAGTGGCACCATACCTATGTCGTGTTTGTTGTGTTTCTTTCTTCAGTGCTGGAAGCCATATTACTGGAAGGGTGCAGGATATACTAGTGATGTGATTGCTGCATTGCAAGGAATGGATTGTTTCTTTTAGTTTTCTTGTTGTTCTGTTGATTTCCTTGTCTATAATTCTTTTATTTTCCCAGTCAAAGGTATGATCCTGTGTTTGGCTATTTCATGATTCTTGGTATCACCTTTCTGAACAGCTCTCTGGTGTTCTTTTTCTCTTTGACTCAAGGAACGCTTTGATTCACTTATGTAGGAGGCAGGACAGTCCTTACATTGTAGTCTGTAAACTATGCTGTTCTTTTCCTCAAGTCAGACTGGGTCTTTTGGTTTTGAGAGGATCTTCTTTAAGGTGGATGTAGTGAAGAAGGAGCATTGAATATTGTGTTGTCAGAGGGCTCGTCTTAGGTGCTCACTGGTATTCTTCACGTAAGGCAGACGTATACGTTTCAGGGGTTCTTTATCTTCATGATTAGGTCCAGTGGTTCTGTGTAAAGGCTCTCTGGACATCCTTAGCATGGTATCCACAGGATAAACATGTTTCACAGCATCTCTTCCTGTGCTATTTAAAGTAACTATATATTATCTAAGAATATTATAGGAAAAACATATTTTTTTCAAAATTTGTAAATTTGGACCAAAGGTGGTGTGCTTTAGCAGGCCCAAAAGATAAAGAGCCNTAGTGAAGAAGGAGCATTGAATATTGTGTTGTCAGAGGGCTCGTCTTAGGTGCTCACTGGTATTCTTCACGTAAGGCAGACGTATACGTTTCAGGGGTTCTTTATCTTCATGATTAGGTCCAGTGGTTCTGTGTAAAGGCTCTCTGGACATCCTTAGCATGGTATCCACAGGATAAACATGTTTCACAGCATCTCTTCCTGTGCTATTTAAAGTAACTATATATTATCTAAGAATATTATAGGAAAAACATATTTTTTTCAAAATTTGTAAATTTGGACCAAAGGTGGTGTGCTTTAGCAGGCCCAAAAGATAAAGAGCCACTGTAAGATTCCAATCACAGGGTAGTAAAAATTTGTATATATAGTTTACAGGTACAAAGAATGTCTGGGTGAAGCTCCACATGAAATAAATACAACTGGTACATCATTACTAGGGTAATCTATTAAATCAAATTGATTGCAATAGACATTGCAAAATAAGCAATGGTAAAATAGGTATTTAGTTTGTGATGCAAGCAGTAATTTCAACAAACAGTTAAGGTTTAGTGGTACAGAAATTATTTTCAGAATATACTTTCTGAAAAAAACCAGTCATGATCAACTGTCTGTACCTCCTTAAGTCATCAGAGAAGCAACATCATACTTGAAAAACATCTTCATCAATATCTTAAGAAGAATTTTAAAAAGTTGGTTGTGTCTTAAATGGAGCAACTCGAGTTATAGTCCATTCTGTCCTCCAAGCTGATTTTTTTAAAAAAAATCATCATTAATTAGAAGTTAAACGTAAAATCCATATGGTAAAAGGTGTATGAAATTCATAATGGAATTTTTTTTGGCATTTAGGCCAAGTTTCTGAAGTGGTAATCGGGAGCTGATATGTGCAATTTTTCTAGTATCAATGATATAAGTGGTGCAAATGTAAAGAAATTTTAAGATGCCAGTTCAAAACTGCATCCCACTTATTTGTGAAATAACTTACTTAAATACATTCTTCCTTGTTAAATACAAACTTTGCTGTTAAATAAATAATTTGTTTACTTTAACACATGAAACTCCATTAACCTGAATCGTGAACCTGGATCGTTGGCTTGCATGTCGTGCTTTGGTCTCAAAGCCAAATATCTACCTGTAAATCTGAGGAAAGCCCATTTTTTTTACTTTAGCATTTAACTTGGATTTGAGGGAGCATACGTGCTCATTCGTATTGCTTGGGTTGTCTGGAAAATTCTATTCCCACACTATGGCCAATAACAAGAGTTACTTTATCGAAAGCTTTTTAAATAACAAAACATACAGATACACAAAGTTGAGCCATTTACTGCCAATTGGAAGTCTTCAAACTTCAACTTGAAGGAACAAGGAGTCACAATTATTTGAAAGATTACGGGGGTTCATTCATCCCCTGAATGTAGAAAAACGTGATCCAGCTGATGACCTAGACAACATAACCAATCAGCAGAAAAGAGTAGTTAAGTTTCAGTGTTGAGACTGACACCTACCTGACTCTCTCTTGTCCACCATGACCACACAAATATAGTAAACAACAGGGAGCCGATAAGTTGACACCAGAGATCCCATTGAATTTATCATGAAACAGTGTAATTGAGAGAAAATTTTCTTTTCTCCTGAGATCTACGCGGGTGCAGTCCTATATAAAAAAGTGGTTCTTATCTTAATTCAGAATATTTGTCGAAGGTGCCCCTTCACTAGCATTGTGCCTATAAATTCACATCTTTTCACTGATATTCCAATTTAGCTTTTTAAGTGAAAGTGTCTTGTACAAGTTTAACCCTGTAAGTTAGATACTTTCTTCAGATATTTTTTTCTCTTAGTGAGATTTGTTTTTTAAAATGTCTGACTTTGAGTAAAAAGCCCATCTCTTTTTTGAAATTCTAGCTCCTAGGATTGACATAAACGTACACCCCTTCCTCGGTTAATTAAGGAACAGGAACGAGTCTCCACACTACATTTTTTCTTTTCTTTCGTTTTTCGTTACTTAAATGTCTACTTTTATCTTGTTAAGAACCAAACAAGGCTTAAAGTGTATGCAACTGTAAAGGAAAGACAGAAAAGAAAGATTGGAGCAAAGAGATAAGAGGTGACCATAGACTCATAAACATTGAAGTCATTTAATGGAAGAGAGCATTCGAAACCCAAAGAGTTCCGCCATCTAGCCTTCTGAGGAAAGTAACTACATCCCTAAAAAATACTACAGTGAGGAGGGACAACTGCATAAGGATTAAAATATTGCGAGAAATGAGTCACTCGAGATGCAACAAACTGAGCAGGTACCAGTGAGGAAAGTCTGTTAGAACACTTCCCATGATAGTACCTATAGGAAATACCGAAACAACGCAGAGCTTACTGTAGAGTTACATTTTTATTGAAAAGCTTTAAACCTATAAGCATTTCAAAATTCCCCCTATTTTCAAACAGAAAGGAAATAAGTAAATTTCCAGTATCAGAGTTTGTGCGTTTCCAATGGTCAAAAAGTGGGTCGTATCAGGTTGCCATTTTGGCATATTCGGCATATTTTGAAGCTACGGTGCGTATGTCTGTTTGGCATATTTTCTAAATTTGGGATATTTTTGGCATATTTCGAATTTATTTTTAAGACTGCAGTTAATTTTCATTCTTTATAAATATTCTCTGTGGACATTAAAATTTTGTTCCAGCTAACGAACATCTATAACAAATACCATGACATCGCGAATGAATGAACAGTTCAGGCCTTGTGTCATATGCTTTTATCTGCTTGGCTATCCCAAAAAGCAACGCTATGGTAGAACGGATTACCTTTTACTTTACCAACGTTAAAACAAAACAATTTAACAGAATGGATCTTAGAATGTTTGAGGTTATCCCTTTGTTCGCACGCGTTTGTGTTTTTGAGAAGCAATGTTGCAAAGAATTCATAGCAACAGAGAGGAAGTTAACATTCAGTAACTCAGAGGTGATGTATGCTGTAACACTAAGTGAAGATAAAGATAGTGGTGAAATAGCTGTTAATAACGGTTATTGAACATTTTACTTTTTCCGTCTCTTTATCATCTTTGTTCATTGTACTCTGTATATTTGTTTTTGAAAAACAGTCTAATTTTGTATCGTGTTTCAAGAAACAGTTGTGGCAACAATTATATCCTTGCACAACCTTCACCCGCTATATAATCCCAGAACAGAGAATATTTAACTCTGGCATATTTTAGCCTAACGTGGCGTGATTTCTTCATAACTTGTCATATTTCAAAAGTTCAAAGCTGGCAACCTTGAGTCATATCATTTATAGCAGCTGGAAATAAGTTTTGACAAACGTCCTGGTAAATATCACCCATTCATTCAGAAATACCATGTACAAATTAGATTATCACACTATCATTCGCAAGAGGTTACCTAAAAGGTATTATGAGTTAGTTGTTTCAACTGGCGGGTATCGCACATTTTATCGAAGCGAACGACAGACATAATAATTACCCATTTAATACTGTATATCAAGAGGAGGCGGGGTCTCCAAGGTTAAAAGGGAGCAAGGCACCNCCCGCTATATAATCCCAGAACAGAGAATATTTAACTCTGGCATATTTTAGCCTAACGTGGCGTGATTTCTTGTCATATTTCAAAAGTTCAAAGCTGGCAACCTTGAGTCAAATCATTTATAGCAGCTGGAAATAAGTTTTGACAAACGTCCTGGTAAATATCACCCATTCATTCAGAAATACCATGTACAAATTAGGTTATCACACTATCCATTTAATGCCTATCATTCGCAAGAGGTTACCTAAAAGGTATTATGAGTTAGTTGTTTCAATTGGCGGGTATCGCACATTTTATCGAAGCGAACGACAGACATAATAATTACCCATTTAATACTGTATATCAAGAGGAGGCGGGGTCTCCAAGGTTAAAAGGGAGCAAGGCACCCCCGGGAGAAGAGACGCATCTGTTGTTAAAACCAAAAATGCCACCATCTCAAAGTGATATGACTGACATATAGATTTCTGCTTGGGGAAACTATTAAACTGAGTGCTCGGCGATATTCAAATCTCTCCTTGTGTCCTCCGCTTTTGAGAGTATATAAAATTATTCACCGTATTCACCTTGACAAAAGCTTTGCATCTAACAAGTGAAAAAAAGATAAACTTCAGACCAAAACATTTATTAACAGAGGTTCCATTAAAAGCTGTTGTCAAATAAATGACTACAATCAAAGTAACACTATCCAAAAATATTGAAGGTGCCAAACGTCTTGATTCTTATGACAATGAGATTTGGGATGAAATAGGCCCTGGAGAAATTAATGATAAAGACAATGAAGAAACAGGCTTTACTAACGAAAAAGGAAGTGAGCAGTTTAAAAGTGAGTATTTTCAAAACTTTTAATAATTGTTGAAAACAAAGATTTCTTAGCTTGTGCAGGAAATTCATTTGTAAAGCCCCGCAAAGATACATTAATAAATTCTTCTTTGTCGCATATCGCTTATCAGGTCTTGGGCTCTTGAATGGCACAAAATGCCCCTCTGTCCTGTGCTGTTTTACCAGCTGCACCCACTAACCCCAAACATTCTTTGATTTCTTTCCCCCATTTTTTAATTAGTCCTCCTCTTCGCCTCTCTTTTCCAGGAATTATGCATTCTAACACCATGGGTTTTAAAGATCCATCTTTTTTCTGTTGTGCAATTATGCCAGATTTTGTCTGTTTATCAAGTTTATTAGCCAAGTTCCCCAAACACCAAGCTTTAAACAAATACTGTCATTTGATCTATGTGCATTCGATGGTTATATCAATATCTCTGTGTAACATTTCATTTCAAAGGCCACACCTTTTTATTCATCACTCTTTTTCAATGTCGATTGTTCATGGGGCTAAGTTGGAATGGGATAATCACATGGTCTGACTACTTGAAGCTTTGTTCCTTCGTTTTGAGCCTTCTACAGCGGTTTAAAATTAAAAATAAAATTAAAAAAGAGAAAATTGTGTGTAAATGAGACAAAAACGGAAGAATTTAAAATTAAAAGCAAAGGAGGACAAGAATGGAAAAAGTGCAAATACTTAGGAAGCATGCTCGACACCAGGGAAGATATAAAAAGAAGAAAAATGATAGCTACAGCAACATATAGACAATATCAATGCCTACTTACAAGTAAGAAATTATCTTTCAGAACAAGGATCAGGCACTTCAACACCTATGTGGAAAGTTTATATTTATACAATGGCGAACAGGAAACCCTGACTAAGAACCGTCGTCGTCAGGTGCCAGGTCTTGAGCAGACGTCGGCGGTCAGGATCTGCCACAGCTTTCGGTTCCTTGTGCAGCGTTGGAGTTCCACAGCGTTGGTGTTGGTCCATTCGCTCAAGCTACTTAGGAACTTTAACCTTTGTCTGCCTCGGTCTTTCTTTCCATTGATGGTACCGGTCACGGCAAGGTTCTCTATGCCCTCTTTGCGTACTATATGTCCAAGGAACTGCATTTGACTCTTCCTTATGTTGTTGATCAATGTACGTTCCGTAGCTGCTCTCTCTAGTACTTCCTGTTTGGTGGCGTGTTCGACGTAGGATATTTTCAGCATTTGTCTGTGGAAGCACATTCCTGCTGCTTCGAGGTGAGCTTGCAAGAGCTGTGAGAAAAAGATTGATGCTTTCCAAAGAAGTCCTATAAGAAAAATGCTAGATATAAAATGGCCACATAGAATAAGGCATGAAGAGCTTTATGAAAGATCGAAAGTATAGAAATGGAGAGAATATATAAGAGAAAGAAGACTCGGATGGCTAGGACACATCTTACGCCTGCCAGAAAAATTTCCGGCAAAACAGGCCCTGGGGGAGACTCTAAAAATTACAAAGAAGCCAAGAGGCAGACCGGAAACCACCTGGATCTCAATGACTGATCCACAATTAGCAGAAAAGGGCCTGTCAAAAATTGGAGATAAAAAACTAGAACAACAAGCCAGTGACAGAATTAGATGGAAGGAGACAACGAAAAACTGATCTTACAAACTCTTAAATATTGGATTTTAGCGCAATGTCGACAAACAACGGAAGGCGTATTTGATGATGATATAGCAGTTTCATTTTTCTCAGTCCATTTTTTTCAAATTTCCTGTTTTCTTCGAATCTCTTCTGAGCACCAACTCCACTTGTGGAGAGTTAGCAGAGAAATTTAAACTGATTTAAAAGTTTAAGCATCTTCATATAAATTTCAATTTTGATGTCTTGGTCAGTATTTTGCCAAACTCTCAAAATTTTGGTTTTTGTAGCATTAATACTCAACCAACTCAATCAAAAATCTTTGCTTTGGTCTTTCACCCCTTGTACAAAGTTCTTCAATCCACTGTTTGTTGTTGACAAGAGAGTTTTATCATCCGCACATCCAAGATCAGAGGTTGGTCTATCTTCAACTTTCAGCACACATGTTCATTAGCTTTTTTATCGGCATTAGTTTCCTCAGATTTTTTTTCAATGAAGATTAAATAAAACTGACGACAGTGCTCATCTCAGTCAGACACCTTTTCCTACTTGAAACCAGTCTTTTATACCAAATTTATTACGTACTAAAGAATGCTGAAAAACAGGACAGGCAAAGAATTTATTTTCCTACAAGTGGTATTAAAAGGCTGTTATCATGAACCTTCAAAGAGTTTTAAACAGAGTATAGATGGAGCTAAAAGACCACTAAACACAATAAAAATATATTTGAGTTTCCAGACAAAATCTAGGATTAAAATATCTAGATGAATAGATGAATAGATGAATAGATGAATAGATGAATAGATGAATAGATGAATAGATGAATAGATGAATA
>RDPX01000191.1:1173901-1207903 GCA_003991215.1 Morbakka virulenta | reverse complement strand
TTCTACTACTACTACTACTACTAACACTACCACTACCACTACTATTACTACTACTAGTAGTACTATTTCTACTACTACTACTACTACTACTACTACTACTACTACTACTACTACTACCACTACTACTACTACCTGATGAGGGAAAATGGACATAAAACAACAACAATGATGATGATGGTTATAGGATAGAAACTATATGATTACATGCTGTCACCAGTGTAGATGTTATATAGATGGCAAACTTTAATGACAAAGTTGAGTGATTTGTGAATTTACAGGGGTGGTACTAGGGGCAAAAGCACAGATAGACTTGGGTAAACTTGCCAAAAGTACCAGATTCTATTTCAATACAAATTTACTATTATATATTCGATAAAGATGTGTAAGTTTTTAATATATTTTTCAGACTGTATTTAATACATTTTATTGGATTTTTTATATCTGTTGGGGTACACAGATGATCATTGTTTATTAAGTCAAAAGTGTTTCTATTGAGACAGACTGAAAACGTCACCATTCCATCAAGTCAGTTGCAATATGTACTGCATCAAATTATGCTGCAGGATATAGTATAACTAATAGCAAGCTTGAAGAGTGAATTGATGTAAAAGCAGAATAACTTGTGCCTGCTATTTTATCTCTACAGATAAGAAGCAATTGAAGTTTTAAATATGCTGTACAGCTAGTTATCTTGCAGTATTTTTTTCATTTGTGATAACCTTACTCATTAATATCTAATCCTCATTATTGCTCCCAGATAGCTTAAGCCTTAAGTTAGTTTTCTGATATTATAACCAGTGAATGCTTTAAAAAAACCAAAGACAATAAGTGGTATGAATTTATGTAGAGTATTGGATTTCAAGCACTACTTCAGTTTCCAAGAAAAAAAATATTAACAAGATGCATTTGAGGAGCATACAAAAGTAAAAACACAAGCATAAGCTTTTTCTAAAATAATTTTGCATAGCATTTCCTAGTGTTAATAAATCTATAGGAATTAAGAAATTGCAAATTAAGGAGGTGAAAAAAATTTGAGGTTATGAGTTATGAATGTTTTTGAAATTCCTTACTTAGTTACCTTAGTGACCTGTGGCAACACTATGTTTTTCATCATTTTTTTTCTTGCCTTGCAGAGCAAGTGGCATTGCTGGACTAGCTGGTGCAATAACATCTAATCCAATTGATGTTGTTAAGGTAACCTTACTTTTGAATTACATTCCAGGATTTACTTAGTATCAGCAAAGCATATTTTTTATGTTTAATATGTGATACTAATGTAAAGTGTACTTGCTTAAGATTTGCTATCCATCAGCCATAATTTGCAGACTATAGAATGCCAATAATTTAGTATAATTTTATGGTAGTTTACCATTATTTACTTGCTAAAATGTGATTTCAGCTGAGCAAATTTATGAGGAAACTACTAAACCTAGGAAGCTGAAATTTGGGGTGTGAGTCTATCTTTTCCTGGGGTGGTATCTGTAAAATATAAATATAATATAAAAGGCTGAGATCATCCTCAGGTAGGGTGTCACCAATCCCATTTTCAAGGTGAAGGAGGCCGCCAATCAAAAGATTGAATAAAATAAAAAATGTTCACTACCCCTAAAAGCCATAATTTACTATAAAGTAGTCTTCTTGACCATACAAATCCTCGATAGTATAGTGGTGAGTATCTCCACCTGTCATGCAAGAGGCAGGGGTTTGATTCCCTGGCAGGAAGGGCTTTACTTTTGTGGGTTTTTTAATTTTCTTCTTTTTTTTTTTGCCAATGTATTTTTTGCATTTTTTATTTGAAGTTCTAACATTATCTTTCATAAGATTACCAAAGATTACCATAGGGCCATTTTGGCCTACTAAATTGTACTTTTTTACCCAAGCAATATTATACCAATAAAGGTCAAATTTTAAGCAATAAATTTCAGTTTTAAAAAATCCAATCTACTTTTCTCATTACTCTCATATTATATCTTGTCTTTCTCATGTTTTTCCTACCTTATTTACCCTGCTTTCCTTTCCCCCCATTCTATTCCTATTTCTCTCCCCATTTCTCTTCCATTTTCTCCTCTCATTTTTGTTCACCTTTTTTCCCTTGCTTTCTCTACCCAGTTTAACTTTTTGCCTTCCCTTACCCCCTTCATTTTAAACATTTATTTCTTCTCCTTTTCTATTTCCATATTTATTTCTTCCCAATTTATCGTTTTCTCTTTCCCCAATTTTTTTCATTTCTCCATTTCTCCATTTCTCTCTCCATTTGAGTTCCATTTTTTCTTGCCCAAATTTTTGTTTCCCAATCCGCCCGTGTTCCTATATCATTAATGCTTTAACTCCCTTTCTGATACATTTGCCTGCTCTCTTTTCTATCACCCCTTTCTTTATCCCAGTTTTCTTTTTTTCACATTTCTCTACCATTTTTCTTTTCCCCTTTTTCACATTTTTTTCTTCCTCCCTATTTTTCTTTCTGCTTTCTGTCTTGCTGTCTTTTTTTTCTCTTTCTTGCACCCCCTTTCTCCCATTCCCTTCCACGCTTCCCATTTCTCTTTTTCTTTCTCTCTTCCTCTTGCTCTTTTCCTACCAAACTCTACTGAAGTCAAGACATAGCTTCCTGTCCATACCAGATGAAAATATCTTGTCTTCTCAATCTCAACGAGAAACCATGTGGAAGGCGCTATGGGATGAATCACCAAACTCAACAGCTTCTGAGAGCAGAGGTGTAGTTCCCAAAGAACAACTTGCTACTGGCCAAGATTTTGGCTGGACAAGGTGGCGCAGTCTAAACTGGTTACGTGCTAGTTCTGGTACATGCAAATCTGTCATGAAATGAATGGGATTATAAACATCTGACACCTGCAGCTGTAATGCCACACAGACTATGGACGACCTCCTGCAATGTCCAGATGCCCCAAATTGCAACTTTGCTGACTTAGAGGACCCCACACCATCTACAATATCATGTGCTCACTACTGGGTAGATACACTGTAGCCGAGACATGAAAACGAATGAACGATCTGCCATTTACCCTCTTTTTTTCACCCATCCTTTCCTCTTTTCTTCCATTCCTCTCTTTGACATTTTCTCATATTTTTCCCTCTAATATCTTTTTACTCTCCCCTTTATTTTCTTTACGTCTTTTCACTACCCCTTTCTCCAGTCTTTTTTTCACTTTTCATTATTTTTCTTTTTTCCCTCCTTTTTCTTGCCTCACCCTTATTTCCCAAAAGATTTCCCTCAAAAATCAGTAAACATTTTGCTTTGGACCCCTCCTATTCTCCCACTTTTTGCCTTAGAGTTAGGCAGAAAAGGGTGACCTTTTGGTTGCAGTTAAATATGACACTCCATTTGTTATTGATTGTGCATTTTGCTTTTTTCTTAGACAAGGATGATGAACCAGCGTAGTTTTAAGGTGGTGGTGAATGCACCTGGCAGAGCTGTAATATATGCAGGTGTAACAGACTGTTTTGTTCAGGTAATCTAGTTCACATTAATATTGTGTGCTCAGTCACTGAAAATAATTTTCTTGGAAGGCAACACAAACGTGAAAATGCTACTTGATATATTGCATGCAATCTTGACAATTTTTGATAGTTTTTTTCTTAATAAGATTTGAATTATCAGCTACCTCTCCTAGTGCACAGGTGAAGATTGGCTTCATTAGAAAAGCACATCTTTTTTTTTCAAGTAGTAATGAGAGAACGGTAGGTCAACAGATTAAAATGCTTGTGATTTCCCATTGGAGCCCGAGTCATGCCCATGGAAGTACTGAACCCAATTCTTTTGTTTGTTGTGAGTTACAGAGTACTGAGTTCCACTTGTTTTCGGAAATGAAATTGAGAGAGAGAGGAGGGATATATATATATATATATATATGATGAGCCCACAAAGGGCGAAACAGTACTGTCTGCAGATTGAGTATATATATGAGAGAGAGAGAGGCAGACAGACAGACAGAGACAGAGACAGAGAGTGACAGAGAGAGAGACACAGAGAGAGACACAGAGAGAGACAGAAAAAAAAAGTAAATTAACTTAAACTTTGAAAATAGCAGAAAAAAAAAATTTGTCTGCATGAAAATGGTTTGCAACGTTGCTTTTGGCTAAATATATAGCAAAAATTTTAATAAATATGGAATTAGGACCTGGGGAAATCAGTAGCAACTAAAACCAAAGTAAATTTTGAATTTTAAAGATGTTATGAGATGTTTAATTGTTGTCAAAATTAAAAAATAATTAATAAAACATGTGAAGTGAACTATAATTTTACAATATTGAGTATAATTATATTCGAAAATTTTCGAATATTTATACCAGACGAAACCCTTCAATAAATGTAAATTTGTAGAATGTATTTATAGGTACCATTTCTTTCGTGGAGACATATTTTTACGTTTTTAGTCTATTTGTAGTTGTTAATTAACAAAACTTTTGATTCTATCAAATTTTATAAATGGTATCTGGCGTGTCCATATGCTTGTGGTAATAGGGTTTTTTTAAGTGACAAAAAAGTGTCTGACCACACTCTCTATTGGGTGTAGCAAATAAAAATCACGAAGGGTGTATTCAGATTAAACGAATCTACTGCGTCGCCCTTGAATAGTTTGGGATTCTAAAGCATTTCTGTAGGTTAAGGTATAACAACAAACCATTGAAAAAATATTCAATTACTCAGTTCATTTGGATACTATGAAACATTCTTCAATTAATTACGACATTCTCTTTATCTTGTCAGTTTGAATATTTTTGTGAAATTTGATATTGCCATCCTGTCAACATTACAGAGATTGTTTGTTTATGAAACACAACGGATGTTATCTTGCAGTAACCAGCTTAATACCTTCATGTCAAATAAGGGTACTTCCTTTTAGCATGACACCTAGATCATCGGTGTAATGCTCCCAGGAGCTATTTCCATGGACCATTTTCTTTCATATTGACAGCTCTGTACCGTACATTTTTTGAGCGTTTGTATATTTTGAATAAAGATTGGGTTTGACTTGCATTAGCACATCTGCACAGGGGATAAACAGTTTGTAACCATTGCGTGAATTTCATTTATTTTCAGTAGGTACCCTTATAGATAAAGCTTCCTTACAAATGACCACATATTTGAAGCCATGATACTGTAGTATTTGTTAAACATGATAGGTTATCTGTGAAGTAAGTGGTCTTTGACATATGAGGGAGTAGATAAAAAACTACTCTGTTAAAAAAGGCAGTGGAGAAATAAACACTTGCATTAATGTTGCTGCTTGGTTTTAAACTAATAGCTTTTTGTCAGAAGTTGGAAAGTGAAAGAGATATCTCGTTGCTTTACTCTTTTCTATTTTCCTTACGTTTTTATGTTTAGCCAAAGTTAATAATTGTAGAATTTTCTGATTTTGCTACTTAATTTGCCTGAAAGTATCCTAGATTTTGCGATAGTTGTTTAATTGAGAATTTTTTTAATTGGTTTTTGTTGGCAGTTGGTTTACAGGATATTTACATACTCCAGAGTATTACTTGTGTACATTGTGCTGTCTGCCCGCCTTAACGTTGATTTTTCTGCGTGCTGTACTACAGTAAAATCCTACGTAAAGTTATTTCAAAACGTGTATACTTTAAAATCAAAGATATTTCTGGAACGGGGTATGCGTAAGAGCGAAATAATTGACCCTAGTTGAAAATTTGACGACAGTTTTGGCAATGAAAGGAAATTGCAAATTTGTAATGAACAGAACTGTACTTAACTACGAATCCAGGAAACTGGTCATTAAATTTCTAATGAGTACCATATCAATAGTTATTTCTTTTATTAATCTGGTGTATGGCTACCGTTGTTAATAAGAAAAGAAAACTATGGATTGCTTTGAGCCTGCCAATTTCTGTGAGTGCGGAATATCAACACAGCAAATCTTGAAAGTCTTGGAAGTGGCCAGAACTCTCCATTAGTTCAGTTACTCGAGAATGAGAGGTTGCCCCCCTCCCTCGTAGCCCAGCCTACATCATGGTTCCTTAGCATGAACTCAATCGTAATAATCTGAAAATATACATTCATCAGTTCCCATTAATTATACATGCATTGGTTGTAGTGTTTTGGCTTTATTGTGTTGTCCTGGACCTGTTATGGTTACAGAGGTATTTTTGGCAACCAAATCTGGTTGCTGGCTATATACTGCCAGTATTAGTAACAAATCTGTCGAGGTAACTCAGACATAGTCATTTTTGACAAGAGGCTGTAGCTGACAGCTGGCCTTTGACACAGCTCTGATTATTAATAGTTTTGTCTTTGAACGGTTTGAAAAATCAGTAGAGAAAAAACACGTAATTTTTCCATGCTCTGCTTTATACCAACATCAAGTTATTTGATATTCAAATTCGTTTGGTTAAAAACTCATAAACCGGGCATATTTCAGCTTTCAGCATTTTGTCAAGACGCTAGTTTCGATGTTATTTTTAATAAAACTTAACAAATATACTATTTCGTACATATTATATTCTGTTAAATTATATTTTTTATTTATATTATATTATATTATATTATATTATATTATATTATATTATATTATATTATATTATATTATATTATATTATATTATATTATATTATATTATATTATATTATATTATATTATATTATATTATATTATATTATATGCAGTTTGTTTATTGTTTTTGATGTTGTTTTGTTAATTTTAGACAATTCGCAATGAGGGATTTATGGCACTTTATAAAGGTTTTATACCAACCTTTGTCAGATTATTCCCATGGAATGTATTAGTATCCTTTTCCATGTTATTTTCTTCAAATGCAGTTTTTTAAAACTTACTTTGATTTGTTATTTAGTGTTTCATTTACTGCTTATGGCAAATGATTTTTTTCTGCTGATGATCGAGAGGGTTAATATTTAAAGGGAGGAACATTACAAGCGGAGTATCAGCTATGAGAAGTAGCTACAATTGGTTGAAACCCCTGATATGTAAAATCTTTGGTCGGTAATTTTATTTTTATACTGTCATAATATGAATTTACTGGGTCACCTGACTGATGTTGGGTTTATTCAGACAAAATGGAATCCAATTGTGATGGTAGTCAATAGAAAATACACTAATAAAACGACAATTTGCTTTGATTTAGTATGTGTACTGTAAAGTGGAAAGCAGCTTTTAAATTATGCATAAGCTGTAATGTTTTTTCTGAATCCAATGAACGTCTGGAAACACTATTCATGACCATATTTTTAGCAATTTTTTTTTGTTAAATTTAGATTGAGTGCGATTGGCATTATGCATTTAATAACATAATAGTGATTTTCAGCCCCTTTGAACAACTTATGATTAAATACTGTATAAATGTCATCAGAGTGCTTCAACAAAATATCGACTGGAACAACTTCCTGCTGTGGATACAATCTAATCAAAGACTTCAACAGAGGTTGGTCGAATCAAGCCCTAACACCTGAATTGCACACAGAAGAATGAGGTGTACTTGCCTCGTCCGATTATTGAAGAACATATCGGTTTGAAAGAAGAAAATTGCCTGTATAGTAACAAACTTGGTACTTGATGACGATGATGATGATGATGATGATATCAAAAATGACTCTTTGTCTATATTAAAACTAGTGTTTAAGCTGGACATGTAACCTGTTGAAATGAATGTTGATGAAGCCATTTGCAAATGCTACTCATAGAACATTATTTGCATAGTTAAAGAAGAATGAGAAGAGACAATAAATTTTGCATGTTGCTTGTAAAGTGATTTTAACTCAAACAAATAATCATAAGCACACCTTTAAAAAAACAACAACAACAATGATAATAATAATAATAATAATAATAATAATAATAATAATAATAATTGTCCTGGGTATTGACATTAAACTGCATCCGATTGTGGAGTTTCGACGTGGGCGAATGAGGTTACCCTTTGCCACAACTACCTCCAGGTCACCCTTAGGCAAGGTGTAGCACCTGTTAGCCTACTCCGAGGCCTTGAAATACCGGGTTGATGACCGGCGGAGTTTAGTCTGTCCCATTTCTCTTTTTTGGCCAGGACAAGGTCGTAAGCCATGGTTGGCAATCGTCCTATGAGAAGGAAAACTCAGAACATTAAACCAACCGCAATTTTAAATACCAGGTTGACGTCTGGCGGGATGTAGCTGTGTCTTATGGTCAGGAGTAGATCTTTAGCTTTGGTCGGCAGTACTCCTAGAGATGGTGTCTCGATAAAAATACTAGGGAAGGAAAACCTTACACAAACCAACCTCTTTGAGTGTAAAATGAATAGATATAATTTTCGTATTAACGACGTGAATGGGACCGGAACTGAGAAGAGTGAAGGTACCTCGTCCGGCAGGTGTCCCTTGGGTGAGCAGCGAGGGCCCGGTCGTCATCCTGCAGCTGCTAGAATGGTATGGAATAGAGAACTAAACATAGCTGTTATGGAGTGTTACTTCTTGAGTAGACCTATTGATGAAGAAGGAAAGCCAGTCAGAGGCTATAGGAAAAGAATGTATGCCATATGGAAAGAAAGACAGAGTCTTGAGATAACGGAACAGAGAATTTGTGACCAGGCTCGTATGATATTAAAGAATGGTTGGTTGTCGGATCTTGAATTAGAGAACATCAAAAGACATATATTTCATGAAGTTGATGGTAGCAATGTTGATATCGATCATGTGGATGAGAATGATGATGGAGAAGTGATGGCTGAATATATAGAACCAATAGGGAAAGAATTTATTGAAGTAATGCCTGGTGAAGATGACTTAAACCAGGATGAGTGGATGACACTTGAAGGAATTAATAAAGTCATTGATGAAAATCTAGAGGAAAGAATGACTGGGTTTAAAAAGGTTGATAGAAAAATGCTGAGAGAAGAAGTCGAAAAGGTTAATGTGGTTCTTCATAAGATACGGACTGATAATTTAACTGGAACTAACAACCTTATAAAAGCCTGTTCAATTTATATTGGTTATAAGGTTGGACTTAAACCCCTACAGGAATATAACCAACTAAAACAGAAGGAACCATGGTGGAAGAGACGAATAGATAATTCTATCAAAGTGATCAGGAAAGAAATAAGTATACTTGAAGGAGGGAAGAAGGACCAATGCTGGAATAAGAAGAAGTTCCAGAATCTGGAAAGAAAATATTCTATCCGGAAAAAAGGATTGAACGTAGTTATAGAAGAACTGAAACAGCGACTTCAAGCCAAGAGTAAGAAAGTTAAACGTTACCAGCAAAGAATTGAGCAATACAGGATAAACAAAACATTCCAGACTGATCAAAAAAGAGTTTACCAACAACTGAATGGTGTTAACAGGAGTAATGAAAAGCCTGACGCGGAAGAAAGTAAACAATTTTGGAGTGACATATGGGGCAAGAATGTTAGACATAATGAAGATGCTGAATGGTTGGAAAAACTAAAGAATGAAGCAGAGTTGAATGAAAAACAGAATGTGTTAACAATAACAGTAGAAATGGTAACTATGCAGACAAAAAAGATCCCAAATTGGAAAAGTCCAGGACCTGACGGAGTCCAAGGCTATTGGCTGAAACAGTTGAAACCGCTTCATGATAGAATTGCAACTCAGATGAATGACCTTATTGCTGGCGCAGGTGAAATCCCAAAGTGGATGACAACAGGAAAAACGGTACTATGTCAAAAGGAGCCGAAAAATGGAACTGCCGTAGATAACTACAGGCCTATATCTTGTCTCCCACTGATGTGGAAACTTATGACAGGTATAATATCAAACAACATATATGGGTTCCTTGAGCGTGAAGGAAAACTCCCGCCTGAACAAAAAGGATGCCGCAAGAAAAGAAGGGGAACAAAAGATCAGTTAACCATTGATAAGACGGTCATGAAAGATTGTAAGCGAAGACAAACTAATTTGGGCATGGGTTGGATCGATTACAGGAAGGCCTATGATATGATTCCACATTCGTGGATAATAGAAAGTCTCAAGTTGGCAAATATAGCAGATAATATAATTAGTTTTATCGAAAAATCAATGAGTAATTGGAATGTAAATTTATCTGCAAATGGAGAGTTTTTGGGAAACGTTCAAATCAGGAGAGGGATATTCCAAGGAGACAGTTTGTCACCACTATTATTTGTAGTATGTTTGATTCCTCTAAGTCATATTTTGAGGAAAGTGAAGTCTGGATACAGCCTCGAAAGTGGTGAAAAATTGAATCATTTGTTATTTATGGATGATTTGAAACTTTATGGGAAGGATCAGAAAGAATTGAATGTGTTAATATCTACAGTTGAAATATTTAGCCGTGATATCAAAATGGAATTTGGAATTAAGAAATGTGGTATTTTGATCTTGAAAAGAGGAAAAATTAATAGAACAAATGGAATTGTATTGCCATCGGGGGAAACGATAAAGGAGATTGATGAAGAAGGGTATAAGTACCTCGGAATACTAGAAAGCGACTCAGTGAAACAGAAGGAAATGATTGAGATGTTTAAGAAAGAATACTTTAGAAGGGTCACACTGATATTGAAAAGTAAATTGATTGGAAGAAACAAGATCAAAGCAATCAACACGTGGGCTGTATCCCTCCTTAGGTACGGTGCAGGGATATTGAACTGGAAGACAAACGAGTTGGATGAAATGGACCGTAAAACTAGAAAGAGAATGACAATGTACAAAGAACTCCACCCCAAAAGTGACGTGGACAGGCTGTATGTTCCACGAACGAAAGGCGGGCGGGGTCTGATAGGATGTAAAAATGCTATCAAAACTGAGGAAAATGCACTTTGGTGGTATATAAAACACCATACAGAACCGATGATTATTGCTGTGCGAAATCAGAATGCGACGGATGTCAAGGAATCCATTGAGCCAGCAAACTACAAAAAGACGGGAGCTGACAACACAGTTAACTTATGGAAGGAGAAGGCGATGCATGGACAGTACCTGAGAGACATGGAAGGAAAAGATGTAACAAAATCTTGGAGTTGGCTTAGAAATGGGGACTTGAAAGGCTGTACAGAGGCTCTTATTTTCAGTGCCCAGGAACAAGCCCTCAGGACAAACAGTGTTAAATTCCATATAGATAGGACTACTGAATCTCCTTTGTGCCGTTTATGCAATGAGAAAAGTGAAACTGTTTCACATATTGTTAGTGAATGTAAGATGCTGGCTCAAAGAGAATATAAGCGTCGCCACGACAATGTTGCAAGATATGTCCACTGGAGACTAAGTAGAAAGTTTGGCCTCGATACAGCAGATAAATGGTATGAACACATGCCTGAAGGTGCAACTGAAAATGAAGTGTCCAAGATCTTGTGGGATTTTACCATCCAGTGCGACAGGCATATCGAAGCAAGAAGACCTGATATTGTAGTGATAGATAAAATCACACGGGAAGTGAAAATAATTGATGTAGCAATACCAGGAGATGTGAGGGTAAATGAAAAAGAAAGAGAAAAGATCGAAAAGTACAGAATGTTGAAGGATGAAATAGCAAGATTATGGAAGATGAAACAAGTTACTGTGATCCCAATTGTGGTAGGAGCGTTGGGTGCTGTCAGTAAAAACTTTGAAAAATTTGTAAGAGATATAGGGATCTACATGAAAATTGAACACTCACAGAAAACAGCTTTGTTAGGAACAGCGCGGATATTAAGACTTGTACTTGACTGCTAAATCCAAAGGAGAAGGAATGTGTGGTTGCCCATACAACTTGTTGTTGTACGTGATCACATATAAAATAACCGAGAAGAAAGATCAATCTCGAGATCTTGAATTCATAATAATAATAATTTTATGAAAAAAGCTATTTTACAAAAAAGGTACGATTATATACAATGATCTCCATATTAAACGAGGAATCTTTTTCGAGGTACTTCACTCTTTCTCCCCGCCTTTTTTTGTATTTCACTCATTCCACTGTCTTGATAACACAATTCCTCACAATATGGATATAACATTGGTAATGATAAGATGTATTTATTTTATATGGATGATCTGAAGCTTTATGAAAAAAATGATAGTGAACTTAAAGGGCTTTTGAAAATTGTAAAAGGGTTCAGTGGTGAGATTGTTATGGAATTTGGCCCCAGAAAATGTGCAAAAGCTACTTTCGTAAAAGGTAGACTCATTAAATCTGTGAATGTTCAGCTCGATGAGGAAACTGTAAGCAAGGACTTGAAACAGGAAGAAGTGTACAAATATCTTGGTGTTAATGAACCTAACGGGATTCAACACACAGATACGAAAGAGAAACTAACGAAAGAGCTTCTAAGAAGGACTAGGGCCATTTTTAAAAGCGAGCTGAACTCGAAAAATAGGGTTACAGCTATAAATTCATTAGCTGTTCCGGTCATTAATTACAGTTATAATATCATTAACAGGAATCTTAGTGATATAAAAAAGCTGGACATTGAAATACGTAAAAAGCTAATAACGTACAATATGAATCATCCAAAAGCTGATATCGATCGCTTGTGCGTACCCAGAAAGGAAAGAGGTAGAGGTCCAGCCCAATTAGAGCTTACATACAAAACATAAACCATTGGCTTCTATAGATACTTGAGTCTTACAGATGACTGGATGCTAAAATTAGTGTACAGACATTATGAAGGGAAGGGATTACACTCTATTGTTAGAGAAGCAACAAAGTTCGCTGAAATAGTGCTGAACATGAAATAGACGTAGAATTTGTAGCGATGGGAATGAAAGGGAAGAGCAAATAACTGATAACGCTGGTAAACTGAAAACACTCTCTTAGGCAAGAGAAAAGAAAGCAATTAGTGAGGCTTGTAAAATGAAGCCGCTTTATGGACAGTACGCATTACGCAGTCCAAAACCTGATATAGATTTATCAGACACCCATAGGTGGCTTAATAGTGCTGGTCTTAAAGCGGAGATAGAAGGATTTATTATGGCCGTACAATCAGAGGTTGTTAACCAGAAACTACGAGGCAAATGTTTTACAGAATGATCTGATCCGAAATGTAGATTTTGTGGTAAAAGTGTTAAGACAGTTGATCATCTTGTGTTGGGTTTTCAAATTCTGGCTCCAAACGAATATTCTAATAGGCACAACCCTGTGGGCCAATATATTCTTTGGAAAGTCTGCTGCTACTGTGGTATTGAAACTGTTAAAAAATTGTACGAACACAAGCCGTTACGAGTAATCGACACACCACAGGTAATTATACTATGGGGTTTCTCAATAAGAACCGACCAAACAATTCAAGCCAACAGGTCAGACATAGTCATAAAAGATAAACTGAAGAAGCAGTGTCAAGTGATCGATATGAGTGTTCCATCCGACAATAACATCACAGCCAAAGAGTTCGAAAAGCTTAGCAAATACAAAGATTTAGAAATCGAAGTAAGCCGAATGTGGAACGTGAGAACGAAGACAATTCCAGTAATCATAGAAGCCCTTGGTATGGTGGAAAAAGAATGCATAAATATATTAATCTAATACCAGGAAATATTCAGTTGCCAGAAATCCAGAAAATAGTCTTAAATAGTACAGCACACATCCTCAGAAGGACACTTCCTTTATAAAATGTTTGAAACTCACTTCATTTTACCATTTTTATTTGTATATAGCTTCAACTTTTGTTAATTATTTTACACATAGGAATATTTAGCCTTCCATATCTGCGTAATAAATAATAAAATTAAAATCCAGCAAAATGTCAAGCATACATGAACGACCTAATTCCCTAGGTTATGAGTAATAGCCCGATGTTACGTAGTTCTCAAACTCTACGCACTTTAAAGAAAATGAAAACATAATGATAATGAAAGTAACGGCGTAAATGGGACTGGAACCAGCACTGGTGAAGGTGTGTCGCACGGCAGGTGTTCGACGGTTGAGCCGCGTTGGCCTGTTCGTCATCAAGCTACTGGTGCGAGAAAGTGGACAACACAAGTTAATGTGTGTATAATGAAGTGCTATTATATGAGCGATCCAGACAAGAGAGGATACAGAAAACGAATGTTCAATATATGGTAAACTGAAATATCTTAGCTACTTAGCTAATAGCTACCAGTGGACTGTTGATCAGGTAAAGAACATACAGGGGAAAGGGTGACTGTCAAAGTTAAAACTTTGACAGAGATCTAATGAACTTAAATGAAACAGAAACAGTTCAGAGAATGTAGCAAACGAGGCAAGGTTAAAAGTATCGAAGGAATAATATATGACAGGAAATGAGAGGAAAGTCACTCAAGAAATATAAAGGGTGTATACCGTTTCGTATCCTGATAAGTTAGAAGAAGACCAGAAGGAGATATTGGGATAATAAAGGAATTAATAAGTGAATAGAGCCCCGAGACACCAGTGAATTCAGATGTGATGATAATTATGCGTGAAACAATCGAGTAAGTCCATAACCCTCTGTACTGAAGTTGCTTCTAGGCCAAGGGCGACCTACCTTTGTTGCCCCACGTACCAGATATTGTATCCTGGGGTGGAGCCGGGCTGCACTCAATTTTAATAATAGTATAAATTATAAATCCAATTTTTCAGTACTTACTTAAATGGTAATTATTCATTTCTTTCCTCTTGAATTACCTGAAAAAATAGCAAATTCTTCACTAAATACATAGTTTCATATGCAAAATTAAGAGAATTTAACGAAATTTAATGTTTTTCATGTTACTGGTAAACTGCATACTGATATTATAAAACCTATATTTTTTCTCATATTGTGTATACTTATCGCTGCTTTGTTTATGTTATGTATTTAGGAGTCTTATCTCCCTTTTTTAAAGCCAGATTTTCTTTTAAATGAATTTTCTCGGATTTTAAGTTATTGAAACGCTTGGTCTTCTGAAAAACATTTTATTGATTCATACTGTTAGGGCAATTAACCTCAGTGGATTTGACTGAAAGTTACTTTTTTTTCGTCGCAAAGAATCGATATTTCTTTAACTACATTGTAGTTTTTTATTTCCTATGAACAGTACAAGAAGATCGGAGACCCGGTTTTGCCGCGTCTTTAATTTGAATTGAAAAAGGCGCCATGAGCCGTGAATTTTCAATCTGTGATTGCCATTTTCAAAGAGGATTCGTGGAATTGTGTGAACCACACAATGTGGGTCGGTCCTGAATATCTGGAGAGGCACGGGTTTTCTATTGCAGCACTAGTATTTTAGCTCAACAAATAAATTCGTTTTACGCTTGTTGTCCAAACAGCTTACTCAACACATAATGTGATTATTAGTTTGAATTGTATTTGTACTTTGAAGTCAGTAATCATTTTGTTAATGTATTTTCTGTTTTGGGAAGTTGGTTTCAATTCATGGTAAATTATACTGAAAGTTGTTTGTAGTAAAGTTCCATAACAGCATTTGAGTTCCAATTCCAATTAAATATTTTGAATATGCATTCCCAGAGAAAGACCAAAGAAGCTTTGCATCACTAATTTTATTTTCCAGGTCACGATGGACATTTTTAGGTTTCACCGCCCAACGTTTTCCCAGTTTAACATTTAAATTTCCGAGTCATACAATACAACACAGTTGATTTCATACTTGCAACTTATAGTAGCTCCCACAAGAATTTGTTCACCAAGTCATTCATTGACTGAAATAATAATTTGGGATAAGAATTTGAGAGTTCGGCCTGACTCTTGCCGATTTTTGGTTTCAAAAAAGTTTGCGAAATTAGGAAAACGTTCCGTAGTATAGTTCATATGAATAAGGTGCTTTTACAGTGTGTAATTTTTTAAACTTTAATCTATTTGTACATAAAGATTTTTGGAGTTGTTCATGTAGGATATACCTTTAAGAGATAGGTTTTGAGTTGTTCCGATAGCTGTTCATTAAACCTTTTAAAAAGCAGTTTATTTAAGTTTCGAAGTATAGGGTGCGCAGGATTGGAAAGAATATTTCTGATTATTTTTTTTTTAGTATTGGTTTCTTCGTCAGTGTATGTTAAAATATAACCCTTAAGTCTGGGAATGTACTCAGATTTTTTTGTTTTGGATTGTCAGTGATCAGAATATTTGCCTTTTCAAAATCAGAGATTGTTTGCGGGCAATCGATTTTCACGGAGCTAGCATTGAAGTAATAAAAGCATTAATTGAAACATGTAAAACCATTTGAATACTTGGCGTTAACTGTAATTTGGAATATTGAAGGTAAGAAGGAGACCAGTATACTTGCAGCACAGGCAAAATCTACGGTTGAACAACTTCGAATGATTCTGACGGACAGTGATATTGCCTTTTATTCACGCTTTTGAATACTGAACTATCCCTATCCTAGTGCTTACCTACAACGCAGAAGGTTGGATCATTATTAACCAAATGACTAAGATAGCAAACGGGCTTGAAATGTGGTTGTTCCGTAGAATGCAGGCTCAAACTGAGTTAACGACACTGCCTTGAGATAAACCAGTTAGAAACGAACACTTTCCACAAATATCAAGAAACGACAATCGATTTTCCAATTGCACGGCATGCAAAAGGCAAGCTAGAACACCTAAGCTTGATGTGAAAAACCAACAGAAAGGAGTCAAATTCCGGTAGAATTAAAGGCCATAAACCATATGACTTCTGCCAGTGTACTTAGAGTTAAATCGTTTAGGTAGTCAATGGCAAGGGAAGCTAAGGTTTCAGAAGAAGAAGAAAAAAGCAGACATAGGCTGTACGAATATAAATGGAAGCAATACATACGAAAGGAATTATGGAATAGTTTTATATCCATTCTTAGGAGTGTACACTGCGGTACCCACTTTTGACCTACAGAAGATTTTTGTCTTGCTCAGGTCACCTTTATCAAACAGATTGAAATATTCCTTGAAATATTGCGCGCAATTATTTATTCATAATATTTAAAAATTACAGTGATTAGCATTATAGCGATACTTAACATTTTTTTCGCTGATAGGTTTTAGAATGTTTTAATCATCTGCAAAATAACGATTTTTGTGGTAATTCTGATGAATTTGGTGCGTGTTGACATATTCTTAGTTTAGGTCATAGTCCAAAATAGTTTTATCTTGGCACTACGTATCATTCTTACTTTCTAGTAGATATGAACTGATAAAATATGTAATTTTTAAGTAAATAAGCAAAGAAATCACTCGGGGTTTTTTGTCTCGTTGGGCCTTTGAATTTCCGTGCCCGTATCAAATATTTTCGATATGTCGCCGGTGATGTCTTTCATAGCACCTTTGTTTTTAACCGACTGTACTTTTGCTCCATTTTTTGAGATCTTACTAGCCAGTTTTTACATCAGTAACAAGACCAATGTTGATATATATGTGNTTAGGTCATAGTCCAAAATAGTTTTATCTTGGCACTACGTATCATTCTTACTTTCTAGTAGATATGAACTGATAAAATATGTAATTTTTAAGTAAATAAGCAAAGAAATCACTCGGGGTTTTTTGTCTCGTTGGGCCTTTGAATTTCCGTGCCCGTATCAAATATTTTCGATATGTCGCCGGTGATGTCTTTCATAGCACCTTTGTTTTTAACCGACTGTACTTTTGCTCCATTTTTTGAGATCTTACTAGCCAGTTTTTACATCAGTAACAAGACCAATGTTGATATATATAAATATATATATATATATATATATATATATCTGTGTGTGTGTGTGTGTGTGTTCATAGCAGAAGATATCAATAGTTATGATATACTTCGGCCGGCCTTTGTAAGGAGTTTTATTGAAGTGTTAGACCATTTTTTGGCCGGGTAGCGTCCCAAACGTTTTGAGATTCTTTAGGCTGTTCAGGGAAGCCGAACTTTAAACCTCATGGTCCCTATGCAACCATTACTTCCTTATTACGGTCTTAACAAGTAAAGACAACTAAAGAGTATTGAAACCCTTTTTGCTAGGATTTTTTAGATTACGTAGCTATAAAACCGTGAAAATAACAACAATAATAATGCAGGGGATACAAGGTAATTTCGATTTCCATAGGTCAGGAATTCATTGGGATATATTTGTCTCTTTGATAGCAGTGTGGAGCTCCATAACCGGGTCGTCATTTGTTGTCCAGATTTGCAACAGAAATACAAACGCCCACTGACATTTTTAGCGTTAAATTAGTCACTGGTGACAATTATTAACAGGCGTTTATCACCATCAGCAGGTTCCGTGAACGTGTGTAACGGCATATACTTTAAGTAGCTAGTAACACCGAAAATTTTACTGCTTTGCTTTGTTACCTAAGCCTTTCAACAGCTTCATGGTCACCTTTAAATTATAAAGTAAATAAGGAAAAGCATATAGCTTTTTATGTAATTTATAAAGGAACAAATATCATTTGTGTTGAATCCTATTTATATTTCTGTGTATAGATATATAAACGTATAGAAAAAGCGTTTTGTTAAAAAGTTATTGTAAGAAATGATCCTAGGTGTTCTGCTGTAGTGAAAACTTGCGTCAGTATCTTTATGTTCGATTAGGTCACATTTAATTGAATAGCAAAAAAGAAACTAATGGCAAAATCCACAAAAGCAGTATAGAAAGAAATGTACATTTCATTCTTATTTAGTAAGAACACAGGGCCACCTGCAAGTATTTAAAGGAGCCGCATGAAATATCAGGTGCAGCACGAGGCTTTGCTGAGCCAAGTACTCTGAAATTTGCTGGAAAATATTGTTATTGTCAGATATGTAAATTCTTATTGGTAATATCCACCTTTTGTGTGTAACCACGTGTTTTACAAAAGTAATCTCTGTAGATATACAGTACCAGGATAAAGGCAGTAGTAGTCGAGTAATTAAATCTGCAGTTTACCGTACAAGAGATTACAGGTGCGAATCTCGACAATCCCCCAACTAATTTCTCCGTTAAAAGTGCCATACAAGTTTTTGTATGTTTTTAGAGGTAACGTTGGGAGAGTTTAGAGACCACTTTTTTTTAAAAGATTAAAAAATACAAATTAATAAATGAAATAAGAAAAGTAATCCTCTGCACTGAAGTTGCTATGACCATTGCTTAGTACGAAAGATTTCAAGAGAGAAAAGAAACACGATAAAAAGTTGGCTCTTGCATAAACATTTTACACTCTATTTTGAATAGCGTGTAAAGTGGTTATGCGTGTAAATTCCAGTTGATACTTGTTGTGCAGAGTGCACGATGGACTTTCCCAGCAATCACTTCAACAGTCACTTCGGGTATAGAAAAAAAAAGATTTTTTTAGTATTGAGCTACAGTTGTTCATTACAATTATTGAGTGAGTCGCACGTAAATAGTCCCTTCACACGAGCTTGCGTATAAATAGGCTTTTATTAGTAATTTTTTATTTTTGCTTGTGTAGTTCTTTCGACCCAGTTGTCCCTGATTCTGTGGGTAGTTTTATGTAATTTGATACTGTTATTATACAAGAAGCAAGTTTACAGTTAATATTTTAAAGCTTTATGTTGTTTTGATATATTTCACTAATAGTTGTAGCTTGAGCAGTATTCAAACACCCGAGGTGGCAGCTATAATTTACTATAGGTCTTATCAAAGAATTCCATTAGAATTTTTTTCAATAATAGATAGATATGCCACTGAATATTTTGTATTGCCATGCTGTTGGACAAAATGAAAGGGTCTTTTTTGCTTCAGGTCTATGTTAATGCACACGGCTATGGTTTTTCTGTTGGTATCACAGCCTTTCCTTTTCATTTTCCTTTAAGATTCTAGTTTTGATAGGGTGTTGGTGAATTTTTTATATTTTAAGTGGGTGTCCATTACTTTTCTTGAACGGTTTTCTTTATGTTTGCAAACCTTACTTCCCTTGTTCACTGGAAAGCGTGCATCTTGTTACAGTTATAATGCTTTCTCGCAACAGGCAATGAAGATTAATAGAATTTACATGGAAATCCATTGCATCTAAATTAAAAGACCTACAGTGGGTGACAGCAATACATTGAAAAAGTTTTGTGTAGATTTTGGAGGGCTTTTCTGTTGACAAACATTTTCACGTTCGCTGTGCCTTCGCGTAGGCACACTTGCAACGGTAACCGTTAAAAATAGAGTAGTTGTAGTGATTCAGGTAACTCTCAGTTAAATGTTAAAAGAGAGTACATGGTTTCCACTTATTTTTTCTCTCTGCAATGCTAAAGTATTTGAACCGGCACAAAAATGATAGCCACAGTAATTCTGTGTTGATGTCGACGTTATTTTCAGTAATGCGACTCTCCCCGTTTTCACTTGACCGTTCATCTTTGAATATGAAAAAGCATTTTTTAGATATGCAGGCACGCTTCGAAGAAATTGAAAACAATCGTTGGTTTCTGCAATTAATTTTTTTAATGATAATGGAAAATAGCACATCCAGATAATTTTTATTGATGAAATCGGTTTCGATAAATAACACATTCTACTCGCTTACAACGATGACCTTTTAATTCTACTAAAAGAAGAGATTAACTTATCACTTGAATTTTATTCGGGGAATCAAATAAGTGACCTAATCGATGATCATTTTTGAAAATAGTATGGCCTGTTTAATAGAGTTTACATGGCTATTTTGTTTCTAGCCGCGAAAGCAGCTTAATTTAGTATATAAATGTATGTGTATCTGTGCATGTGTGATCGAGTAATGACAGACACTAGTGTTTTAGACTGTTGCGAAGGCAAATGGCGCAAAATGGGTAGTGTTGTTAGACCTTCCTTACGAAACCTTAACTTGTTTTTGTCACAGTATTAAAATAACTGCTGCTGATGTGCTAATTTTCATACAAAAAGTCAATTTGCATGAAATATACTCTTAACTAATGGGGTTTGGTGGTATTTCAGGAGGGTGGAGTATATACCCCGTGCTCTCTGTGAGTGGTTGGAGATTTTTTTAGATAAAGTAAGGACAACGTGGAAGACACGAACGGTAGGGGAAAGTGGAAGAGACTGAGTCGAACTGACAACACGACCTGACTCGTTGGAAAAGGCCGATAGAAGAAGAAGAAGGACAAAGTGAGAAACCCGCAAAAATGTTGAACCTGTATGCCCGACGAAACTACCTTTGTTGTCACGTTACTTTTAAAGTTAATTTATTTAGTTTTAGTTTATTTCTGATTATGACCGGCCGTACTTTTTTATCCAAAAGGAATTACAGTAAGAACCATAAAGCAAACATTTTGCTTGTTTTTTATTGCTACCATTAGTTTTGAAAACGCACTTCAATAAACGATAATTTTGTGCCGTTTTGGAGGAGAAGGCATAAAAATGTGTTATTTTATGTATTAATATCCAAATAGATAGTAATTATGTTTTAAGATGATTGTTAGAAATAGAACGGTAAGATTATTGACTATAGTTTACTATGTTTGGTACACTAACAGTAGGTGGAAAAGGAGTTGAAAGGAAATGTGGAAAAAAACCTCGTTAATTTTATGGGTATTAGGAGAATTCCCTCCCATCGAACTACCAGGCTCAAATCCTGGTAGTTTGATGGTGAATTATCAAGTGGATTCCCCAAGACAGAAGTACGCCAAAATGTGTTTAAAACACTTGGCGTGAAAAAAAATTACACGAGAAACTATTTTTAAAAAATTACTTCACTGTTAAGACATATCTAAGGTTATTAGCCACGGCGCTTAAGTAGGGAAGGAAATGATGATCTTGACGGCCATCTACAATTGCTAATTTTCTAAGTAGTAGTGTCACGGGGGTGATGGTAGGTGCATTGCGGGGTGTTGCAGTCAAGACACGCGAATGACACTTTATTTTGCGAAAGTAGTGTACTGGTTGGAATTCACCAGGTGGGAATTCTCCTGTCACAGATTTGATGTACAATGTCAGCGTTTGTACATGGGACGAATGCTTAAGGTTGTGGGTCGGGAACATCACGGAGTAGAAGGTACATTAAATGTGCATTCTAGTTACAGATATTATAACCATATTATAAAGTCATGGTTTTATTGTATTTCAGTTTTTGACTTAATTTTTAATCATGTAACGATATGCTCGATATCATAGAATTAAAGGCGTTTACCACATTAACCTCAGATCTTATGTTTCCTGTGATTCTGCATTTTCACTGATCACATTGCAATAGTCAGTTAATTGCATTTGAGCGTACAGAATTTTTATTTTTCATTTTATTTTAAGTCCATGGACCACCTGCTTGACAGTACAAGAAGCATTTCCTTGAAGTACAGGAATATTTATGCTTTTAATAATATTTGTGCTGCAGCTTACGCATATAGAAATATGAGACAAACTGGTGAACATAGCTTGCTGAATGCCGCCCGACAAACACATTGATTACCAATGTGGGCTGCGAGCTTTGTAATACGCTAAGTGGGAACTCATGTTTTGTAAATAATTGAGTTGTAATCAATTAACACCTTTTTCCGTTACAGATTAAGTTTAACCGACAAGTCAAATTCGTTTTTAAGCGACTCTCATCGTGTCGCATAAAAGATGCTAATTATGCTCGTGACCTTTTCTTCGGACCACAGAAAGACTACATTTACTTTGCGAATCTTAAAATATAAAAACTATTTATAACCAGAAATTATTTTTACCATAATTCGCCACGTATTTCGTAATTTTGTGTTCCTACCTCGAGTATCAAGGGACCTTCTCTTACAAACTTTTAAAAAGCACTACGATAATCTTGGCCCATACTAAACATGTAGACAACTTTGACATTAAAAACAAAATGTTAGTTTTACGACACCAACCACTATTGTCTGTTTTAGGAGCTGCCGTGAATTAGCATGTACTTTTGCTATTTTCTGTACACACATGTTTTCGTCTTTTGATTCTGTGTATAAATTGTACAATAAACGCCATTTTGAAGTGGTATCCATTTAAAGATCTTACATTCCCTTATTCTTGTGATGAATTTGATGAATTTTTCTTGTATAATTTCTTACAACTTACTCAGCTTTGCCACTGCCAGCTTGTTTATTCTTGGTTGCTACAATAGAACCACACAATTCTTGTAGAAAGCTTATTTTATGAAACGGTTTAGCTAAAGTTGATTGCAGAAAAATGTTCTCATATCTTTAAATGCCGTGATACGTAACATGATTTTTGGAAAAGGGACTTTGGAAATGTAATATTTTTCAAGAAAAATTTACCTGAGAGGATCTTATCATTTTAGATTTGTTTCCCATTAATGAAACTGTGTGGTAAGAGAAGCATGTGTTGAAGTGGCTTGCACATTGATTTTGTTCCAACATTACTTAAGAAATTTATGCAGGGTTTAGGCCTTTTTTTCTTTCATGTCGTCCGATTTCTTGCCTCGGACGTTGCTCTTAAGATTGACTTACGGGTAATTGCTTTTCTTACTATAGTGGGTGAGTAAAAAACGAGATTACAGGCGTGATCTTCCCGCTGAATTGTCAACGTGTTTGTTGATTATTTATTTGTTTACTTTGTCATCTAAGTAATATATGCTCGTTGTAGAGTGTGAAAAAGTACCAATAGTTTTTTCCTTCTAACTTTAAGCTACCTGGAAGCAATCTACAAGACTTGAGGATTTAAAATAGTCGGTCGATAATTTCATGTGGCTACTTCGGACAAAAAAGTCAATACTGTATTTATAATGAATTGGTATTGGACTTCGCCCTGGAGTTTTCAGCCAACGAACATGTATAAAAGTGTGAAAAGGTATCAATGTTGCTCATTACCCGCTAATTAAGTTACCTGTTAGTAATCTATGCACAAGTCATCAGAATTTACATTAGTCGGGCGTTAATTTCACGTACCTACTTCATAAAAAAGTCAATACTATATTTGTATTGAATGTGTATTCCATTTTGGCTTGGAGATTCTAGCCAATTAACATCCGACAGACTGACCGAAAGTAATTTTGAATATATCGAGAAGAGCAATACCGCATTATGGAAGTCACGTGCATACCATTTCAAGTATCTCGTCGATTTTGGTTGTTGGCAATCACTGTCAAATATTGTCGTAAATAATGTCATGATGTCTTAAATAAAGTCGGTAACATTTTACTGGCGGTAGATATTGGCTCTGAACCTTTTCCAATTCTGCAGTAAATTGAAGTAGCTTATAGTCCTACTCCTTGTATAGTGACGTATGTCAGTTCTTCCAATTCTCTTTTATTCAAGACTATATAGTCGTCTTCAAAAGCGTTCCGTTATACCTCAACTTTTGACAGTTTAATTTTCCAGCCACAGCGATTTAGCGTTAGTCATATGTATGCAGTCCTGGCATTTATTCAGACAAGCACTCCTTTAGAAGAATGTAGGAAGTCAACTCCCGTTTAACAAAGGTGTTTACACCCTGGGGAAGTTTTTTCAAGGCGACAGTTTTTATGACAGAACACAGAACAAGACGATGCGCACAGCTTTCAAAGAGACCAGAAGAAAACATTTTTGGGTGCATAAGGATTGGAGAAAATTGCCGAAGAAAGAACCCGCTTGACCCATACAGAAAAGTGATTGATAAGATTAGAAAAACTTCTGGAAGACTTTTTATCCAATAAAAAGACAGAACCAGCAATTTTAAATATGCAGAGTGCCCACACAAGCAGAAGTCGCTCGACTTCAGTGGTTTTCGCATATACGTGCAAAGAAACTCAAGAAACTGAACTATTAATAATAAATTTAAAGGCCATACAAATTGGGAATTTCTCAAAAGGTAAAAAACTCTTTGTTTTGAAATGAATTCCTTAAAGGGTTTCATTTCCGCGACAAATTACCTTTTTAGGAGTTTAAGATAAAAGTACACACTCATTTTCTCATAGTGAATTTGACTATAAGGTATCTTTAATGTTGATGAAAGGGATTTTGTCGTATCTTATTATCTGAAACAGTCATGCATAATTAAAATGCAGGGGCAATGGCTTAACAGTGTTAGTTTGGGTCAACAAAGGCGCCATTAATTTTCTTCATGTCATTGGAAAATATAAATAACCCGTGTTGTTTCTTTAGGTTCGGATAAAAACATCACTTTTACAAAGAAGAGCAGTGCAGTCGTTACTTTGAAAACGAAGGGTTGATATTAATTGTTAAATGAATAAATAAGTACGCCTACAATTCATAATTCGTTCTGTTATGGAGAGTAAAGAGGCTAAGGAAGTTTTAAGGGCGTGGTTTTACTCAGTTCAAGACATTTGTAAGGATATTAAAGTCGACAAAGACGTCAGACAAAAGAATATGACAGGAATGTTTTGAACCCCTCTAAATTTAAAGCTACTTTTGTAAAGAAAACTGTGACTAATTTGAAGGTCTGACGTTCGCAAGATTTACGAAAACTAAACGCCTTTCTATGGAAAATATGTTTAATATGTTTTTCCTCAGCTTAAAAAAGACAGTTACTAAATAAAAGGTGCAATATTTAATGATGCCAAAGAATCGTTGTATTTTCTCCTCTACCTCTATTCCAATTAATACTTTGGCCTGAACAGTGATGGGCTGACGTCAATGCGGATATAATATCAAGGAGCACACAGCTATTTTGCTGGATAAATAATTAATGGGCCGGTTGCTTCAACTTAGTAGCACAGGGACAAATGTAGTTGACAAACTCTTCTTTAAGTCAGCCCTAGCCCAATATTAAGAGTTAAATAGAAAGAATACAAATTTGTATTGTTTCTATTGTGTACGTTACAATGTTAGAAAGGTTGGCTATATACTCCCATACAAAAGATGACAAGGGTGAAACAGGGGCATGGTACACTACCAAACAGTAAAAGAATTTCATGGCACCAAGGTTACATTAACCTAAGGTACATTGTAAGTGAGAGATACTAAAGGTTTTTGAAATATTCAAGTTTAACTTGAAAACAGGGGTACCTAGAGGAGCCTTGGGTGTATCCTAATATTGGTAACGAATTCATCTTCCAACCTTGTTTTATTTGGGTGGCTGTAACTGAGATATTAAGTCCGACTAAAACAACTAACGAAAAACAAGGACACTTTAATATTCAAAATCAATACATATAATATATTCGGGACGTTGATTAAAAAAAGGGATATAATTAAAAAGCAAGCATTGGCAAGAATGCCCTTTTATCTCTTGTCACCTTTTAATTCTGGTAGTGTTTCTGAGCTCTAGGGATACTGAAAACTTTGCAGTAAATGGCAGGTTCGATCAAGCCAACCTGGTCTTAGACATAGGGGCAATCAGGAATAAAGTGCTAGCAACCCTTCCCTGTAATAATTACCAGCAGTTACAGAGCCTACGAAAACGTAATTAGCCATCAAGAATCCGGATGAGGACTCCACCCAGGCCAATAGCATCACGACAGATTTATAGTGAAAGCCCATGCACGGAAACCAGAAACTTGGGTAACAGTTTTTTAGGACAAACATACCATCAGAATAAGGGTGTGGAGTATGCAAACCATGTTTGAAATATAAAACATAACTATAGTCATCAGTGAGCTTACTAGACATTATTTTGGTATCCAGTGTGTGAGAGTGCCGATGAAATGATCTGGGACGCAAAGTGACAGGCTGGAATCAAACCACTCTCTTCTCTGGCAATGGCAAGAGACCCTCGAATGATATAGCCCTCGCCTTGCCCAAGACTACAGCAAAATTTCTCAAAGAATGGGAACCTCTTAGTTATCGACTGCTCAGGTCAAGATTTGATTTCAAGTACAGAAAACTGATCGTATTGCTATAATATGCCAAGCCGAAGAAGTAAGAGGTGATAAAAGAATAGCTGGTACCAGTTCAACTGCTTTACAAAGCCCTTTTCACGTTAATCTCATAAATATGGATAATACAAATGCAAAGTTGGGAATTATAACGACAAGATTGAAGAGACAATGGGGCGACATATCTGTGGTAGCAAGAGTAATGGTAAGAGGCAAGCAGTCTTGTGCACGAGCAACAACTGAGTGATCAGCTCAATATAAAGGGTTATTGACGAAAAGAGGCAGACAACCGACTTATCAGTATGAGAGGAGACTAGAGAGAATATAAGATATAATAGTCTTTACTAAAGATAGTTATAGAAAAAAAGAGCAGGTTGCGCCAATAAGAGAACAGAGCAGAATGTATAAGATAAACACTGTTGTTAGAGGAATAGCATCGTACGGGCATTTACCGATAAAGAAAGAAAGGGGATGGAAACAGAAAGCGAACAAGGTGTAAGGTGTGTTTAGAATTTCAAAGAGATACTGAACAGACCAGAGTTCAATCATCCCGCCAAGTCTGGAAATAAGTGAACACTTTCTAGGAATTAATCAAATCCTACCAACCTAAGCTAAATCTGTAGAAGTAGTCAAGGCAATTAAGAGTGTTAAAGTAGAAGGAGTAAATTTCATTCAGACAGGACTAATCAAACGGTTAAGTCCAGTCCAGTCCATTTCAGTGCTGACAGAACTCTTCCCCAAGATAAAGATGCATGGTTTCATACCAAAAGGACAAAAATCAAGTCCTTGGGAATGAGACCTGGTTTGTACATTAAAATAAAGGAAAACAAAGTAATGTTTGAAATTGTGCTATCGGACCTATCAATTAACTTTAATGCTGAGGCTGTTTGAAATGTCGAGGAACTATCCTGTCTCAACAGCCTAACATGTAATGAACAATAAGGTTCAAAAGTACATCAATGGAAGACGTAACAAAGAAAAACATGGTTTCAGTCGACTCTAAAATATCTACAGGTCAACACAGTGCCGTTCTACAATGAAAATTAATTATGCAATACCAATTTCAACTCTGTTCTGCTATAGGTGCCTGAGTGCTATAGAATAATGCATAAGGACATGAACCAATTCGTTATATTCCACAACAAATCTCTAGGTAAATAACATCTACTGACCAAATAAGATCTTAAATTAAGACCTGTAGCAGAAAGCTGTAAAAAATTAACTTGCAAGATTAGAAGAAAAAAGAATGAGGTGGCTAGGTCATGTCCTACGGATGACGAATTACAAAGCTTCTTAAGGTGTACTGAGATGAGGCCCAGTAGAGGCGCAGGCCAAATACCACCTGACAGAGGACGGTGATGTCAGAGCTGCAATAAAATGGCCTCTCGTAGAAGCAGCCAGGTGTCCAATTTTCGCATCCATTTTTCTTATAGGGAATAAAATGGGTACGGAAACAAATTGGTTGCTATGTCCACCAGACAGATACAAAGCAAGTGTTTACAAATCCGTAGTTTCGACTTCAAGATTTGCAGAAGAAATAATTTGATGAAAGCCATCAAGTCAAACATTTGATTTAGACTAAGACCAATTGACTGGACATAGGTGAGTCATCGGTAACAAAGCAGTTTTTTGGTTCTTGTAAAATTTTTCTCTTCTAACCCAATGTTGGCCAAAGCTTAAAGATATTGGTCACTAATAAAAAACACTTTATCAGTATAGTTATTGTACAGTTAAATTTGAAACCATCCGTTCCTGTGGGTGGTCAAGGTGCGAGAATGTGTCTTTAAAGGACAAAAATCTGTCGAAAAGTTTGTCTTCATCAAGCCAGCTCCATGTCGTCCTTGAGATGACTACTTGACACTCTTTTGAGAGACCATCAGGAAAATGACTGCAGGCGAATGATGCGCTACATTGCCAAAAAGTATTCCCTTGGAGTTGACAGGTATAAAACCACCCACAGTAGATTGGTGTATCAAGCAGCAAAATGTATAGGCAGCAAATAAAAATAACATTGATCTGGCTAAGGGTCATTGGTGTTTGGCAATCGATGGTTCTCAGGACAGTGGCAAAGATATAACAACCTTGCAAACATAAGCTAGCAAGTAACCCTTGAGAAAGATCCTGCTACACTCTGTCGCAATGCTGTTGTGATTTTATCATGTTAAGAGTCTCTGGTGCAATATACCACTAAGGATGCAGAAAGAATCCGCCTGACGACAATACTACTGCAAATTTTAGAATATTTTTTATTACGAATCTACAAAGATGAGTTTAAGCTTTGAAATATATTGGATTAAATAAAAAAATATGGATGAATGTAATCTTGGGATTTCTTCAAAATAATTGGTGAAAGAAACATGAAGACTTTCTGAACATGTAATTATGGTATAATAAACCCATTGAAAACTTCACCAATCTCTTTCCTAGAAGCATTTTTGGTCCTTACCCCCAGATAAAGGAGGAAGAATGGGCGTCGGCCTGACAACTCCATTCCTTTAAAAAAGAGCTCGGTACAGAAATCAGTACCAGGGCACAAGTACCAGAATGAGGCAACAAAAAAAGCATATCATGAGACTGGGCGGATAGTGACTGACAGGTGAACTAAGCAGGATGTTGACGGCCAGAAGGTGGATACCCTGAAGCCAAAGCGAAGAACGCAGGCAGCATACTGGAATGCAAAGACACTGTACTAGACTGGAAACCTTTTCCAAGTCATTGGGAAGTTTGGGGAGTCCAGACGTGGCATTCAAATAGTCATCGAAGCAAGATGGTCTGGAAAGGGAAAAAGGAAATTAACTCCTGGCCACACAATTCTGTACTCGGAGAGAGATGTCATCCAGTACAATGAAGGAGTTGTCATGATAATCAGAAGCAAGATGGAGAAGCCCTGTTTGAGTACACGCTTATTGGTCCACCTCTTCTGATTGTCAGTTTCTGCTCCAAGCATATCAAGATTTCAACACGAAATTGCTTTGCGGGAATAAAAAACCCCAAAGCAAAAGACAAATATGACGTCTATAAGCAACAAAAGCAGCTACTGAAGAAGTAAAGGCCTATAACATGCTAATGATCACCAATGATCTGACAGAAAGAGTTGAAGAAGACAGCCAAGGAAGACAGGGCAGCATTGGAAACCATGAAGATGGGGTTATAACGATACTGGAGAGCGATTGTGTGACGCTTGTGAAGAAAATGTCTTGGGTACATGGGTGCAACACTTTATCAACACGAGGCAATTTACAAAACTAATGGCTACCAGCGGATTGAGCAGACAACAGCCAGATTGAGCACATCACAGTGAAGAGAAAGTGGAGAATCTTTCTGAGGGATGTGAAGGTCCACTGAGCAGCAGACGTAGCCAGTGACCTCGCTGCGCTAGGTCAGAAAATATGCAAAGAGATCATGTAGCTGAACCCAGCAAATCTCAGGGGTGAGACCACAAGGAAATCCTTCTACCTCAAAGTCATAAACCGCTACGAAATGCTTACAAAGGAGGACGAAGTGGAGTCTAAATCAGGCGCTAAAAGAATAAGGAGAAAAGGTGGTTTATTTCAAGAAGAAGAATAGGGAAAAGTGGATACAAGTTGATATCACTTATATATATTTTTTTATAATAATTTTTTTAATATTGAGAAATTGTGCATTTTCCTCCTTATTTCGATGCTCCGAGATATTGTCTTAAATTTTGCGCTATGCTTCCAGTTTTTGCTTCACACTATACCCTCAGACCTTGAAATTCACATTTTATTGATCAAAGGTCAAGGTCATATCCTGCATGCCACATGCAACATTTATGCAGTAACAGCAAAGATGCACTGCAAATAAGTGTGATTGCTGATTTTTGAATTATTGAACTGAAAACATGCTAAAGAGAGTACAACAGTACAAAAAACAAATATAGTAAGTATAGGTATGAATCCAACAAATCACAACGTAACTAATGTACATGTATTTGGAGCACGGTGATAAAACTTGATCCACTGTCTTTGCCAAGGTGTTGTCTGTGCAGGCATAAATCGTGCTTGCGGCTTTTCCGCGAATACCTGTGCTGTGGGCAGCACTTTGTGTGAATCCCATGATTTGTCTTGGTCTCCTAACCTAATTCCAAAATATGCCAAGTAGGCTTGCTACATAAAAGTTCTGATATTAAGCCTGTGATCTGTTAATGTATAGCTCCCACAGATGTAACAGAAACAATCCGGATCATTCGCACACTTGACCTGGAAGTAGCCATGGGGTCTGAGAAAAAAATGGAAGTGAGTTGTTTTCTTTGTTTCGACGTCTGCTTAGTGAACTCATACAGGTACATAAATACAGAAAAAAAGCTCACAAACTTAATTCATAGCAATTGTAGTGCCCTGATTAGAGCTACACACATGCATATTCTGGTAATATCTTCTTACCTTCCCGCACTGTTAAGAATAGTTGATCACATTCTTGAAGCACAAAATCTCGAGTCTTGCACCACGGCTAACGATGTGGATGTCTCCTTGTATGACAGCAACTTTGTACAAAAGTAATGGAACCTGTAGGAAATTATAAGATTTATATGGCTGTTGAGCCACTAAACTTCTTTCACAGAATAACGTTGGTTGTATGCGAATCCAAAAAACAACCGTCAATTGTTTGTACAGGTGTGTCGCCAATTGTTTACACAGGTGTGCAGTCCGATCCATGTTGACAGACATTTCTCTGTTTCGGTATGTTGAAACAAACTATGGGATGGCATTGTTCATGCCTAAGAGCTTTGACAGTGTACTACATCACCAAATAAACAGAAAAGTACATCTTTTGTTTGTGCCTGATCCAGATTATTGCAAAAGGATATGCAGAAAAGTTGTTTATCCGATTTTTGTACCAAATGCTGGGCTTGAAGTTTGCAAAAGATTGCAATTTTGAGTGGTATTGAGCGGAGAAAAATCTGGAAATAAAGGAGAAAATCTGAGTGCTTCTTTTCATTCAGCACTTGAAAAGCAGTAAGAATTAGCTGTAAAACCCAACTGAAATTTTGAAATGTTAAGCATTGTCCTCCAGTGTAATAGACGAGAGGAAGGGAGTGAAGCAGAAGCTTAATCGCACAATATCAGAAAGGGTTAAGAACAGCCTGAGAAAAACATACTTTAACCTTGACACACAAGTGAAGAAACAAGCAAAGAGAGACTAGACGAATTATTAGAGAGACTGGCAGAAAAATCAGAGGAGGCAGCCAGAAGAGACGTTTTGTAGACTCTCTACAACATCAAAAAAGTAATGTAATTTTAACAGTGGGGAAGTGCCTGCAAAGAACAAAATGTCAACGTCATCTCCAGTGAAACTGGCAAGGCTGAAAGATGCAGGAAGCACTTTTAGGAGATTATAACTAGACCACAACCACCAGTGATTGCCGATTTTCTGCCAGCTGATGTTGATCTAAATATCACCATTGAGTTTCCTACAGTAGAGGATATCAAGCTGGCTCTAAAAGGTGTTGAAGAACGGTAAGGCAGCTGATATCGACTGGTTAAAAGCAGAGATGCTTAAAACAGAGAAGTAGGCGCCAGGGTTGTTAACCTATACGTCCAGGACGATCTGGTTGAGTGAGTTAGTACCACAAGATTGGCGGACAGGAGTCATAATGAAGATTCCAAAGAAGAGAAACATTTCGGACTGCAACTGGCTCTGCACAGGACTTCTCTCTCTCTCTCTCTCTCTCTCTCTCTCTCTCGCACCTTCAAGGTATTCAGCAATATTGTTCATTTGCTGGAATCTCTGAACGACCATAACCGGCACGAGCAGACAGCAGGTCTTGTTCGGAACACATCTTCACACCATTTTGGAAAGAGCAAGGAATGAAATGCTCTAGTTATCACCTCCGATAACATCCACAGAGAATCATTTTGGAAGGCATTACTGAGTCTAACAGAAAAATATTAGCATGTTGGAGACGTTCTACTGTGACTTTTCTGGGTGATAAACGCGATACTCTTTAGGGCGCCCTTGGAGTCAACACGGGTGAAAAATGTTGAAATCTTTTACCTTTCTTGTTTATCCTAATCATGTACGTGGTTATGAAGACAGTTGTTGGAACTATGAGGAGGGCTTTGCATTGGTAATTTTTCAGTAACCATGAAGATCTTGAAGTTACTGACGATGTTATCCTGTTGGCCTGCCGACAATAGGACGTGCAGGAAACGACAAGTGCAATGGCAGACCCAACAGAAGAGATTGGATTGAAAATCAGGCTGAAAAACAAAACATTTACGACTGATTAATAAGACAAACACAGCCCAGGCTGTGAACAGGGAAAATCTTGAAGAGGTGGAATACTTCACTTATCTGGGCTCCAAGATTACTAAGAGTGAGGACAGTGAAGAAGAGATTAGGGGTGCATCTCAAAAGCTAGCCAAGCCTTTGTATGTCTGAAGAGCATCTAGATGTCAAAGAAAGTCGGTTGAAAAACAAAGGCCAGACTTTTTAGGAGTAATGTGGTTAGCATTCGGTGCTCGGGCGGTAATGCTTTGAAGATGACAAAAGCCATCATTGTGTTACAAATTTTTCTGGCTCAAGACTATATCAAACAAAGAGCTGCACATAAAGATCAACACCAAACGTATCGTGCGCATTCCCCGATTATCATCAAAGTCTCTACCGATTGTTGCTCTCCACTGGACTCCAGAAGACTGAAGGAAAAGGGACCGTCTCAAGGAGACCTAGAACAAAACTATGGGGAGGGAGAGATGGAGCAGTAGGGACAAGCAAGGGGGCTTTCTGATGAGATGTGCAGGAGGGAGCCTACAGCTCTGAGCTCTGATGGAGCACTTTTGTATCACAGTGTTTTATAAGAGGGCACCATCAGGTAACTAACACAGATATCTAACTAAGTAAATAAATCATCGAGGCATAACAATACTAATTGACAGAGAGTTGCTTTTATCCTGCACAATGAACTGGAAAATCATATGGCTGAAAACATACCTAAACAACTAGTAATGGTTCAGTTAGAAGCAACATGTGAGCTACTATTCAACCCACAGAGTTATCTAACCAATATGTAATACAGCGAGAGGAAACTTACTTAAGCCTGTTCATTCCGGCATGGAGCATAGGCCGCTAACAATCTCCATCCATCTGCGTCTGTCCTGGGCTGCGGTCGTGATGGTGTGCCAAGGTTCGGTGGTTAATGGTCCCCAGCCAACTGGTCCCCATACCAACTGGTCCCCATACCAATTCGTCCCCGTCAATTGGTCCCCAGTCAATTCGTCCACAAGGCAAACTAGTCCCATGCCAGGTTGTCCCCAGTTAAATCGTCCCCATGCAAACACGTCCCAGGCATACTTTGGTACCCATATTCAAAGTTGTACATTGTTGAACGAGGGCATTGTACATGATACAAGTATTTTTATTAATTGAATCAGGCATGTGGTGCAACATTGTAACCAAGACAATGCAGGTAGAGAAGGACATTTCCGTCATCCTTATATTCTTGGTATCTTCTGACGATGTTATATATCCTGTCGTCCTTTATCTGT
>RDPX01000191.1:1147402-1170245 GCA_003991215.1 Morbakka virulenta | reverse complement strand
GAGGTACTTCTTCTTCTTCCCACATGTTTTCAAACAGTGGCTGCAGCATGTCTGCTTAAGTGTCCACATCTGCCTTCAGTGCTTCAGTTGGGATCCCATATGGTCCTGCTGATTTGCCATTTTCAGCGACATGATGGCCTTTTTGATTTCCTTCCTGGTGGGACTGTGTAGTGGCATTTGCAGCATTTCTTCCGCCGAAGCGATATTTGGTCTCTCTTCGGGTCCTGGCCTGTTCAGCAGCTCACTGAAGTGTTCTTTCCATCGGTCTGTCTGTCCTTTCAATGTTGTTATAGTGACACCATTCTTGTCCTTTACTGGCTTCTCTGGGCCCCTCCTGTTTCCTGCTAGGTTTCTGGTGATGTCATATAACTCCTTCATATTTCTCTGTCCTGCTGCTGTCTCTGCTTTGGTTGCCAAGTCGTCAGCAAAAGCCCTCTTGTTCTGCCTGACACTCTGTTTCACTTCTTGGTGCTTTTGTCGATATTCTTCTTCAAGCCTCACCTTTGTTGCTCTTGTCCGGGCACTATTTAGGGAGTTCTTTACCTTCTTCCGCTCATCCATCTTATCTAAAGTTGCCTGTGATGTCCACGGTTTGTGTTGCTTCTTTCTTCTACCCAGTTCTTCTTCGCATGTTGCCTTCCAGTTCTCCTTGAGCCTGCTCCAATATCCCTCTATAGTCTCCTCGTCTGTAACCACTTCTTGAAGAACCTCAAATCTGTTTCTCAAAGTTATCTGGTATTGTTGCACATGCTCCTGCTCCTTTAATTTGTCTGTATTGAATTTTACCTTTGTGAATGAATTAATGCACCTTTTAAGCTTCAGTTGCAGCTTTCCTTCCAACAGGTGATGATCTGAAGCTGCATCTGCTCCTCTCTTACTGCAAACGTCAAGGAGCGATCTTCTGAATTTATTGCTTACACATATGTGGTGAATCTGGTTTTCAGTATTTCCGTTCGATGACACCCATGTTATCTTGTGGACATCCTTGTGAGGGAAGACTGATCCACCGATGACAAGGTTGTTTTCAGTGCATAAGTCTGCAAACATCTGGCCGTTCTCATTCATGGTACCCAGTCCATGTCTACCCATGACTGCTGTGTGGCCGTAATTGTCCTGTCCAATCTTTGCATTGAAATCCCCCATAAGGACAACCATCTCTCTCTCATGGACACCATTTACCACTGTCTGCAGCCTGTCATAATATTCCTCCTTGACATCTACATCTGCATCATTTGTTGGGGCATAACACACTATGGTTTTAAGTGTGATTCTCTTGTTTGATGTCCTGAATTTAGCAGCTAGCATCCTTGAGTTGATTGTTTCCCATCCTATAAGGGTTTGTGCTGCGTCTTTTGACAACATGATTCCGACTCCTTCTGGGTGTGGTGCATTTTCTTCTTCATGACCTGCATAGAGCAAGGTCTCCCCTGTGCTCAGTCTGGTTTCCCCAGAGTTTGTCCACCTGGTCTCACATAGACCTAGCACTCGCAATTTACAGCTCCTCATCTCCTTTGCTACATTCCCACTCTTTCCTCCTTCGTACATAGTTCGCACATTCCATGTTCCGAATCTGATTGGCTTCCTTGTCAAAAGGAGATTCCATCTTCTGGCTTCCCTAAGGCTTTCACTAGCTGACATCATATGTCCTCTTTGAGGAGCTCCTCGACGACGGTTGCCAGTAGTGTTGTTGNCCCAGAGTTTGTCCACCTGGTCTCACATAGACCTAGCACTCGCAATTTACAGCTCCTCATCTCCTTTGCTACATTCCCACTCTTTCCTCCTTCGTACATAGTTCGCACATTCCATGTTCCGAATCTGATTGGCTTCCTTGTCAAAAGGAGATTCCATCTTCTGGCTTCCCTAAGGCTTTCACTAGCTGACATCATATGTCCTCTTTGAGGAGCTCCTCGACGACGGTTGCCAGTAGTGTTGTTGATTGTTTGCGTTTCCGTAATCCGTTTTATCCACTGATGGGGGATTGGCCCACCAGCTTCACCAGAGCCCTGTTAGCCAGCGTTACCTGTTTCCACCTCCCACGACGGGGACGTAGGGTTGGACTTTGGGAGGCACAGTGAGAGGAAAACAGGTAATTATTACCACCCAGCTCAATAACAGACACGAACTCAAAAAAAAGGTGAAAAAAAAGTTAATGTCAAGCTAAAGTCGGGAGAAATGTTCATGTTTATTGGACACTGGTAAATAAAATATTGGGCAGAGAATTTTTAGGAGTGACAAACTTCTTCGGTTCAGTAGTCTAAGTAACCTCGCAATTATGAACACAATGTACAGACATCCAAGAAACCGATTGGTAACCTGGAGTTTGCAGAGGTCAAAAGTTGAAATCCCATTGGCCATATGCTGATCACTAGCTTACATAATTGTTTCTTTCAGAACTGTTGTCTATAAGAAACTACCCACTCCAAATGATAATATACTTATTAAAAGCTAAAATAGGGAAACATTTTAATGATGCTAGAAGATCAAAACAGTTTTGTGGCCCACCAAAGATATGAATTCATCAACGGGCTAGCAAAATCAGTAATAAAAATGGAAAAGAACTACAATCTGGACAAAAAATTCCAAAAGCTAGAAGAGGACATCAAGGTAAATTGCCACGATTTATTAAAAGGAGTAAAAGAGAAGGAAGACAAACACAGGAAATCCCTGCTAACAGTCAAAGACAAAGAAAGAAGCAAGTAAACTAACACAAAAGAAGTATTGCACATCTGGAATGATCACTTTTGAAATTGTTTAAATGGTGTTTTAACACGATAAAACTGCTCTGAGAGCAATACAAGACATGCAGTTAGCGTGTCTCAATAGTCAACTTGTCTTGTAAGTTCATGCTTTCGAAGATTTCAGGTTGTTTGAGCCCCAGTTTGAAAATATGTCAAGAGTAAATTAATGGCCAGCAATTTTTGCAGGAAATTCAGTAAATAGTATTCATCCACATTCATTGAGAAAATTTGTGAATCCTGGATTGTCCGTCCGCTGACAACTCTAAAAGCTGTAACCTGCACTCTACCCCCAACCCTGCAACTTTGCCCAGAGAGGTGATTGGAAAGACAAGTTACCAAATATTTATCAGCTGACACACCATACGCGAGTATTTTATGTGATCACAATAACCTTCGACCACCCAGTTAGTCTTTTGCTGTTGTTCAGCAAGGCCTTTCATTACTCACTTATATCTCTTGTCATTTACGATGTTATTATGTAAGAAATAAAACTCGTACTACTAATTAGCTTATTTTCTCTTTAATCCAAACACCAACAATACCTGACTATTCTCTCCAGGATTAGTCTTTGTTTGTAAAAATATTTATTTGCGTCATAACAAATATAACCATTAGCAATTTGTTGCTATTAAAACTGGGTGACTCAATATATGCACTTTTTATCAAAGGAATAATGGTGGTACCCAGAAGACAGTACAATACAAAAATATTGGTGTTGTTTTAACTATTGTCTGGATATTAATTAGTGCTTATGCTTCAATGATATAATTTATGTTAATCTAAAAGATGATTCATTTATTATCTGTGACGGCAAGTAATGACTTTTCTAAATTGAATTTCCTGGTGCTGTGATCTTTATTTCTCTGTTTCTAAACTTATGAGTTTTATCTAAAAATAGGCATTGTAGAAAAGAAAAAACTTAACGATTAAAATAGGTAGTTATTCAATAGAGTGATTAGGAGAATGGATAAATATAGTTGGAACTGATATCAATTACACTTAAAACAAGAGACAAGAAGGATTACGAAAAGGAGCTGGGTATATGAAACCGTCGGAAGAAAAGATATAGAATGAAATTACTTGTTACAAAAAGTACGACATCAACCATGTAGATAAGTCGAGTTAAGCACTTGCTGTTGGTGAAATTCTAAGAAGCATATATTATCAAGCACAGGTTTCTTTATTCAGTAACACTCAGTGTGTGTATATTATACCCACAAATAAGAAACAAACCAATCAAATAAACAAATATGTTTACACAAACAAATTAGGAAGCGAAAGAAATGCAATTTTCCCATGGAAAAACTGTAACAAAAGATTTAATCAGGAAGAATTTCCCTTCCCCTTCCCCTCAAGCTATACTAGTTGCGTGAGATTTTAGGACGCTAAATGGAGGGCGGAATTAAATACACATTTTGAAAGCTGAAGATTGACGAGGATACTGAAAAGAAAAGTTCCGCTATCATATATATCCAGAAGTATGCTAACTAAAAAAATTTACATTAAGAAAAAACTAAACGTGCATATGGTACAAAAAATCATTATTCGCTTTAAATTTTAGGAAATATTTTCTGTTCAGTGAAAAAACGAGGCTTGATGGCACTTCTAACAATTTCCAGTTGATCATGACGTCATAGATAAAACTCACTCCAGAATTGGAGTTCCCCAGGTGGTTTGGGGGTACCTGATGGGAGGCCAAAATAGCAAAATAATACTATATTGATAAAAAACGCAAAAATTAAATCACGCTTATCTTACTGGCATAATTTTTATCAGTTTATTGTCAAATCTGTAAAGTCTTTAAATAGATTGAAACGCGATAGTTGATGACAGCTCACAAAGCCAGTGTCAAAACTCGCTTTCCCACCAAAAATAGATGACAGGCTGCTTGCTACAAGTGCTCTCTATTTCAATAAAAGTATAAAACATTCAGGACAGGAGAACAGTATTGTAGTGAAAAAGAAAAATCTTTTTAGATATTTTTAACTGTAAAAGATATTAAGAAAGAGCCCTCATTCAATAGGTTAAGAGTCAATTTTAACAAACTGACTCCAACAGACTGACATTTATGACATATTATGATCTTTTTCCTCTATAGCTCGGGATAAAGTTTTGGAAGTCCAGAGTGTGGAGCTCTTTTGGCTTGTGAGTGCTTTTCTGCATCATTTTACTTTCCCATTTGCTTTCTTTCATCAGTCTCTTATCTATTGGTCTAACCATTCTTCTGTCCATTTTTCACAGTTCCATTTATTTAGTGGCTTATCATTATCATCTTATTATTATGACATTATTATATTATGGCTTATCATCCAAGACATTAGTCTTGGATGATTTTTAACCAAAAAATCCTTTATCGTTTTAGGTCATGGAAAAGATCCAATCATTATGACACATTAGGTTACAATAGTGATTTTTAATCTTTCAAAGAAATATTAGATGGCTTTAATAATGTTTAGACAGTAGGCTCCCCCCCTACCTTCCAACTAACGCTTAGTACCGTATCGAATAAGTCGGCCCTGGTGACGCTGAGTTTTAGATGTAGTCATGAAACGTAGACTTACAGAAACATGTACAAACTCAGTAGTTTCCAACTAATAACGGAGTAACAAATGGAGTAACAAATACAGTTCTTCAAGGGGTGTGGCTGGGGCTCAAACTGGAACCGTCTTGCATGGTAATCTTTTGATTTAACCACTCGGCCACTACGGCATTTACATTTTTAATTTTTTTACTGGAAAACTACTTTCTTTATTTTTCTGTTCGAAACAATATAAATTACAAGAAGTTAAAATAAATGCAAACTTTCAAGGCAATATAATTAAAAACATTAGGTGGAGGTGAAATATTAAGGGAAGAAGCCCATATTTTGTAAGAAAAATGGTGAAGTAGTAACCAGAGTTTGGTTTCAAGCCTCGTTTACGATAGTGCTTTGAATAGATCAAAATTCCTGAACTGGAACTTAATTCATTATCTTTCACCCTCTCCTTTTTGCCACTTTCCCCTTTTGCCTTTTTCTTTCTTACCTTCTCTCCTCCTCTCCTACTTCTATCTAAAAAGGAATCTTTTTTCTTTGTTATCAATAATGAATAAAAATATAATTATGATGATGCTAACAATAGTAATGATATAAAAATAATAATAATATTGTAATAATATTAAAAAATGATGATAACTTTAATAATAGTGATAGCAACTTTAATAAAACAATTAACAACATTTTAAAAAATTTTAGGGGGAAAGTAGCGTTCCGTTGAGTTGTAAGTTTGCAACACTAGTGATTTATAAGATACAAAGAAATAGACTGGGAAAGAAATAGGCAGATCAGTCTGCAAAAATTCAAGGACCTAATTACGTTTGAATAAAGCAAGTTATTTTATGTATAAATTGTGCGTTTGTACTTCTTGACATGTATGTAGGCGTAAAATTGTTTCTAATGGGTTTCTAATAGGAAACAATGGGTTTCTGGCTTCATTTCGAGAACCTCTAGTATGCAATGTAAAGAAATAAAATCATTCTAAGAGTCCAACTACCCCTTTCCCTTAATTTTTCACAGAAAAATCGCTAAAAAATGCACTTAAAAATAAAAGTTTCAAAGGAGGAAGAGCATTGTTAGAGATATAAGTTGTAATAACATCAAAGAGAGCTTACAATACCATCTACTGATCTAGAGCTCTTCAAAAACAACGTTTCTGTAATTTTTCAGTTTTCACGATAGAAATATTTGAATCCTATTTCAAAACTATTCTCCCAGACATATGTATGGCCTGTCTATTACGTATCATGTGAAACTAAGGAATTTTAAATCCCATTTATTAAGATCAATACCCTTTTAAGAAGACGTCTTGCAGGTTCATTTACGAAAGTCGCACTGCACTTTTCACATACACAGACTCATGAATAATGCTGCATTTGAGTTAAATTTCTTTTCAACTTCGTGCACTATTAGAAAGGGTTATCGTAGATAAGAAGAAGGATAAGAAATCTACAGTTTACCGTCATAATGGAATTGAAGATGGTCCATATGCCTGAAGGGGAGATTTAAAAATGTACAAACCAATAATTCTTCTTACTTAAAGCTGCGCAACCACACGTGATCAAAATTTGAGCGGATTGAAAACGGATGGAGGAATTCTAGATATACTGAGTCTTTCTGCTAATACAAATCTGAATGTATTTGTATGAGAAAAGCAGCATTTTTTATGCTATTAATTGACAACGTAAGGAAAACTAAAGTTTACCTTCTACGTTGCAGGTTTGTAATGTGAGGCACTTACACTTTTTCATTTCAAAATTATGCAAAACTCGAGGGTTTAAAAATTTATATTTTCACAACAAGCTTTTAAAAAGTTATGAGAATAAAACAGGCGCAAGAGTTACTGGGATCTGTATTAATTTTTTCCAATTTTGATAATAAAGGCACGAAAATTCGGGAGTAAAATGAAGCCTTTGCTATAGTATCTGACCTTGATAGGACCAAACGGTTAAGCACAACAACAGTTGTGAAGTTTTAGCGATATTGTTAGCAAAGATCAAGGTATTGAGGCAATGATAATAACAATAACAAATATAACTTACTAATAGTAATGATGAAGAAGATGATATGATGGCTTTTTCAATGGTATCTACATCTGTGCAGACAAATTCAAGTAAGAGAGCAAGACAAGAACAGCCAGAAGTGCTTGCTTAATTTTATTAGAAAAAAATTCCTATTTACGTAATTCCAAATACAGCCTTTTGGTTTTGTTATTCGCAAGTGAGGCTACCCGTCAATATCTGGGTAAGGAGGGAATGAGAAAATAGATGATTAGTGGTAGAACATTTGGATTTTGCAATTAAAATTATGTTCATTTTGGTCAAGAGCTATTTCGCTGACTTTGACTGAATTAAGACGACAGAACAAGAACTCTAAAGTCGAGTGGGTTTTTTTGAAATACCGAAAGCAAAGAGCGGGTCGGGAATCTGCTGTTAAACTGTGAATGCAGAAAACGAGTTAAAACATTTCAAAGAAAGTCGCAGAGAGGAGTCTAGCACTTGTTTGGAGCATTGGATACAATTCCTATTCAACTTTTATCACTTCCTATTCGAAGATATGGGGATTTGTCGGTAGGCTGAATTGTTTTGGACAGCCAGTCACAAAAGTAGTTTGCTTTCTCGATCTTCTCTTTGTTTTCAGTATTGAAGAAAACCCCATTTGACTCAACAATCGCCGGTCAAGGTAGAGAGTGAGAACATTAAAACATCAATGGGAAACTCTTTATTTTATGGTCAACTCTTAACTGAACGCGGATGAGGGGTTACATTCACTGAAGGGTTTTTGAGCGTAACGTGAAAATGAATAAGACAATCAAAATCACATTGATTTTAGTCGAGCGCTATTTTGCTGGCACCAGACTGGACCAAGACTGGACCAGAATAAGAAAATCACACTGAAGGTTATTTTAATTGCAATATTTAAGGAATAATCGTGCAATGGTTTTAAAGACGAACAAACATTTTGTTAGGCCACTGTGCAGAGATTTAGTGCTTCAAATGTGAAACATAGTTTATTTCATAATTCATAATTGTTTAGACTGATAAGCAAACTTATATATTAAAATTAGTGTACTCCGATGAATATCGGCAATGGTTTTTTGGTGATACTGTTGCCGAGGCAACCGCAAGCCTGAAAAGGGTCATTTCGGTCATTTTTTAAAAGACGGACAAGTATGATAGAAAGACCTCTTTAACTTGGCATTAAAGAAAACAGACTTGGTGTCACGGTATTTTTTAACTTCACCTTAAACATGGGTTTAAGAAAATTTTTATGTAAGTGCTGAGTGGACCCCTGGGTTTAAAAAGGTGTTCACATGAACAGCTTATCAAATATAGGACGTTTCAATTCAAAAATTAGATTTACAAGCCAGTGTAGAAAGTGCAAATTCTGTGCCAGAGTACTTTGCAAAAAAGAAAATGTAACCAGGTAACGTAAAGGCTTACGTTTCAATTCAGAGCACTTTGCTTTCCTGTACTAAAATTAATTTAACAAGCCAGAGAAGGAAGTCTGATTTACATGTCAAGGTACTTTGAATGCTAAGAAAAAAAAAACTCAAACCGGATTTTACCTTCTCAAAGATAAAGATCTGGAAACCAAAAAATTAGTATAGCAAAAGTTGTTCAGTTACAACAAAATATGGGGACAGCGCAGGTTACTCATGTTATTATTTTCAAGGGGCCAAAGAGAGTGTTCGTGTGATTCTACTTAAAAGATGTATACCCACAGTCGAAAAATTAATTGAACCAGCCAACGTAAAAAACTCAAATTATTGTCAAGGCAAATTAAAACTCTGAGCTGGGCCTGAACTACTATTTATTTGATTCTTGGTGGGTGGGGTGGGGCGCTTGGATTGCAAAAGTTACTCTCCGGTCATTTTTGAAGGGCTTCACCCGACAAAATTAATCCAACACCGCAACGTAGAAAGTCTTTATTTAGCATCAGGGCTTGCAAAAAGGGAAAATGTGAGAGATCTCTTTTATATTGAGACTTGCAATCCAAATATTAGCTTGACAAAAGTTGTCACTGACACCCAGAAGTATAGAGACGTACTGTTAACTTCCGATTTTCTTTGTAAGTATTAATTGTGAATAAATAAAATAATATTAATTGTGGAACAATTAATGTTCCATTGAACATCGTACAAATACCCGGACACCTCTGGGTCTCGACCTTCTGATAACCGGTCAGATGGATGCTGTTCCACTGTGTTGCTGGGAGGTTGCTCCTGAGCTGAGAGAATTGGGTTGTTAAGAGTTATTGAATGACGTCACTACAAAGCTCTTTCCCTGCAGGTGAAGCAATGACCCTTGATATCCAAGTAACAGTCTTGTGATGTGATCTCAGTGGCAGAAAGTGTACTGTACTCATTGAAGTCAAACGTGATTAATTGCTTCATGACTTTCATACCAACCTGTTGCTTTTTCACCTTGGACAGAGGAGGGAAAACTTTCTTCCTCCCTGAATTTGCTGCGTGATAGTCTCACGTGGTAGGTCAGTAATTGTAGTAAAATTAAAACATAAATTTTCAAAAAGCAAATTTGGCTGCACAGGTTCGTTAAGCGCAGGGAATTTGTGATCATTTGATATTACAAAATGCGCAAAATACAAATGTCAAGTACAGTAAAAACTTTATAAATGTTGGGTCGTGCTGAACGTACAGCCAAAGGTGATCAGTCCAACAACCGTCAAGTGCGACAGATCATGCAACCGCTTCCATCTGTTAGAACCAGTGTTTCAGTCATGCGATTAATTGCAACAAACAACAAATAACACTGCCAGAAGCAATGACAGACAGAAAACTAGCTCAAAAAGACTGAAAATGAATTAAATGACCTATTTTTTTCAGCTGGTAGGCAGTCCTCGTATTGACCCATATGTCAAGAGTTTCCAGATTACCATTCCTTTAACCTGAAAACCCCAACCTCGACCCAAGTCTGTTTAGGGTACCAAGAAGCTGGCTATGTCAAATATTATGTCTTTCCATGAAGTGAAAGAGTAGTGAATTACAAGAAAGCACAAGATAATTTTACACCAATAAGATATATTGAATGTACAATAATTGACCAAATAAATGAAAATTCGTTACGTCTGCGAGTGTTTATTAAGGTTTAGATTTAATTTGAATTATTATTATTATTATCTTTGTATACAGAAAACTATCTAAAATCACCCCAATTAAATTTTGGTTCACTTTTTGATGTGAAGCACGAGGGACTAGGGGGTACAGGAGAAATGACATCAATTTGTTTGTTGAGAGGTTCTGTAAATTGATTCCATTGTGTTTCCGTGACATCAGGTCTGGTGTTAGATTCACTTATCTTCGATTCAAATGCAATCAGCTGTCCAAGGAAGTTGAAATTCGGTGAAATGGCAGATCGTTTTCTTTTGATGTAGTCATAAGCTTCATCGAAACTAATACGCAAGTAATAGATCAAATAAGCAAGGCAGATAGTTGCTGATCTTGATACTCCCGCTCGACAGTGAACAAGGACTTTACCGTTATGTGACCTGACTCGTTCTAAAAACAAATAAAAAACGACAAGACATTAAGCAACAATAACATAAGTAGCTAAAACACACCATTTAAATAAAAAGTGGATGTAATACTAATGGCGATAACAGTACGAGCAAAAGTAGTATTTCAAAACCCAATTAATCTACACTAAGTTCCTACGGAGTTCTTGGGGCTTGAGTCAGTTTTGAGTGTAAACAAAACGTATATCAATGTACGTAAAATCGCGGAGAGCCAATAAAATAAAAATATGGCTTTAAACCTCTCAATACACACCAAAGTACTGAATCTATGGGGCCACTAGCCTTAAATGTTAAAAAAATGGCGATTCCCAGCAATGGCAAACGATCTGTTCAGATCCCCGTCATCAACACTGCCAAAAAGATCCAGCAGGGCTGGATTAAGTCATCATATTCTGTCCAATGTTATTAGTCATTCAAGATTTGATAGTTTGAGAGACACAATGGAACAAAGCTCGAAATTATTGTTAAAAGGCACAATTTTAATAAGTTGATATAGTTTTAAAACCAAACGAGGATGGCTACAAATGTAATAGAAAAAAATTTTTAATTATTGTGTAGTTGACTTTTACCAAGCACCATATCGTTTTTAAACCTGCAATTATCACTTGACAAATTTTTCATATTTTGTATAGGAATTACTATGAACCAGTGAAGGATCTACATTGATTAAAAAGGTAGAACTTTATGTATATAGAGTGTTACCGTTAATTAATATATGCTGGTCTTATCCGCGGTTGGCTTGTCTGGGGGTATATGGGAGGCACTTAAAATCGTTAAGGTTCGATCACCTCCAAAGATCTTATATTTAAAAAACCTAAAGCTGGTTAAATTTCACACATTCATTGTTTGAAACTCTCTCGAGTTTGAACCTCCTTTTGCCGTCAAAAATTCATCGTCACTCTACTTCATAGTCGACTGAGGACTCCGTATCCTTACTTTTATTCATACTTGACGGCGGCTGGAGGCTATAAACCTTCTGAGCCACTTATATTCACGCATTGGTCTTTGCTTCCGGTTAAGTTTGTTTTCAACCAATCCATTTAGATGGTTGGAAAAGACCCTCGGGTAGACCGCATATTGACGTTTTTCGAGACTGAGACGTAAGCCACACTGCATGTTTTATTGTCATCTGAAACGAAAGAGAGCGGGGTCCGGTCCATGTCTACCAAATCTATTATTTACATGTCCCACGTTTTCTTTTACTAATTCTCGATGAATTTGTACTTACATAGATCTTAAGCTTATTGTTTGTCCTCCTAGTTATGATAGATGTGTCATTTCGAATTTTAATCGTTTCTTACTTAATGAAAGGGACTTTATCTATGACACCCAAGTATTTGCTAGGTGTGATAATAGTTCGAATGTTTATTTGCATGTGCGTGACAAAATTTTAGATATCACAGTTGGTTTTAGAATTGATCACGAGTTTCAAGCTGAGTACCTTCCCTAATGATTTCAATATATCACGTTCCCATCTTTGTTTAGCTTCACGCAAATATACGTCAAATGTCTTTTGGTCATATCAGCAAGGCTTTTCTAAGAAATCAACCCCTAAATGAGGCTAACGTTTTGTATAACTCGACAAGATGAATTAATCCACAGAAATTCCTTTATGATCTTATGCAATAGGATAGATAAAGAATTTCGGAAAGTAGACCTTTTATTGTTATTAACCAAAGATAAGATCAGTCTTCAAAATCTCAAGCAAGGGCACCTTTTGTTAATTAACAATAAAAAATATGTTTGACGTCACAGTCTAGTCTTTTATTGTTTTACTGTATTCACACCCACCACTGTTCAAATGCAGAAATAAACATTGCGTAAAACCTATCATTCTAATGACGCTGAAGAATGCTGGTTTGGTCACATTTCGCTGCAATACTTTTGAAAAAAAGGAAAGTACTAGTCTCTCTGGATGAATATACAGCTCAAGTAATAGAAATACTTATGAGACTTTTCCAAAGTTTAACTTCTTTTGTTTCTCTCCTTTTTTGTTCACAAATACACACTCAAATGAAATGTATTACCATCAAAATTATCTGGTTTTACAACCAAAATTCTTAATTATCGTTACGACAAAAAGAAAGCAAAACCGCTTAAACAATCTCAGAGATTGCCAAATATCTCCTTCTGGTCTATTACGTCTGTTTTCAACCCCCAACCTTAGGATTGGACCAAAACCAGTTGATCAAGCAAGCACAAAAAAGCAAGGTAAACTTGGAGGCCAGACAGTCACCTCGTCGTGTGGTCCAATCCCTGACGAATTCTTTTTTATCAATAACAATCTGCGAAAGGAATGGTTATTATATTTAAAATAGAGGTGTACAGAGGGCGACAAGAGAACCTTTGTTACTACCTTCACCAACAACTCTTTCAGTGTACGTTGATCAGGAAATTGTGATAGATCACCGCCGATGCCTACAATAGTCAAAGAATGTGACAACGGCGACGACAACGGCGACGATGAGTACATGGGGTTGTAAATATTTACTGCAGTTTGATAAAATCCAGCCCTTAATCCAGCAAGTTAATTCCAATATTTCTTAAATGACAATCATTGGACTCAAGGTTACCATTCATGGTTTTTGTAGCGTTACCAATCATGGATAGCAACGACAGGTTTCTGTCGTCACTGGTTTCACCCAAACAAGTACATCACTACGTCATAAAGTATAAAAGTGCAACTTTTCAGGAAATATAAACTATTCAGTAAATTTTCTAAGAGAAACGAGTTAATGTTCAGGAATGTTCCGTACTCATCAAATCAAATGTACTGAACGGAATTATTCCAAACCAAACAAATTCGACGCCTGCAAAAAACGACACTTTAATGTTAATGTATCTTTATTTGCTTTCGTATTTTCCGTGTTTTCTTTTCAACTGTGGATAATCGGGTAGGTGTTGTTATCGGCATAATGTCGAGTCCGATGCTCAACACTAATTCTTGACTAATACACTATTGACTTAAAATTATCTTTCTGCAGTTGACCGTACCCATTAATCTTTTTGCTAAAAAATCAGCAGCAGCTTTGGGGCTACGTCTTTTGGCGGTAAAATGAATCAGTGCATAATATAAAACAACTAAGTATTAATCAGGACTCACCTATATACTTGACAGCCTCATCAAAGTAGCAGCTGATGTTTTCTGTATTACTATCATTTACTGGAATTCTTTTGTGGTCAAAGTCTTCCATTCCACTAGAACAAATTGACTTAGATACATTCATGATAGACGAAATTCCTAGACATGTTAACTGTTTTCTGTCGATTGCATGTTCTGCTGTGCCCAAGTAAAGAAAAGGCAATATTTCGACAGGATCAGAGCGGACATCAAAACAGGAAATGTCTGTTGGGTCTCTGTCTTCAAGATGTCGTGATTTACTCAGATCGATTCCAATATGGATTTCTTCTTTCGATTCCGTCTTACACGATGCTGTAAGGTTGGGGTATTTTCTGGCAAACTTCTCAAATCCTCCTGCAATGCAAGTGGTAATTGTTAATCAACCTTTAATACAAATACAATATAATATCTGTTGCTATGTTTACATACTGTATTGCGCTTGCACAGACACTCTCCCTCAATATATATATATATAATATGTTATTCTAAGAAATATTAAAAAATAATATTCTTTTACCACAAGATCCAATAAACGAAGAAGTATCTTTCGGAAAGCACTCGAGAAAACATTATCAACTTCATGAAAGCCCGTATAAAACCATGATCATCGATATCATTCATAAAGAAAACACCTACCACAAAATTAGCATGTGAATTCGATTCTGGATTTTAAGTTATAGGTGCCGTAAACGGTCCAAAAAGTGTCTGTAACAAACAAGTTTCGCGGTGTCTTATAAAACAATTTAGTATGCGTTGCTCTTTAACAGGCGCCAAGGTCTTATTTTTCTGGTAAGAAGACAATTGTCCACACCGATTTATTGATAGATTTATTGAATGACGAGATAATGACCATTAAGTGGTGCACTTATTGATTTCAAGATTTTCATGTTCAAGTGTCTGCATGTCACACTCAAACATTGTAACCCTTTCGACTTTCACATTGTTGATTTCAATTATAACTAGAAGGTTGCTTTAAAATCCTCGATCTTGAGTAAGCACCGATCTCAAGTAATTATCAAATCTCCGATTCAACGAAAATAATACTCGCTACGGCATCGAATCGATCGTTTGTGACAAATCGTTTTCTGATATGAACTAAAGACGCCAAACAAGCACTAGTAAAACAGAAAACATAATGTACTATACAAATGAACCTGAAATACTGGTATTAGGATTGCGGATAGGTAAAAAAAGCAACGAGGTGGTGAGAAAAGCAGAGTAATGAGAGATTAATACTGGAACTACCTCACTAGGCAACTTAAGATCCTCCAAAACAAATGAGTCAGAACATGGTGCTTCGATCAGTATGCTTCTCGTTTGAATGGTTGGGAGATTTCTTTTTTTGAAATCTACTCGAGAATGGCGACATGTTTGCCAGAACGTTGTGATAATATTCACCCCTAGTGTCAAAGCACCAGTTAATAGGTTCCTATCCTTCTCTTAAAAATGTAATTTAGTATAAGCTAAGCTAGGTACTCATTACTATCTTACGTGAGTTATCTGCTTGCGTTTGAGCGATATCAAAAATTTGACGTGTCATACTCATTGCGGTCATAAGTGATTTTAAATCTTTTACGCGCCGTATTTTGGAATTTCACACTCCAGAGTTTTTGATACACTGTAAGTTTTATGTGCATTTGACCTGGGTAGGTTGAGAAAAAAAGTTTTTTTTGACCGGGACTAACATACTTACAGAAGCCGTGAAAGTTAAGAAAGAAAAAAAACAAGCAAGAAGGTACTGGATGCAAGATATTTCTGAAACGAGAATGGTAAAGAATAAAACTGACGCAGAGGCCACGCCACCTCCCTTTCAANGCGATATCAAAAATTTGACGTGTCAGACTCATTGCGGTCATAAGTGATTTTAAATCTTTTACGCGCCGTATTTTGGAATTTCACACTCCAGAGTTTTTGATACACTGTAAGTTTTATGTGCATTTGACCTGGGTAGGTTGAGAAAAAAAGTTTTTTTTGACCGGGACTAACATACTTACAGAAGCCGTGAAAATTAAGAAAGAAAAAAAACAAGCAAGAAGGTACTGGATGCAAGATATTTCTGAAACGAGAATGGTAAAGAATAAAACTGACGCAGAGGCCACGCCACCTCCCTTTCAAAAAAAATTAGCGTCAGCTTATCATTGACGTCAGAAAACTGCCGTCATCTGCAAAATTCAACCCAACCATTCATAATTTTTTTGGCAATTCAGAAATTGAAATTCATTTATCAAAAAATTTTGATGAGCAAGTTTAACTTTTTGTGATTTTAAGTAAGTTAAAATTGAGTATGTTAAACAAACGGCTCATAATTATTGGGGATTAAACCTCAACTTCCAAGACAAACTCATTTAAGATCGCTGACAGTACAAAACTTAAATGACAGAAAAATATTGGCATGGATGGAACAGGTTGCAATAGCTTATTTTTTGTAGTCTCCTTGCAACTAAAAAATTAAAATTTTGTCCTCAAAATCACACGAACACATATCGAAAAGGAATTATGCATATACATTATTAAAAAAAAAAGAAAAAAGTCCTAAAATATAAATTCTGATACCTTTCAACAGTTGTGGGTACCCGGTTCATAATAATATTTATATTTGATCAAACCCCACACCTTCACAGCTTGTTTGTAAATGTTTAAACTGTTGTTAAGGAAGCTTATTTTAGACAGAGTTACGTGAAAATCCTCCTTTGTCCGTTACTGGTTGTCATAACATGTCAACCGAGCTCGAAGTTTTGTTTCGAAATAACCAGACTTGAACCTGTTTGTTACCCTAATTTTATGATTAACCTAGATTCTTATTCATGTATCTGACTTTTATGAATTACTATTTCACTAGGTCCAATTTTAGATGTTAACTTTTACGCGTTACAATTATTTTCATGATGCCACCGACATCTGCATCACAGTCACATCATTCTCTTCAATAAAAGACGGTAGTTTCTTTAAAATATATGAAATGCCCATTCATTTTACTGTAACATACTTTCAGTATACAAAAGATAGTTCGCAATGGCTTTGAATAAACCTATAAAAAGCAGGTTTACAACTGGCGGGCTGTTACAGAATAAGTTACCCAATTCGTATGAATATCATGAAAAACTAATCGCGTCTTTCAGACATTAAAAATGAAGCCACTCCTATTTCACCTGTCAAACCCACGCATTGAAAACTATTGATGTTAAACGAAAAAATGATGACGACGAACATCTTTTTTTTCAGGTTGATACAACTAACAAATTCAAACAAGTTAATACAATTCCTTATTTGTTACATTCGAGCTAGTGTTAGTTAAAACTTATACGAATTAACAGGCTGTGTATGATAAACATGCTGTTTTCCCTCAAGTAGGAAAGAAAACTGAAAAAAGTCAGTATAAACAAGTTCACGTCATTTAACTGTTAAAAAGATATTAGAGTAAACTAAAAAACCGATGTGAAAGGGGAAGAGGAAACCTGCTGAATTTTCTTTAACAGGGTATCACGAGTGACACAAAATATGGAAAGGCTGTAAAAATAACCAAGATTTCTCGCAAATTAAAACAAAAATCAGATTCGGGAAAATAAGAAAAGCGGATATTAACTCCAGGTATGTTTAAGAAGACTAACAAAACTGGAGTAACAGCTCCAGCCAGATTTTCAGAGTCCAGACGGCATGGTGCTGAAATTTTATCACTCTGTATTTCTACAGTATATCCCGTCAGATATTTTCATACATCTTCTCCTTTTTATACAAAGGGAGGGATGAAAGTACATGAAATAAAATGGGAGTAAAGTAGCAATATTAAGAAGCAGTTTTTAACTTGGCTAAATTTACACAACAAAACCAAGTGATAAGTGCAAGGGTGAAATCACAGCATCGGTCGTAAATTTAACGTCACAAGGACAGATTTCCTGAGCTTGACAAAGGGCGGGTAAGGATGCGAACTGTTAAAATTCATTGGTAAAAACTGTTGCTTCCAATTCGTTTATCACGATATCCACTCTAAATGACGTCAAACCACGAGAGAAGCACCTGTGACAATTTCACATATATTTCTTTTCCAAAAGACATTATTTACCAGTTGCCAAGGAAGCGGGTCTCGATACTGATTTTTTCACACATCATGCCTCAAAGGGAAGGGCTTCACCTGTTCCTTTTGGCGAAAGATAGAGGATGGAACAAATTTGCCTATATTTCATATGTGAACTGCATGTGTAAATAATTTTTAACGTGGTTGTCATACCAATCCAACTATTAACTATCGGCGTGTGAACTCGAAATGGATTTCGAGTTGCAAATTTCAAAATAGCTCACCTGTAATTACACACATTAACGATAAAATTACTTACCCAAAACAAACTGTTTAGAATCACCTCTTTATATTTTAAAAACCAGACTGGTGTTTAAAAATAGCCGGTGAAGATGCTATCCACACAATACCAAGTTAATGGTGAATTAATGATTTTGCTGAGAGACAACATGAAATATAAGGGTCTGAAATGATTTGGCCATGTCTATTGTGTGAAGAGAAAATACAGAAGAAGGGCGACGCCGAAAAAATTGAAGGACAGATCAAAATGCAGAAATAAAGCGTATCCACCGGGGTGGGGCACTTCCTTGTCCCCAAGTAACTTCCCTCCGTTTATGTTTTGTTTCATGAAACTACTTTTATTTAATTATTTATTTTATTTAACAATTATTTTAACTGGATTAACACTTCAACTAAAAGAAATCTATTATAAATGTGCGTCCAGTAAAATTTGTATGCAAAGTTAAACACAGAAATAACCCTCCGGTTTCATTTATTGCCATGATTAATTGTACGGTACCAAATCATTAAAAATAGCCGTCCACGAGAAAAAGCATGTTGGGTATCACGGTAAAAATGATAACGTTAAGAACAGGTCAAAGTAGAGAATGTTGGATTAGGGAGTTTAAAATGGATACAATATCATGGAAATATATGGAAATAAGCATGCATTAACACGTTGCTGATAAAACATTATATAAGTTAATTAGTACAAAGTGGTCTTGGCTGTGACTGTAAGTTATGGGGTAGGCAGAGCTCCATATCGAATTTTTGAGCACATTTAAACAAAGAGACTACTAAGGTGGATGGCATTGTACGATCCACAATAATAATATGCATTATTTTCTATTACTGTTTATCACTGTTACAAGGAAATAAACCGTCGCAAAATCCTTTAGACACAGCTATCTCTTGGATCAAACATTGCAGAACTGCATCAGAATGATAGTGTTACCCAGAAAAAGAGTAGACTTTTTCAGTCTAGAACTAGCAAAATCTTAGTTTTTCTGAAAGATTGATTTTGACGACTTTAGAATTTGGTGTGAAAGTTTCTTGAAATTTAGTTAAACAAATTTAGTTTAACAAATTTTCAACCCATATACAAAAGTGTTTCCCCTGAATAATATGTACCTGGATAACCCTAACTTTACATTTATTATTATCCATTCCAAAATGTGTCCCCTTATGGGAGCTATTCTTCCCCTTAACCTCTATAAATTCAGCAGTGTGCTTGGTAAATTGAAGAAGTATCCCTCGGATTCTAGCCAAGCATTTGGCTTATCATACCACCAGGAAGTGTACTGGACTTACAGTAAAATACATTCAACTCGAAAAAAATAGTCAAATGCCGTGATATCATCACCTCTCTCTCTGAAAAAATGCAACACTTTTGCACTGAACCGAGGCTTCATTAGTCTTTCTCTACTTCAAATCATTGCTAATCGAATATTAATTAAATTGAGTACATATAATAAGAAAAGCATATTAAATAGCCGTCGCCTGTATAAAACACATTTTAAAAGTTTTTATTGTTATTTCTCAATTAAAAAGTTTTCTTTCTATCTTTCAAAAAACACAACTGAAAATAACCGGGTGAAATAAGAATGCTCATTAATGTACGCATGTACATAACACTGCCACCAGAAGTATATTCATTAAGTATTCACTAGAGTAGTTCCCGCCATAATAGAGCATTCCATTCAACATCTTTCAGGTAAAAATGTAGTAAACACGTGCCTAAGCGGTTTCATCAGATATTCAATAAATGGCTGTGTTGAAATCACAAAGTTGATCAGTTGGGGCAGTAAATTTAAGATATTTATTTTTAAAGGTTTTTTTTAAAAAAATGGGCCAAAATTTCCTTTCGAGCAAGAAAAACATTTAAGGGTTTCCACCGTGGGTTGATGGCCAAATGTTTTGAAGAGCACTTTGTAAAGATGATTGTGATTGACCTCAAAACCTAAACAGTGAGATTTTAGCACTTTTTAAATCTTTAATTTTCTCACAGATAAGCAGTAAAGATCATGATAGAACTGACGTGATCAATTTAATGGCAGAGAGAACCATTAGAATTCTATTTAAAGCAACGATTTGAAGAGTTCTTTTGCCGGTGTAACCACGAGGCAATAACATAAAAACCTCGTGAGAAAGGAAGTCAGTTTCTGCCCAAACGGAAAATACAAACAATCTTTCCGTTGTTATATTTTGGCAACTGCTACCGTTCTGTTACAAAAGCTTCCGATTTTTGCCCTTCCCTTCCTACATTAAGAAATTAGCTGATAAAGTCGGTCATGTCAGAGAAGGACAGCCAAGTCTGTAAATCACGTGAGGATAGTTAAATATTGACTCCCAATGATATTGTTCTTTCTACACAATAAACAATGAGTTATTTAATACTTTAAAAAATGTATGATCATCAACAAACTGCTTAACTCAACAATTCAAATCAATACCAACAGGGTGAGATAAAAACAAATAGAAGCTAATTCTTACCATCAAGATAGCGATAGTTTTTAGTTGCCAATGGAAGTAGTTTTTTAAGAGTTTGAATTCTCCTTTCAGGAGATTTAATATTTGAATGTTCCCTGTAAAAAATAACCATGGTGACATTCTTTCGTTCCAAGTCTCGTCTAATTGTCTCGTTTACAAATGTTTTAAAAGCTCCATCTCGGGATCGCTGTACTTTTCTCCTCATTAATGGTGAACAATACAGATTAATGGCTCCAGAAATATGACATTCGTTAAACGAAGACTTGGGTCTTTCGTCGATCACAAGAAGATCTTTTGAACAGTGAGAAATATATCCTGCTAATTGAGAAATACCAATGGGACGTAATTCATCTTGACATGACATTGTGGTGTACTTGATTTAATCCTGATGCTTAGAAAATTGTAGTAAACTACTGGTTTCTTCAGTTCATGAACGTTGTACTTTCCTGGTTAACTTTTATTCTCATCTGCGATGGTTTGGTAAAGGCTCACAATTTGAATTTATTTTTGAATCAAAACTGTCTTTTGTAGTCAGCTTGTTGTAAAAAGTCCTGGGTCGACATGCCACAGATAGTTTCAATTGCAGTGACGTCATTTCCTTTACATTAACAAACCAGCGTCACCTGGATGTGCAACAGTATGTGTCATTTGTGAACAAAGACAAACCGCCCTCTTATTGTGTAACGGCTTGTTTCAGTTTTGTTACAAGGAGGAGATAAATGTTCATAATTTGAGTTTGAAATCGCTCAACCACAAAATATGTCAGTGTGCAGTCAGAAGTTAAGAATGATATCGTTGACATGTTAGTTTTAGAAGAAGATAACCAGACCGTAGATTAAATTTGGCGGTCTGAGTGAAGACAAAATAATTTCATTTATCCGGATTCACAAATCACCCCCACTTGATTCAAAGTAATTGATACCAAGCAAAGGAGACTCAAAGAAAAAGGGACAGATAATAATAGTAGGGCAACTCATTGATGATCGATTATCATTACAACAAAAATATGAATATTTTTTTAAAGAAATGTTAAAACGAACAAGGAAGACCCAATAACAAAACATTCACCATAGGTTTTACCGAATGACCTTTTTCAAGAAAAATAAAGCGGGAAATGACTTGGAAGTAAATTAACAATCCAATTGACATAAACAGGTAGTTTGGGATTTGCGTGGGAGTTAAGGCAATGCTCATTGCATCATGACGCAGGAAACATGTGGTTACTTGAAACATGCACACAATCTGTCTGGAGTTATCATAAATTAAATTTATTATCATAAGGTGATTTTCTCACGGTGTTAATGTTTGCTAATGTATAACTTATAAACAGCCATTTCCTCGTTTTATTAGATGATAAGTTATTTATTTTGGTTTCCTACATCATATCAAAGACTTTCCTGGTTACCTGGTGTCTCATAGCAGGTATTATTATTATCATCGACAGCCTTATTATTATAATGTTATAGATTTTTTGTCATAGATATGTCAATTCATTCAATGCAAATGTCCGGTATTAGTAACAGCAAGTCTCCTCAATTTTCAAGGACTTTTCTCAGGATCCTTGCAGAGTGCAGTATCATGTGATATCATATTTTTATGATAATAAATAATAAAAAATTATAATACTAATAATAATGGTAATAATTATTATCTTATTATTATTTCATTATTATTCCTGTTATTATTACTACTAATATCATCGTCATTTTTATTATTATTATTATTATTATGATTATCATCATCATCATCATTATTATTATTATGTGAAAAGGATTTTCTCGGATTTACAACAGGTCTTTGTCTGGCACCGGGGCCTCTCCGAGGTCCTAGGGTCACCAGATCATCTAATCTGACTTGTCAAGCACCTTTCTCAAAATATGTGCACTCCCTAGAAGAGCTGCCTTCTGTATCGTTTCAAACGACAACCCGACGCCTACCATGGCAAGATAAGGGAGGAGCCTCTCTGTTACGGACCCGAGAGCACCCACGACAATTCGTATCACCAATGTTTTCACGTCCCAGAGACGAGATACCTCTCGAGCCAATTCCGAATATTTATGAATTTTCTCCTCTTCCTTGGCTGCAGTTCGGGCATCACCTGGGACAGCAATATCTACGAGGATACACTCCTTTTC
>RDPX01000191.1:1128073-1146083 GCA_003991215.1 Morbakka virulenta | reverse complement strand
GTCCAGAGTCGTTTTAGCTGACCATAGTTTCCTGGTACCTTCTTTAACTCCTCTGGATTTATTGCATTTACATCAGTTGAAACAACATTGAGGTAGTTTTTGAGATTCTCCTTTCCTTTGGCTTGAGCTTTTGTTTTCATCGTTGCCGCCAGATTTCCAGTTTTATCAGACGTTTCTTCTTTTCTCTTCGTCGTCAATAATACGTTTTGTAGCTCCCATAAAGAATGTGCTTGTGAGATTTCTGCAGAGCCTAGGTATCTTTGCTGGTGTTAAGTACGACATTAAGGGATCTCGCTCCAATGGTAACCTTATGAATTTAATCACAGAACATTTCAAATGGTTCATGGATACATCTGGGAGAAAGGCGCTCGGGCAAGGAAATGGTTGGTTTCTATCAATGCGGCAAAAATTCAACTTATGCCGTTCAATAAAAAGATGAGCCTCTATCTACCTCCAATTTTAATAAACTATCATATGATAACAGTGATGATATTCCTTCTTCTCTTAAAAAATGCTTATCACTGAGTCTCTATCTGTTTTTTCAGATATTTCGTAGGGTTTGTCTGCTCCTAGAAAGTCTGGGTTTTTCCATCGCACGAAACGATCGACAGTAATAAAATACACCAACTTGATAACTTTCCTCAAATAATCTCATCTATGTACGACAGTAGAAAAACTTGTCAAGCTGACAACTTAATCTCCAACCAAAAGTGAAAATAGTACACTTTTTCCAGCAGTTCCAGACAGATTCTAAGGAACGATTGGATTGGATATTTGTTATGAAGAACACGTAGCATCCAAATTCATTTCAAACTCATCAGTATTAAATCAATATCGACGAGATATCTAGGAGCAGAACAGCATGAGTATTTGAGAAAATGTAATCCCTCCTTTTGATCATAAATGATCATCATAAATAAACTAGGTCCTACCTCAACGATGTCTAACAAGGCACAATGTTAACTGCTCAAAGAAGAGGCTTTCTGTCGCAGATTAATAGTACGAAGATGGTCAATGTTCCACTTTGTGCTCCTTATGCCAACTGATAGCAATACACAAAGGCTTTACAATTCACAGTAAAAAAAAGCATCCACTACCAACTCTCTTGGGATGCCATTGCCACAATCTCCTAGATGTCCTACCCTCCAACGTGAAGGATGCAGGCTTGTAGTGGCTTAATACATTAACACATCTACCTTGCCTGAGATTGGTTTCTGCAGACAGCGACTGAGCATGACGTAACACTGATGAAATATTTGTAGCCATGGAAGCCAAGGCTTTAGGAAGAATTTAAGTGGCTACACACTATTATCTAGTGGCCACTCCGTTGCTAAGTACACTTAGTACCTAGCACCAAAACAAAAAGTGAATGCAGACGCATGTATTGAAGCTAAACGAATGAGACAATATGGATAACCAAAAATGTGTCAATGTCACCTTTTTATATTTGCAAATGGCTCCTGAAAACAAATCAGAAAATAAAACAATGCTCAAATTGTTGTTTTTGTATTACAACATCTCATAACGGCAGCACTACTCACTACTGGTTTGACAGCTGGCAATGTGAAATTTGAAATAGTACAAGTTCTAATCCTTGCATTCCAGCAATAAATTTAGATGCTTATTTGTTATTGCCTTGCTTGGTGACAAGAAAAAAATTACAAATAGGGTCCTAAAAGTCATGTTGTAATGTATGCTATAGAGCAAAAATAAGCTACCTTTTCCTGTATGGATTTTTATTAGTATAAAAATATATCTTTTTAAATTCTAATCCGTCAACAACAAGAAAAACGATTTAAGAGTTTACTTAAAACTGAATATATGACCAGAGAAATCCAGTAAAGTACAAAGGGTCTATTGCTGGATGCAAAATAGGAAAGTGGGCTTTACATATTTTGTCAGTTTTAAAGACAACGTTTTTTTTATCTATCGAAATAATCTTTGATAAAATTTATTTTAAGTAAGCAATTACAATTGTAAAATAATAAGCTTCTATGATTTATGAATACCCTATGCAGGTGATTTTCTATTATTTTAAAATTGTAAAATAATAAGCTTCTAGAAATAAGATTGAAACAAAGTAAAGTACAGTGCAAACCCGTAACAGTGAATATAATGAATCTCAATAATGTAAAAAATATTTTTAGAATGTATGAATGTAGTTTTTTCTTCAGAATTCCAGATTTTAGAATTCTTTGGCTGACCCGGTGCTTTGCTGCATCATGGGATTTGAATGTCTTGAGTCTAAAGTCAATTTTAATCTTTTGACTTTTTTTTAGGGTGTATGGGGCGTCCAGATGGAGTACAATCCAGTGGCAACCATCAGCTGGCCTTCGGGCGATGGACCTACTGGTCTCTTGATGGCACCCAACTCTCATGTCTGGCTCCAAGTAACTGCTTGTGCGCGGCAGTGGCCACACCCTGGTNCATTTTTTACTTCCAAGGTGTTTTCCTGTTTTGCTGTTATGGGCCAATTGTATCACCTGCATAGGGAATTCTTGAGAACTACTATTTGCTTCAGTTGTAAGGTTTTTGAGCTTCTTAGCTGTTTGAACACAGGATAGAGACCCCCTTTTCGGACTTCCTATTGATATTGCAATCCTTCCTAGTCACAAGTGCTTTTTCTTGTGTGGCTAATGTCCAGAGTCGTTTTAGCTGACCATAGTTTCCTGGTACCTTCTTTAACTCCTCTGGATTTATTGCATTTACATCAGTTGAAACAACATTGAGGTAGTTTTTGAGATTCTCCTTTCCTTTGGCTTGAGCTTTTGTTTTCATCGTTGCCGCCAGATTTCCAGTTTTATCAGACGTTTCTTCTTTTCTCTTCGTCGTCAATAATACGTTTTGTAGCTCCCATAAAGAATGTGCTTGTGAGATTTCTGCAGAGCCTAGGTATCTTTGCTGGTGTTAAGTACGACATTAAGGGATCTCGCTCCAATGGTAACCTTATGAATTTAATCACAGAACATTTCAAATGGTTCATGGATACATCTGGGAGAAAGGCGCTTGGGCAAGGAAATGGTTGGTTTCTATCAATGCGGCAAAAATTCAACTTATGCCGTTCAATAAAAAGATGAGCCTCTATCTACCTCCAATTTTAATAAACTATCATATGATAATAGTGATGATATTCCTTCTTCTCTTAAAAAATGCTTATCACTGAGTCTCTATCTGTTTTTTCAGATATTTCGTAGGGTTTGTCTGCTCCTAGAAAGTCTGGGTTTTTCCATCGCACGAAACGATCGACAGTAATAAAATACACCAACTTGATAACTTTCCTCAAATAATCTCACCTAGGTACGACAGTAAAAAAACTTGTCAAGCTGACAACTTAATCTCCAACCAAAAGTGAAAATAGTACACTTTTTCCAGCAGTTACAGCAAAAACAAAACCAAGTGGACAGATTCTAAGGAACGATTGGATTGGATATTTGTTATGAAGAACACGTAGCATCCAAATTCATTTCAAACTCATCAGTATTAAATCAATGTCGACGAGATATCTAGGAGCAGAACAGCATGAGTATCTGAGAAAATGTAATCCCTCCTTTTGATCATAAATGATCATCATAAATAAAATAGGTCCTACCTCAACGACAACACACATGTGGTCAGAAGCAATGTCTAACAAGGCACAATGTTAACTGCTCAAAGAAGAGGCTTTCTGTCGCAGATTAATAGTACGAAGATGGTCAATGTTCCACTTTGTGCTCCTTGTGCCAACTGATAGTAATACACAAAGGCTTTACAATTCACAGTAAAAAAAAGCATCCACTACCAACTCTCTTGGGATGCCATTGCCACAATCTCCTAGATGTCCTACCCTCCAACGTGAAGGATGCAGGCTTGTAGTGGCTTAATACAATAACAGATCTACCTTGCCTGAGATTAGTTTCTGCAGACAGCGACTGAGCATGACGTAACACTGATGAAATATTTGTAGCCATGGAAGCCAAGGCTTTAGGAAGAATTTAAGTGGCTACATACTATTATCTAGTGGCCACTCCGTTGCTAAGTACACTTAGTACCTAGCAACAAAACAAAAAGGGAATGCAGACGCATGTATTGCAGCTAAACGAATGAGACAATATGGATAACCAAAAATGTGTCAATGTCACCTTTTTATATTTGCAAATGGCTCCTGAAAACAAATCAGAAAATTTAACATTGCTCAAATTGTTGTTTTTGTATTACAACATCTCATAACGGCAGCACTACTCACTACTGGTTTGACAGCTGGCAATGTGAAATTTGCCTTAGTACAAGTTCTAATCCTTGCATTCCAGCAATAAATTTAGATGCTTATTTGTTATTGCCTTGCTTGGTGACAAGAAAAAAATTACAAATAGGGTCCGAAAAGTCATGTTGTAATGTATGCTATAGAGCAAAAATAAGCTACCTTTTCCTGTATGGATTTTTATTAGTATAAAAATATATATTTTTTAATTCTAATCCGTCAACAACAAGAAAAACGACTTAAGAGTTTACTTAAAACTGAATATTTGACCAGAGAAATCCAGTAAAGTACAAAGGGTCTATTGCTGGATGCACAATAGGAAAGTGGGCTTTACATATTTTGTCAGTTTTAAAGACAACGTTTTTTTTATCTATCGAAATAATCTTTGATAAAATTTATTTTAAGTAAGCAATTACAATTGTAAAATAATAAGCTTCTATGATTTATGAATTCCCTATGCAGGTGATTTTCTATTATTTTAAAATTGTAAAATAATAAGCTTCTAGAAATAAGATTGAAACAAAGTAAAATACAGTGCAAACCCGTAACAGTGAACATAATGAATCTCAATAATGTAAAAAATATTTTTAGAATGTATGAATGTAGTTTTTTCTTCAGAATTCCAGATTTTAGAATTCTTTGGCTGACCCGGTGCTTTGCTGCATCATGGGATTTGAATGTCTTGCGTCTAAGGTCAATTTTAATCTTTTGACTTTTTTTTCGTCTCTTTTCACAGTTTCATATACTTAGTGGCTTAATGCCTTGCGTGCGTCTTAGTAAATGACGCACGCAAGGCATTAAGGAAAATAAGGAAAATATATAAAATAAATAAAAGTTTTACCAAATTAATTTCTAGACTAAAAAAATTCGAACAACCTGGATAACTCTTTAAAACTAATGTGTCAAGCCAATATTAATTAACTTAATTTTTACCACTAAACTTCAATGGTACACATTGTAAGTAAGCAAGTAAGTATGTATGTATGTATCTATGAATGTATATATGTATATATGTATATATGTATGTATATATGTATGTATGTATATATGTATGTATGTATATATGTATGTATGTATATATGTATGTATGTATCTATGTATGTATATATGTAAATAAAAATAGTTAACGTAAAGAGCATTTGTAATAACATTACAGACAATGTAAAGGGGATTAACTTACAGGTTAATTCAGGGATTGGATGCAACCTTCTCTTGGAAAAAAAGAGCGTATGTCTGTAGACGACACATTCCACAAAACGATACTACAGTTTTAGAGGTTGCACGCATATACAATTTTCCAGTTCAATGGTATTTTTGGAGACAACAAAACCATCAAAATACCTCACAGAAAATATCTATTTTATTAGGTTTAAATTATTATTCAGAATAGCTTTTGTTGGCTAGTCTGACAATTTGGTTAAAAGAGCCGTTCCCTACTTTTGTAGCCTGCTTCTTTTTAAATGTTGTTGGGAAACAAAACCCGTGGACACCCATATTTAGTCATACTTACTTTTAATTGTAGCACATTCTAGCAGATATTTTGAGAGTATTCTCTTCCTTTGTTAGCATATAGCAGGGGTTCTTAGCCTTTTTTCCTGATTACCCAGTATTCAATAATCAAACGTCTCATTCCCCACCAACGAAATAGAGAGCTTTTCACGTGTTCAAGCATTCTTTATTCCGTGTAAATAATCATGACATGTATGAAGTACCTGACTAACAAACAGTTATTGCTAAAAAGCAAGCAAATTATATAACTCTCACACTCTTCTGTAGCAAATCGCCAATCTCAAAAGATCGCACACATTTTCAACATTATTTCAGAAGATGCATGTACACGTATATCTTTATAACAATTCTTAATATAATAATATTATTGTCACATACGTGACTAGGGTGAGTCACTCATAATCATTCAATGGGAAACTTGAGACTGCTTCTTAGTGACTAGTTTTTCTGTGTTTGGTTCAAACTTGCTGATCGCACAGCGCAAATCAGACTCGAGGTCTAATAAGCAATTTCTTGCTTTTAATTTGATGATAACAACAGCTGAAAATGCTGACTCACACAGATAGGTGGAGGGGAAACCAACCAGCAACATTAGCCCTTTCAAAACAATCTCGGGGTGTGCTTTTCGAACAATGACCCAAAACTTAGTCAGAGGTTCATCCACCAAAATGTCTTTAGCGCTTGAGTCGTTTGCCAATTCTATTAGCTGTTCTCCCACATCTTGCATCTCAAAACACAGGTCCTCCAGCTCCAGCCAAAGGATTTCTTGTCATTTTCTTTATAGGAGTTTCGATTTCAAAGTTCGGAAAGTACCGCCTGAACTCACTGATCAAGCTCGTAATGTGTGTCACAATTCCGACTCGAAAGCTATCAGTAATTTCACCACGAGCTGACGAACGGGAAACTAGTACCAACATTCAATTTCCTTTCAAATTTGTGTCGCCACATCTCGAGTTTTCCGATGAATGCATTTACTTTGTCTTTGTGCCCAAGAATATCACAGTCCGGCCCTTGCCGCTTGCGATTCAATTCATTTAGATGTGAAAATAAGTCTGTTAGGTAACTCAATCTGATTTGAAACTCTTGACCTGAAGCAGCAAAATGCAGTTTCTCTTGTCTCTGTGACTTCAAAAACTTCAGAACGTTTAGTAGTAGCTTTAACAGTCGATCAAGCATTGATCCTTTCGACAGCCATCGGACTGCAGTATGGAAAAGAAGTGAGGAGTATTCAGAGTCTAAATCTTCACACATTTGACGAAACAATCGACCCTTCAAAGTACTGGACTTCACATAATTTTCCAGCTTTATCGCAGTATCCAGTATGCTCTTCAATGACGGTGGAATAGTTCTACTGGCCAATGCTTCTCGATGAAGGATGCAGTGCATCCCGATAACGTTTGGATTATTCCTTTTCACAAGCTGAATGAATCCAGACCTGATTCCCAGCATAAACCCAAAGGTCATGCAATTTTCGTCATATTTTCGTTTTGGCATAGCCTATTTTTGAAGCTTCAATAGGTGAAAGGGAGAAGAAAAATAAAAAGTGTTTCCACCTACCCTGGAACGAGCAATCAATATATGTTTTGTCTTGTGTCTCTTGACAGAAATATTGCGAATTTAATCGTAAAGATAAATTACAAACTTACCTCAGAACGAATTCTCGGAAAAAGCTTGCTGATGGGCTGAAGCGATTGCAAATTGGCTTCTAAATTATACCTGCTGAAATCTTGTTTGCTGTCGAAATATAATGTAGGCCCGCAAATTGTGTTCGCAATCAAAGCGATGCTAGTGATATTCACTTTCACTGCGAACATTCTTACTTACAGGCAAGCTCATTAAACTTCACACGCCTCATTTATCATTCGCTTGAACACACGTTTTACTTTTATGACAGCTACGAAGGTGCTTGAACTTGAACGATTCTTAGACTTTCTTGGACGTGAAACAGATAAAAAAAAATGATTAATGAAAGTTAACAACACATGCCACGCTCTGGATTTGTGTCCTGTGCGGAAAAAACCCGCATCAAATCTGGTATAATCTGACTCATCACAGGCCACGGTCATTCCCCACCTGACCATCCCGCCATTACCCACCGGTTAAGAATCCCTGGCTTAAAGGGAAACCTGCAAATGTGTGTGTGCGGATTAACTCTTGCTTGTTTTTTTATTGTGGTAGATATTGTAAATTTTCTCACATTTAGCACAACATAAACTTTTGTAAACCTCAGGTACCTTTTACTTTTCTTTGCTATTTTACCTTTGCATCCATACGGACCTTGTAATTCTGCTGCGACAAGGGAAATGAGTGACACTTACCAAGGCAGGCACATTTTGGGCACAATTAAACTACTTTTTCCAGGAATTAACAAACATCCTGTTATTCTAAATTCTGGTTGGGTTGTCCAGCTGTTCTTTTAAATTGCAAGTAGTTGAGTTATTTTTAAATAAACTCGTGGTGTTTCCATTTACTTTTTTTAGTCAATTGTACTTTTGAAAATGAATAGAAAGGCGATCCATTTAATTTTTTCTTTACGAAATCAAATAATTCTTTCTGTTAAACGTTTTAACGATTTGATATGTTGTTCTTGAAAAAGTGTGTTGAAGACTATATTTACGACAGTTATTAGCATTGCTTTATCTGGATGTCTCCTTTCGTTTGAGTCTTCATCAAAAGCCAGTTCATGGGACCAGTTTCGATAAGTTGTAAAACCTATGGTGAAAAGTAAACTGCCAGGAAATAGATGTCCACATTTTAAAGTGTGGAAAATGTCCGAGTGAGCAAGCCAGCATCATACTGTAATATATTGTTCAGCATTATCACACTAAGTTAACGTCATCACGCTGTTTAGAAAGAAAAGAATAATCCGGTCTCCCACAGACTTGAAAGTGTCGTGTCAGATTTCATATTTGTTTTTGCAATGCATGACGTAATGGCCGGAGTCACTGAAGAAAAGCTGAAAAACTTACCTTCAAAGATTTGTGACATGGTTGTTGTGTTGAGGTCGTCTGAGAAACTTTGAAATTTGGACTTGGAAAGAAAAACGTCTCTTAGTCGCACTTAAATCGTGTGGTTCAAAAGAGAAACAAAGCTTAATTTAAATCGCGCATTTCGAAAATTACCAGATGGGTCCAACATTAAACGAACAATTATTTTGAAAAAACGCCCCTTTTCACTGAGGACGCTTGGGAAAAATCACTAAATAAATTGTTTTGCAACTGAAGCTCAATTTTCCTCGATATTTCAAAATAAAATTTTAATTTCTGACAACTACAAGTACCTTGTTGGAACTTCGTGAGGGTGGATATTTCAGAGCCTAATTGAACAGTACATAAGCAAACACTTACTACAGCAAGAGTTTGTGGTGAAAAAATCAAACCCAGAGATATCAATCTCATTTGAAAACAGATATGGAGAAGCATATTAAACAACTTTTAAGGTATCGTGAAAAGGTAAATGGTTAACTGAGAAAATAATCACATGAAATGAACAAAAATACAAACAATGTTGACAGGAAAATAAAACAAAAAATGGTATAACCCGCCATGCTGTTTTGATTTGCAGAATGCAGGGTTTTTCTTTCATATCCAGTATTCCAGCATGAGGGTCCAAAGCCCATGCTAATATTAATTCACTTTTTTAGACACAACAATGTACATTAACATTAGGGAAAGAGGGATGGTACATTTTTTCTGGTTTCAAAGTATATTTCATTATGTCATTTGCAAGCTCGGTCCTGCTGTTCACTCGAAAATTCTGGACACTAAGATTAAAAGGTTATGTTGAAGTGTCTATTCTGATGCTAAAAAATTGGGGAAAAACAAACTATAGTATTAAAGTGAATTGTGAACTTTTTCCTCCCGTTTTTATTTACAAGCTGTTGCTTTTTCAAGAACTCTATATCTCAACCTTATAATCACACTTAAATATCTTTGAAACAAACCTTTGTCCAATAGCCCTGTAACGCTATACAATTTTGTAGGTTTGGGGGTAATGATACGAAGAAAAAACTTCATCTGTATACAAGTGCATACTCTCCATCTTAAATCAAATAAAGTGAAGACTATTAAAATTACAAGATATAAAACGTTTGCGAATTTCCTTTAAGGTGTGAAATTCTTTAAAAGCAATTTCGGGTTAATTTGAAGGAAAGACGAAAGTGACATTTTGAAAACTTGATATTACAAGTTTATTAGTTTATTAGTCGTGCACGTTTTTTGCAACGTGCACGACTAATTTCAACTTCTGACCAATGTGAAACTCGAAAAGACGAGACAAAAAAAAGCACAAACAAAAATTAAACAATATTTTTTTTATTGGTAGTTATCTGAAAGAGAATATTGTAACTAAAATAGATGATTTTCAATATCAAAATAATTTATTGCAGATTTGGTACAATATCAGAAAAAAGATTGAGAAATAACATATTAATTGGCTCTTTGAAATAAAGGAAAAGCTGTTATGATCCGCATTAAAAAGAAAGAGATTTTTAAGTTTAATGAAAAATTCTTATTTTCTTTTAACAGAGTCAGATATCGAGTTTTTAAACGATTCTCAGCAGGTTCCTTCGATTGTAGCAGTTCGTATCCGTCATGAAAATTAAGATCAGCGTGGGTGAAGCAAAACACTTCCATTATTTCAAGAAACGAATGTGGGCAAGAACTAATTGGTTTCCAAGGAACAACAAAGAAAAAACCTCACCCAATTCACAGAGTGATGACGAACCAAATAAACAGAATACCTCACCCAGCTGACTCCTAATTTGGCGAATAAATCTTGGTAAAACATGTGCACTGGGTTTCCCATTAAAATTAAACAAAATATAAAGCCTGCCATTTACACTTATATCTTGACCTTCAGTATAAAAAATGACAGACATTTCCCTCTGATTAGTAAGAAAATCATATGCAATGACCTATTAAGGCAATTTCATACATCATCAAACGGGTAGATTGACATTCTGTCTCTAAACACCTATAATTGTTATAGATTGTTCCATATCAACATTTCTATTTATCTCGCTATTTCTAAGTTATCTTCCTAAAATCCTATGTGATTGTTACCTTCGGTGCGTCTACCTTTCCTTCATTTGCTTCGTACCTTACCTGATCTACCAACCGATATCTCTGTCCATCCATCCATCCATCCATCCGTCTGTCTGTCTGTCTCTTTCTCTCACAGTAGGTCTTCAGTAGGTCTTACTTTATTTCATCTTCTTTTTTTCTTTCTTTGTGCCTCGCATTCCATCGTCTCTTCCTCTTCCTGTCCAAAATTGTCATTTTCTTACTTTTCTCTCTTCCTCCCTCCCCCCCTCTCTCTCCCCCTCTGTTTCTTTATGTCTTCTGGTTTCATGTTGTTTTTTTATTTCTTCTGACCGACTCAACTTGGTTCTGTCTGTTCCTATTTGTCTTTTTGCCTCTGTTTCTTTTGCGAGCGCTGCGTCTCTTTCTGTCTTTCTCTCTTAATCTGACCCTCTTTCCAGTTCACCACTTCTATTTCTGTTTATTTTTATTATACTAAGATAAACTATTTTAAAACATTTCATTAATTTTCTTGATCAAGTTTAATACTTTGTTTCTATGTCATCTTTCCCATTCATCTTTTCAAATTTCCTAAACTTTGAAAAGATTGCTTTATGTCAAATATCTGTAGTGTTTCTGTGTATCTTTTGCTTTTTCTTTACATTTTTGCCTCTGTCTGTCTTTCTCTGTCTGATACTACGACGGTCTTACGCTGTCTCTCTTTGCCTTTGTGTTTCTCTCTGTCCTTTTTTTACCTTTCCAGTCCATCACTCCTTGCCTGTCTGTCTCACCATCAGTCTCTTTCTTTTTGTGACAATTTAGGTGTAGCTTACTTTTCCCCCCTCTCTCTCTCTCCCGCCCTCTTTTTCACTGGTTGTCCTTATGTCTCTATCTTTTTGTGGTTTTCCGTGCCCCTCTCTTTGTTTTTTTTTCGGTCTAGTTGGCTGCACAGCTTGCTCCTTTAACTTTTAAATCCGCTGTTGTTGATAGCGACCAAGAAGCAAGGATGCTTGATTCAGCAGTGTCAATATTGAAACGAAACTTCATATACACGCAATTTTTTAATTTAACCCTGATAATGAGTTTTAAATATTTTAAGACATACAGATAAAAACTGTTGTAAAATCAGGATCAAATAGTCTGGAAAGAAATTTTTTAAGCTTCATAAATGACATCTTTTTCCTGTTTCTCTCTCTCTGTAATATTTGGGAGATCAAAGACTACTACAAGAGCATGATAACTGTTGCTCAACATCTCATTTTCTCTCTCAGAACAAGGAAATTCATCTTTTAGAAAAAAGTTGTCGTTGTCAGTTTTTATATATCCTTACATTTTTGCAAATGCCGTCCATTTAAACGATGAATGACCTTCATTACCTAAGATTATGTAAGACCTTTGGAAAGAAGCTGTTTCCTTACCTCGAGTTTTGAAAACTTGGTATCGTTAGGTTGCGTAAATGTTATAGTATCTCCTGCATGTAACTGGTGGCTATCTTCTGCCAGAGTCATTCAAAAAGTTCTGGGGGTTCTGAATGTATTGCAAGGGAGTCCTAGCAGCAGTGTAGACCTTATATGAGTGGGCACCCTTTTGGAGGTTTTAAGACAATAACAATTGATTAAGAGAGTGAGAAAAGTTATTAATTGGTGTATATCTTCATCTAGGTTAGTGCCTTTCCTTAAGATATTTTTTTACCTTTACTGGTGTTTCAGCCATTTGATTTGACTGGCTGTATCGCGGGCTTGCGGGCTCAACAACAAAGCCACGGGCCGATGAATAATTTCTCATACAGTGTGAATCAAAGCGCACATTGTCAGCATCCAGTGTAAATGGGTAAATATAAAACAGTTTCTGTGATCGTAGTGAATCCTTTCTTGAAGTAGTTGGCGACTTCTCCACTACAGTATACACTTTGACCTGTTTGTGGCTACTGGGCAAAGAAGACGTAGGCCTTTTGGGATCACTTAGCTTTGTTGATATTTTGAAGGGAATCATAAGTGATAAGTAAATTCAGCAGTCTTGATCTTTGTTCTTTCCAGACGTCGGTAATACTAAAAAATATTATCACCATGTGTTTTTCTGATAATCTTAAAAATACGTGACTTTATGGACTCAGTGGAAGGTATTGATACAGGATATTTATCATGTTGTTACTCATAAGCTTTTTCTGTCTCTCTCATGAGAATCTCTTCAGCAAGTATCTCCTGCGTGCCAGTGAGTCCAAAGTTCTGGTTTTACATGCTAACACCTACAAGGCCGGTTTTTCTGTAAATAAGATTTTGGACCTTGAAGAATAACATCTTGACTTACAATTACTTCCAGCCTCTTTGGTTTGGTATCTGAATTGGATGTATTGGCAACAACTCTATGAACCATCTCTTCACTAGAAAAGGCAAGATCGAAGTCTTTATTACCTGTACTAGTCCTAATGATAAAGGTCAAACACTTTCAGAAAATGCTGAACATATTTTACTTCTAATAAAACAATCTTACTTTAACAACATGAAATATATTCTCTCCTAAAACTTTATTACCCCCATTGAAAAAAAGTTAAAACCCAACTTAAGAGGTGTTCACTTTCTCTCATTGCAACTCCCCTGTAATATTCCCTTGACTGTTTACTAGTACACTAGTAACTATACTGTTGTTTACTATTACAGTGCTGTCTACTAGTACACTAGTAACTATACTGTTGTCTACCTCTACATTGTCCTCTATTCTGCCCCAACACACTGTAACTTACCTGTCTATTTAGAACAGAAGTGTAAAAAAAAAATCATTTTGTTATATAAAAAGGGACGATTTCTTTAGACGAACGTTTTCTTTGTAACGTAAACAACAATTTTGAAACGGAATTCTGGATTAATATTACACATGCATTCAGAGACATTCCAGGTGAAAATCATGAGTAGCGCTAAACCCAGTGGCTTAAACGGCTTATGGTCAGTAGGACAAACTAGATTTTACAAAAATGTATTATCATCCCAATAACACAATACATAAACAAAAAAAAATTAATTAAATATATTAAACCACTCAAAATTAGTGTAAATTTTAAATGAACTCTATGAAGATATAATACTCTAAAACTAAAAAACTAGAAATACTGTACCGAATTTGTTTCTTCCTAATAAGTAGCATACTGTTGAGTCTGCTCGTGTTAGCGGACATAGAATTGGGAGAGGGGAAAATCAATAAATTAAAAGGATTAAAAAGAAACTAAAAAGCAAGAAAAAAGAAAACAAACAAGGAAACTAGCCCTCTGCACTAAAGTGCCTTCAAGCCTTGTTTAGGATGAAAGACCAAAGAGGAAAGAAAAAAATAATAGTGATAGTCATCCGTGTTTTAGGGCCCTCTTACAATCGTGACGTCAGCAAAAAACCTCAGGGAGAATACAAGATGACCAATTTAACAGGGGTTTTTTTAACTGAACGAAACAAAATTCCAGTGAAGTAAAGAAAAGACTTCACATGAAAGTAATACACAATGAAGACAAGAAATTACACACAAAACATTATGAACTCACAATTAGTTTGCAGCACGGAAAGTCCATATCAAATATGTTGTATTTTTCACTTGCTTGTATTAATACGCAAATGCAGTTTTATGACACAAATATAGTTTTGAAACAACCCTTTCTTCGTTCGTAAAGTCTAAGTGCTTAAGTATATACTGGCCTTAAAACGTAAGGAGAGGAACGTATGAAGTAATATTATAGATGTAAGAGCTTTATCTTGTATCCAGCAGTGTTTAGCTTTTTCATGATTCTTGGTGTCACCTATTTGAACAGGTCTCTTGTGTTCCTTTTCCCTATGACCCAAGAAATGCTTTGAATTACCAGTGTAGGAGGCGGGACAGTCCTTACATTGTAGTCTGTGAACTAGTTTATTCCTCTCGAAGTGAGACTAGGTTCTTTGGTTTTGACAGAACCTCCCTTAAAGTAGATGTAGTGAAGAAGGATCATTGAATATTGTGCTGTCGGAGAGTTCGTCTTGGGTGTTTACTGGTGTTTTTTTACGTAAGGCAGACTTATACGTTTCACAGGTTCCTTATCTTCTTCATGATTAGGTCCAGTGTTTCTGTGTAAGGCTCTCTAGACTTCCTTGGCATGTATCCATTGGATAAGAAAACCTTCTGAAGGTGTCTCCCGTCCTTTCCAAGGTCATGTGGGCTGAAAATAATNGTAATATTATAGATGTAAGAGCTTTATCTTGTATCCAGCAGTGTTTAGCTTTTTCATGATTCTTGGTGTCACCTATTTGAACAGGTCTCTTGTGTTCCTTTTCCCTATGACCCAAGAAATGCTTTGAATTACCAGTGTAGGAGGCGGGACAGTCCTTACATTGTAGTCTGTGAACTAGTTTATTCCTCTCGAAGTGAGACTAGGTTCTTTGGTTTTGACAGAACCTCCCTTAAAGTAGATGTAGTGAAGAAGGATCATTGAATATTGTGCTGTCTGAGAGTTCGTCTTGGGTGTTTACTGGTGTTTTTTTACGTAAGGCAGACTTATACGTTTCACAGGTTCCTTATCTTCTTCATGATTAGGTCCAGTAGTTCTGTGTAAGGCTCTCTAGACTTCCTTGGCATGGATCCATTGGATAAGAAAACCTTCTGAAGGTGTCTCCCGTCCTTTCCAAGGTTATATGGGCTGAAAATAATGCTTCTTCCTCTTTCAAATAGAGTAGTGGTGTTACAAACTGAGACTGTATGGTGTGATGCATTATTGAGGTACTGGTCAGTGTGAGTTGGTTTTCTGTAGATAGTAACAGAAATGCTGCAATTTGCTTGCCTCTTTACTAGGACATTCAGAAAGGGTATTTCCTTTCTTTCTATTTTTCTATGGTGAATATGATGTTTGAGTGTAGGCTGTTGATGTGTTCAAAGAAATCTTGTAGGTGATCCTTTTTGATGATTGCAAAGACATCGTCGACATATCTTTCCTAGACAGTTGCCCCTTGGTCCGCTGTTGATAATGCTGTGGCCTCAAATGCTTCCATGAAAATTTCAGCTATCACCGAGGATGTAGGAGCTCCAATGGGTAAACCATTGGTTTGAGTGTATTTGTCATTGTTCAAAAGGAAGCTTGTGTTGATAAGGGGGTGCTCGTAGTAGATGCAGAATATCTGAAGGTTTCAGTATAGTTTGGGATGGCAATAAATCATCATCTTTAAGAAGATCCTCTACAATTCGTAAGGTGTCATCAATGGAAATACTTGTAGAGGACGGTGTGACATCGTAGGAGACCATGATGTTATCTGCCTGGGTTCTTTGCTGTGTAATTAAGGCGGCAAAAGTAGTGCTGCTGTTGCAGTGGCGTGAATTAATCCTTGTGTATGGAGACAGTACGTCAGTAATGTAACGTGAAATGAATGAAGCGGACTTCCAGAGTAAGGGACTATTAGATATATTGGAACATTTGGCTTGTGTACTTTTGGTAATCCATAGAAATGTGGTATAGGCGAGTCTTTGGGTTTCAATCTATGGTAGAGGAAGTTATCAATGAAATGGTTTTTCTGTAAAGCAATTAGTGCTTTGCTGACTCTGGCTTTGACTACGTCCACCGGGTAGCGCCCAACTGCGGTATTGGGCCCACCCTTGAGGCGCCCCTGGCACTTTTGGATGTTGTCAGCTTTGCCAACAATGGTAGTAACACGCCCTTTATCAGCTTGAAGGATGGAGATCGAACCACGGCTCCCTAGGGCCCCGACGGCGCAACGCCCCTTCTTCGTGAGGTTATCAATTGATACTTTGGATTGAAGGGTTAGGCTTGCTTTTTCTCAGATTGTGTCTGCTTCACTTTTGGGAAAGCCATTTACTGCTTTCCACTTTCGAGGAAACCTTTGGAGGGATGGTCTTGGGAGTTACAGAAAAGTTGTAACCTTTCAGTGTCCGATAAGAAAGGTTGTTAATCCAATTAAACTTGTATGTGGGTTTCGGTGCTGGTGACAGCTTTCGTTTCTGGTTCTCGAACTTCTTTTTTTTTTTTTCCACTGGTAGAGCGTAATCTTCGTTTGTGAGTCTCATCCACGAATTTTCAAGGTAATTTTATCTTGGAGTAAACTTCTGTTTAATTAACAATATTTACAAAAGATATCAATTTTTGACTCGAGGCATTTCTGTTTACATGTGTGCTCCTCCTCCCTGTTTTCGTTATCTCTTGCAAAAAGACACTCACATACTTTCGACCTCGACTGGCATCGTACATGACCGTCTTTCAATTTTTGCTTTCTTTCCTTTCTACTACGATATCGTTTTCTTCCAATGAATTTTGAAAATAAAGATGACAATGTTATCAGACATTGTCTAATTAGTTCCTTTTCTCTGCATACTGTCTTGTAGATCACAATTACATAATCAACATAATTTCACTTCATCTTGTTTGTGTCTCAGTTCGACAGTTCTCCCTTGATAAGTCTCCAAACGGATTTATAAGTATGTCTATGAATTACCCTTTGAATTTCCAATGCTCGGTATCTTTCAAAATATTTGACTTCCGGCCATATTTTTTGCAGCTTTCTACAATTTGTTAAAAAAAATATTTGTCGCCCTTATCTTTTCAAATAAGTTTTGTTACAATTGTCCATTTTCCCATTTTTTGTTGTTCTGTTCGTTATTGTTTTGGATTAAAAAACTTGCAGGTGTTATTTTCAAATTCGAAAATACCTGTTGAATAAACGTGCTTGAGTTGCTGATGGGTCTTGAAACATTTTATTGGGACAGGAAATATGAATATAGAGAGGACGATGTGAATACTCATTTACAAGCAAAAAACACAGGATTAGTAATGTTTCAACTCCTGGTGATATATTCAGCTCCTTAAATGTGTAAGTAATGGCACGTTACTCTATTGACAATGAAACTCCAAGTCAAGCAGCAAGTTACAAGTCCCTATTCATAGAAGCAAGATGGCGGATCGTGAAAGCGAATAAATAAAACTACTTCTTCCAAGAATGAAATGTTGACAGTCAATTCTTCAACCTATTTGGTTGTTTTGTCTGGTCATTGATCTTCTTTCAGATCCTTTTACTTATCGCTGTGCTGGAGCTTCTGAAAAAAGAATCTGTTGAAATTTGCTGTCCAAACCCATTGTCCTAGTTACAGCAGTAGGGTTAGAGGCTAGTTGAGGAAGGAGATGACATATTATTAATGTGCAATAGTTCTATAATAATGATAGTAATAGTGATAAGAATAATAATATCCTAATACTAATAATGTCCACTTTATCTCACTCATGTAGGCACAGTTC
>RDPX01000191.1:1123807-1127558 GCA_003991215.1 Morbakka virulenta | reverse complement strand
TGTTTAAAATCATCTTATTGACAAGTTTAGCGACAAGTGAGAAGAGGCTGATACCTCTATAGTTGGGTGTTATACTCAGATCTCCGGATTTGGGTAGAGGAAGCATGTCGATTTCTGACCACTGTTCTGGCTTAACGTTATTATTAAATAGTTTATTGGCAAAATCGAGGAGTATTTCGTCTAGGTCGCATCGTTTTAGAACTTCTGGGGGAATGTTATCGGGTCCAGATGCTTTACCTTCACGTAAGGTGCATTTGGCTTGTCTCAATTCGTCGAGTGTGAATTCGTTGTCGTTTATATGGCAATCATTTAGAACTTTTGTTAGGTCTCCTTCAGGCGGAAGTTCTAGTAGGACTGGTTCGTTGCCAAGGAGGTTGCTGAAGTGTTCGAACATAAGAAGAATAAGAATGATGATGATGATGATAATAATAATAATAATAATAATAATAATAATAATAATAATAATATTTGTCAAGGCATAGCAGATTGTTGATGATGTTGATTATCTTGATTGTGACTTGGGCAAAAAAATACTTCAAAAGGAGATGGCATGGTATAAAAAACGATGTCAAAGAGGACAGGTGCTTCAAAATGATAGGGAGGAATTAGTCTGGGACTCAGTTCAAACTTAGAAAGACATAGACTTTAAGGAGACCGAATTTGATTTCAGAAAGAAAGTAAAGTAACGCTATTTCGATATTTCAGATGAATTGTCCTTACCAATGGAGCATTGGTACAGAGAGACATAAGAAGGTTACGAAATGCAGAAAGCTTGTATTCAGATAGTTGCACAATACACTCCTCAGAGAAAAAGTGTCTTCAGCTTTTGCAATCCGTCGTTCTATATCTCAGTTGTAGCAATGTAGATTTAATTTTCTAGGTTTAAAATATATAATTAATGTAATTATCTTTAGTTAATACTTTCTTAACGCTGCTGTTTTGAATATATTCTGTATTAGTTTTATGTATTAAGTTTTTGCATATTTGAAATCCCACAATAAATGGAAACAACGTTGCTGTCCTTTTCCCATGCGACACCCTGAACAGGACAATATTTATTCAAAGTAGGCGCTTAATCTGAAATGGACGAAACGAAAACGAAAAAGAATACAACAAAACTTTGTCAGATAAAGTGAGATATCTCAGGGGGTTACATATTCACCTACCCGTATGTGTACTATAGCCTACGCATTAGTTAAATAGGAATTACCCCAACCAACAGAAAAAGGAAAAGAAGTTGATACCAAGAGCATCGGATACAGGTATTAGAAATATTTAAAATAAAAAACCCAGAAGAAAAGATTACCAAGTATAAGAAGTTTGATTCGGTAAAAGTTGAAAATCCCAAATTTTATGGACTCATAGAAAGCCATAGATGTAAGAGAGATACAATCATCAAAAAGGATCATCTACAAGGTTTCTTTGAACACATCAACAGCCTGCACTCAAATATCACTTTTACCATGGAGAAAGAAGAAGAAAGAGAAATACCCTTCCTGGATGTCCTAGCGAAGAGGCAAGCAGATTGCAACATTTGTTACCATCTACAGGAAACCAACAAACACTGACCAGTACCTCAATAATGCATCATACCATCCAGTCTCAGCTCGTAATTGTGTTATCACCAATCTGTTTGAAAGAGCAAGAAGCATTATTTCTAACCCATATGACCTCAGAAAAGAAGAAAGACACCTTTAAAGGGTTCTCTTAAGCAAAAAAAAAAAGGAATATCAAAGGTAAAGGAAGGTATATCGAAATATAGACTGTCACCATTAAGTGGACGGCATTAAAAGGATTTTCAAAATATTTGATTTAACACCATATTGCTCTTCGTCGAATGAAATATAGCTATTATTAGAGTCCTTTATAGATTTAATTGAATCGTTATTTTCATTTTTTATGCATTTAATGACAACCTTTATTCTAAAAGACTACAGCAATATGTTCAAATAAACAAAGAGTGGAAGACATGCAATTAACTCTTTTTTGATATTCGTTTCTATTATATTCTATTTTTCTTTTAATATTTGCACAGGATTACAACCCAGTTAAAAATTTAAATGATGTCTTGTCTGTCCTGTCATAATTAGTGGTTAATAAAATTGAAAGATAAAATTTACCTACCCTTTTCACTTTACCCTTCATTGAGCCACGATCAAATATCATATCGTTGGAATTAATTCTTTTCATAACTTGAAGATTTGTGGTCATGGGAGTGAAAATATTTGTCTTAACAAAGAACTGGTGATACTATGAAGAACTTGTTTTTGCGTTTTGATCTTTCTGATAGCATATTTACCTGAAATTATTGGATTTTAAATATGATTTGGATAAAAACAGTAGGAAAATTAGAGAGAAAAAAAGGAAGGAAACTAAGGTGTTATGATATCTCACCGCATTTGCTCACTTGAAACAGTTTTTTTTTGTTTTAGTTTATCAGGAGTCAAATTTGGTTATTTTTGGGAAAAAGTAACATCCAGTATCTACTTACTAGACAGAAATTGTTCGTCATTAAATAGAAGTATTTCCTTCGTGGTTCAGCCAACACTAAACGTAGAATTCATTTTCGTGGTTGTTGGGTTTATAAATATCCCAGCGGTAACTATTTTTAGTATTTTATCCAGGGGTTTTAAAGGGATTTGTTCAAATAACTTTTAGTACGTTTATCGTAGGACTTAAGAAGGGAGAATTAAAAGCCCTCACTTTTGCCTCAAAAGGTTTTTAAAAATAGCCACTAATGATAACATAGAGCAGAGTAACGAAGAGACGGGATTAATTTACCATGGGCATTTACTAGAGGATTTACGACATGTCATAGTCAATCCGTAAGTAGACCATTCAAAAATCTTCATTGTTTATAAAACTATCATGAAAATAGCTGTAGTCAAAATTACCAGAGACCAGAGAAAGAATGTCTGTCGAACCGTCGTCATCCGTGGTTAATCTTTTTCGTTAATTGTCAATACTTAAGGCACTGACATGTCCATGGTGCAGAATCATGTCTTTGTTCATACCAAACTGACTTCCAAGTTTGTTTTTCCCTGAACTATAAAAACTAAAATCAATTTGTCAATAGAGGGTAGGCTGTTTTGTGTTTTTAAGCAGATCTGCGTTGGAAACCTAAGAGAAAAATATATTTAAAAGTGCTGAGTGAAAACCATCACCAAAGGTGACTTGCATTTACTTTTACGTTTACATTTCATATTCGATCAGATTTTTCCTCTGGCTTTTTTGGTTTTTAACGTCATAAATTTAATCTGAAATTATTCTTAATCTGTTCTTAATTTATTTTGGATATTAATCTGAGTCATGTTTAACATATAAAAAATTAGTGCATTTTATATCAAATTTCAGGGGTTTTTTCTTACAGGAATTTAGTTTTTAAAGTGACTATCTTACTTTCATTATCACTATTAATTTAACTACTTTAATTTTTAGTTTAATTTAATAATTTCAATAATCATATTACAGTCAAAAATAATAAAATTCACCAAGATTTTGTCCTTTAAACATGCAAACATCTATTTAACTTGAAAAATGTTGGTGGGGTGATTTATCCGTCATTTGCAACGATATACAAAATCACAGACGTAAGCAAATTTTTGCACGTGGTTTGTACGTTGCCATAAATCCTTGGGATTACGTCATAATAAGTATGACATTAACCGTTGGTCTTCCTTCTTAATAACAGTAATTTCGTTGGAAATGATTGACAAGCGTTGCTTTTGTGTTGTATTGTACTGAAGTCAGA
>RDPX01000191.1:993807-1121307 GCA_003991215.1 Morbakka virulenta | reverse complement strand
AAAGTGGTTTTTTTCTAAACATGCCCGCTTTTTCTGATTATGGTTATATCCGTCTGCCACACAACCCCTCTATGAGAGAGAATTATAGCCAATTTCCGTCAAGGAACACTCCTGGGTCTAAGAAGATTGAAAGTCATTACTAAAATTTGAAGATTCTATTTCGCTATCAGCTTACGTCATTACAGAGCGGTACGAGAGAGACAGCACCGCGCCTGAAAAGCAATTGTAATGTTCATACTTGCAAGGTTACTTTCGCGTATTTTGGTTTGACGTACTTTTTAGTTGGAGTATTTGTTTTTATCGGTCAGCATTGTAAAGATTCAAGGAAAAGGATTATTATACGAAAAGTATCTTGTTATATTTTTCCTTTTAGTGTTAATTTTTTTTACACAAGATGGATATAAATAGTGCAGATGAAAGCATTCCTATTTTTCAACATTCGAATGAGATTTCATTCCCAATTGGCATTCTGTCTGCATTGCAGAATAGTATGTTTAAAAATGAAAAGTTGTTGTCAGAGTTTAAAAGTGAAAGATCTTTAAAATTTTGTGAACCAAGTGGCCCATACGGGACAAACACACCTCCTTTAGAGGAAGAAATCACACCAGTCTTAGAGGAAGCAGCAAACCTAGCTTCACAAGAAGCTATTCTCAAATCCAATACGGACAGTGTAGTACCAGTACCGTCTAGATCAACTGCAGACGAGGTCTTAACTATTTTTGGAGGCGAGGTCTTTGATCAGGCTGCCTCTGATGATGAAGATAATGGGAAATTTTTAAGTGCTATTGATGCAGATTTACGACCCTGTGACATTTTTGAGCCACTCATTTTCAGTGAAGTGGCAAAAATTGTTAACGGAAATTTTTCAACAAAAGTGGGTGTCGAGAAACATAAATGTGTTATAAAAAAATTAAAGCCACTCCTCCCCTTCAAACTGTTCTCAAAGTTAATGAACGAATTTGGAATAACTTTAATGGTTTCCATTGACAGCACGATCTTTAGATAACTGCTGTGCAAAGTTCGATTGTTCGAGTTTCCGGTGCACTTCCGCCAACTATTGACGAGGTGTTGAGATATCACGAGGGGAAAACACCGCCCTATTTTCGTGGCATTCAACACGGCTTTTGATGCCATCGCTCTCCTGGGCCATGCTAGTTGTGAGCTGTCCTGTAAAAGGGGGGATTCCTCAAAACCGCTCGTAATTAATTAATTGAAATCTATTTGCTCACGTTCCCAGAAACCCCCAAAAGTCCCTTTTGGAGAACCTATCCAAGAGTCTAGCAGATTTGATATTGAAAAACAAAGTTATGGCACGAAAGCCACCTAACAAACAAAAGTATTCACCTTGAATCAGAAAAAGGCTTTTTAATCCAGCAGGAAAATGCCAAGCTACTCTTCCTCTCACAACCCCCAAATAAGCTCAAAATCAATCTCAAACACACCAGAGCACTATTAGAGAAGACCATAATTATAACCAAAAATTAAATCCTTTATAGGGGGCAGATAAGGAGACTTTTACCACAGTAGACAGCTATAACATTTGTTCAGACTATTTTGCCAACTGTTAAAGGGGGAAATCATTGATTTTATTGGATTACCCCTCGGTTATTAATCCCCCCGAAACTCTATTGCAAAAGACCATGTACTGCAAATTGAGCAAGAAATCAAAATTCTCTTCCAAAAAGAAGACCTTTTAAAGTGCATTCATGAGCAAAATGAACATAATCCACTACTTTTTTCAGTCTCTGAAGGGGGACAGCAAAGGAAGACTTATTTTGAATTTAACATCCCTTAATCAGAAAGTTGAATGCATTCCTTTTAGGGAGGAAACTATTCATACTGACCTACAATTGGTGATTAAGGATTCTTGGATGGCCTCTGTGAACCTTTAAACATGCTTATCATAGTTTTATCATAAAACATGAAAGCTCTAAAAGTATTTAAATTTTCATACAAAAGAAGACTTTACATATACACAATTTACCAAAATGGAATTTCTTTTGGCTCATCAAAATTTCCCAAACTCTTGAAACCTGGCTTGTGGACTTTAAGAAAGACAGATAATATCCGATATGCCTTTAATAACGATCTCTTTTTGGTAGAAAATACATTTAAAAAGTGCTGTTCAAATGTGTTAGAAACAATCCAGTTGCCTGATAACTTGGGGTTTGCAGTACACCCTGAAACACTATTATTTACTCCAAAAAATCACCTTTTTAGGATTTGACATTAATTCTGACTCTGTTAGGGTAACTCTGACCAATGAAATAATTGTCATGATGACAAATTGAATTTCAAATTTGCTTAAACTTCCTTAAGCAATAATACATGAAGTTTCACGAGTTATAGAATACACAGTGTCTAGTTTCCCAGCTCGACAACATCATTATCGCATTATAAAAATGCTAAAATCAAGGCACTAAAGATTGCACAGGGTAATTTTGACTCTCAAATGTTCCTCTCTACTCCTGTCTTTCAGGAGCTTCATTGGTAGTTGATTCATCTGGCAAGTTCATCCAGATTGGTTGCAAAACCAATTCTTGATGTTATGACCTCTGATGCCTCCCTTATTGGCTGGGGTACACCAACGGTAAAAATTTCAATAAGAGGTCATTGGATCGTATAGGAAACTCAAAACCACATTAATTTTTTTTGAATTTGTGGCAGTTTATTTTCCGTTAAAGTCATTTTCTCAACATTATTGGATAACATGTGAAAATAATGATTGATAACGCAACAGTAGTTCCCGTTATAAATAACATGGATACTTCATATAGTGATCCTTGGAATTCTGTTGTTGCCTTTAGACTCTGGCAGTTTTGTGAGAAAAATGATACCTAGGTTACTGCAACCCATATTCCAGGAAAACATAATGTTACTGCAGATTTGGAATCTAGAAACAAAAATGTAGATGCTGAATGGATCCTTCATCCAAAGCTTTTGTCAGTTGTTTTACACAATATCCCGTCTTTACCATCAATTGATTTATTTGCATCAAGATTAAACAAGCAATTTGAGGAAAATGTGTCATATAGATTGACAAGACACTTATACAAAGCATATTGATGCTTTACAGTTTCGTGGACATTCCTAAGTTTTATACTGTTTTCCTCCATTCAGCGGCATACTCAAGATCATCAGGAAAATAATTCAAGACAAAGCGAAGGGAATTCTTGTGGTCCCAGAATGGCCAACACAGACGTGGTATCCATTGTTAATGGCAATTCTGGAACAATTTTAACCCCTCCATCTCCAGATCTGTTGATAATGCCATCACAACCAAAGTTAAAACATCCACTGCAGACGACACTGAGAATAGCTATTTGTCTTGTATCCGAAAAAAAATCACAAGTGCTATACAACGAAAGCGAAAAACTTTCGATGTCACCTGTATACCTGAGACTTCTACCGAGAAACTTAAAATTGCCTCAAAGTAATCATCATCTTAACACGCCACCAGTTAAAGCTGCCAATAGTGCTAACCATAATTATCATCCATCTACAAGTGCTTATCATCAATTTTGAAACATGAAGAGAATGAGGTTACTTAAAGTTTTTGTTAACGGTTTTAACAATCTGGCGGGTAAGAGGAAATAAAAAATGATTGTTAGTGTAGATGGTGGTCGGGATAGAAATTCGAGTAATACGAAAAGTATCGAATGTGCCATTGGTTGTTTTGTTAGACAGAAATTAGATGCTTTATTTCTGCCATCAAATGCATCTAGTAAAAGTTGGAAAATTGCAAACGTTTGGGTAAAAAATGATGCAAAAACCTTCAGTCTTGGTATTTACCGACTGTCAGAGGTAGGTTTTTACGACCACTCATTGCGATATACAGAATTAAAGGACACTTAAAGTGGATTAAACGCTATACCGACATGAATTGACATGACTTGACTCTAATCTGAAATATTGCAATGAAAGATCAGTAATAGTTATTAATTGTAAAAATATTTCTCGGAGAGATGCCTGTGACTACAATGTCATGCTAAGAAAATATATGAAATAAGTATATAAAATATCAGTTATCTGCTCCAAGCTCAAAATTTTGTATCGGTCCAAACCAGTAAGTAAAGTGACATATTTAAGGTTTTTTGAAAAAATTAACTTCCTACACACTCAGGTTTTACCGTTTAATCACGATTCAGGACTAATAAAACAATGGGTAGAGTACGCAGAACTACGTCAAACCAACTCATCGACAACTACTTTGTATTAGTTTCAGAGTAAGAATTAAACCCCAGTGTGAATTTCCTTAGTTATCAATAGAGGAAGGAGGAGAATGTAGTTGGAACTTTAAGTAACGGTAGAATGGAGGATAATGCATACATGGATTTACGGAGGGTCACAGAAAGGGAGATGGCAAGAAAAATTGATGAAAACGGGGATGAAAAAGAGTGAATGATCAATATGGTTTAACGTCCATCTACCATACCGGGTCTTTCATTGATGGAACCCCTGGTTGGCCCATTTTTGTGTTTCACAGATTCCCATCTATGAAGGACCCAAAGGAAAGTAACAGATAAAGAAAAAGTGGGACAAAAAATGATATCCATTTGATTGTCTAATTTTGTCTGAAATTTGTAGGTCTTTGCTTTGTAGCGTGAAACTGAATTTCGTATATCCCATCTTATTAAGAATCCGCTGTTGAAATACATTTCACAAAGGGCAATTATGACAGGTGAAAAACTGATGACACAAGTGTGATGTTTACAAGGTCATTAATTTGAGATATTTCGTGGTTTACTCTGTAATAATGATCACTTTAAAAAATGAACTTCCTTTTGTTTGTTAAAAAGAGGCAAGAAAATGTCTTTATAACGAGTTAAATAGGGGAATTTTTGTGACTGAGAATACCTTAATAGTAAATATAACGAAACAATATGTTCTGCTTTGAAAAATCACTCTAATTACCTCTCAACCTTCAATGCATTTACCAAAGAAAATGCTCAATTTGAATAAATTACGTGTTTTAAGAGCGAAGTTAACAATCTGCTTATTAACTAAAGTGCTAAATTCGGTTCTTCAGATCTATACGTAGGAGTAGTGTTTTCACAATTTCCTATTTCGTCAGTGTAAAATAATTTACAATTAAATTCGAAATACAGGACAGGAAAGTATTCCCAAAGTGACAATAAATCAGGGTGTGTTTTTGTGATTCCATCAAAGAAATGAAACATGCAGTAATTAGCATGTATAGAACTTGATTCTCTTGTAGCTAATAATAATAATCTGGTTCTTTTTGAATTATCGTCTTGTAAGAAATGACTGTGAAGATGACGGCAGATGTTTGAGAATGTAAAATAAAACAAATTGCTTGGATATTGTCTCATTGTAGCCTTTTTTATTTGAAACTACAACTAATTTGAAACTTTCTTTTTTCAATTTCGTATTTTCTTATAAGAAACATTCAAGTTAAGACCTTTGATCATATTTTTCATCTTAGAATCACATTGCATACAGTACGTTATCTAATGCTGAACGAATATACTGAATGTTGCATATTAACCTGACATTGTTATTTTTATTGATTAGATTAGTAATTTCTGAACTTCTAAGTCTGAACAGTGTCCTTCAGGAAAGGGAATTTCCCATCTATCCACCGATTTGATTATCTCTACCTGTTAAAGCTTATTGAAAACATTTATTGAATATTTAAAACAACTGACCTAAATGACCCAAAAAGTTTAAAAATTTGATAAATCTTTTACTGCTAACATTGCAACACATAATTTAAAATCTGTGCCACTTCAAGCAAAAAAATATTTAGGATGACATTACAGAGTTGTGTATTTCTTGACATTATTCGGAGGAAAATTCTTATTTGTCTGCAAAATGATCGTTTCAAAAGACTGAAGTCTGTTCCATAATAGAGACGGCTGAAATAACTCAACACAGCTTCAATGTACTCATGGCTTAACCATTTTCAAAATGACTCATGACCTAGCAATATTGGTTACAGTTTTTTCTGATCGAAAATTGTGAGCTGTTTTAACTTGTATGGTGTTTGGCGTATTTTATGATTTTTTTTGGAAAAACTTGGCACAAATTTTATTGTGATTCTGTAGCATCTCTAATAACAGACAGGACGAAACTTACAAAGCAAATTTTCAGAACAAGGAGAATTTGTGAAAAAAACCCTCTAACTAATTATTGCCCCAATTAGAAGCAAAAACAAACGTTCAAAGTTTCATTCCACGGGTAAGTTCATTACGCTCATTACACTCGCTGACGCAGGGAAAAAATTACTTTACCCCTTGTGCCATCATATTGATTTTAGCACCCTCTTAAAGAAGCTGATTGGGATACTGAGTTAAAAAACAAAAGTATTCCTTCTGTCCAGTAGCTATCACACTAATCACATTAAAATAAAGGAGAACTGAAATAAAACCAAAGTTCTAGCAATTCAGGATTAAATTCAATTAAAAAAAACAAACTACAAGATTCTGTAATCCCTCGCAAGGTATCTACAAATTAACTTTATTTTCTGAACCACGTTTTGAATTGCAGCTGTTTAATACAAGATTTGTTGTCAGCATTCTAAAGCAAATACGGAATATTCTTATCGTTCCAACACATAAAAACATAATCAACTAAGCTGGGTGGGGATAGCAAACACTGGTTTAACTTGACCACTAAATAGATGGTATTTGATTTCTGTAACCACAAAGATTTTCTTCCTCTTTGAAGAAGCTGTTGTATTTCATAATGACGCAAACCTTTAATTTAATTGACTGGTAATTGCGCTTCTGCGGATAAAAATGTCCTTTGGGAATTTTCTTTCCGAAAAAACTGACGTACAACTGTCATTAATTGTGTGAAGAGGATGTTTTTGTCAAAATCTGTTCAAATAATGGGCAGGGCAAATGAGATAAGCTCAGATTACGTTCTCTTAGTTAGGGTGTTACTGATTTCTATCTTTTAGTCATAACACAGCTGCCAACATTCATCCTCAAAACGGTACCCAATTGCGGAATACTTTTGGAAAACAGAACAAGGATGAGAATAGAGTAAATTACTGATATCAACTGAAAAAATCAATGATATCAACCTGAAAAAACCTGTTTCACATGTGATTTACAACGACTCATTTGGTAATATGAGAAGTCAGCTTCTCGGCCTTTTGGCTGAGGTCAAGTGTAGAGCTCTGGTCTCTCCTTGGTCCGGTCTTCAGCTATCGGGCTCAACCATGCAGGACAGGCGGTCTCGAGATGCTTGATCACTGGCTCTACACCAACCCAAGAGGAAGGAGCTTCCCACGGAGGGTCCAAGAGGGCGATCCGTATGTCTAGCATTTCATGTTATCTTGCGTGCTTTCTGCCCCCATTCCCCTTTTCTTGATCTGTTGCTTCCTTTCGGGTCTTTTATAGATGGAAATCTGTAAAAGACAGAAATCTTTCCACTGTTTACCAGGGGTACTGTCAATAAAAGGCCCAATATGCGCAGTCAGGATATTTTACAACCTTATAATTTATGGTGTGTTTGAGGAAGAGGGTAGGTAAGTGAACTAGACAACACATACGCAGATATAAACAAATGAATAAATGTTTTATATTGTTACATTTTTAAATCTGTTTTATTAATTTAAAAAATGCACAATGCTTATAGGTGAGCATTAAACAGAAAGTGAAAGATGAAAAATAAGTTATGTAAACTCGCTTATTATTGAATAAAACTCAAACAGAGTCATTTATTGCAAACGTCTTAATTTATTTCAAAGCCATCCTCAGTAAAACCTGTAAAGAATAAATGGTTTAATAGTAACTACTTTTCGCGGTAAATTAGATAAAGCATAACACAATACAGGGGCGTTGGTAAATAATGATTGAAATATTGTAAGGTGATATTTTGATTGGGTACAAAGAAAACAACGTCAGCAACTAAAAATGTCTTACTTTTGGGAGGCAATGTCATCTACTCTCGTGTTAATTCCATTTGGGTGTTTAATATCTTAACGAGCAATCCATTTGTCCTCGTTATAAAAGCAATTTTTCTCTTCAAGAGATTACTTTTTTTTTCTAAAACAAAAGTACTTATCTTAAATCTCCTTTTTTGTTCTTTAGAAGAAGCAAAAACCTTAAAGATAGACTAAATTTCCAAATTTACTCCCCAATACTTTACAGGGCATACATAACAAAATTGCTATTGCGCTATTTTACAATCTCTCTCTCAACCACATGAAGAAAATTATCAACCCAATTTCAAAGGAGTCATTCTCAATCTCAAGTGGTAACTGTATTTTCCTCATGTGTCATTTGTTCAGCTCAGTGTTGTCAGATTCATAGTTTTTATATAGGCTATGCATCATCCTCATTTCATATTAGATTTAATAATCATGGGTTGGTTATTTTAAAATGGGTTAAGACTTGTAAGTTTGTTCCCAATTTTGTTGACCACGCTTGTGATTTTGAAAGAGATATGAATGTGCGTGTTTTACAAGACATCTTGCCACTTGAAGAGACAGAACGTTTTATGTCCCTTCGAAAGTTATCAGGCTACACCACACACACACACACACACACACACACACAATCGTAGCGCATTTCCTGGTAATACTAAAATAGTATGTGCGTCTTTTAATGAACATCACGTTTATGAGCTTATTCAGGCTCAGTTTTACCACAAATCAAACAAATGCTAAGCATAATGCGGAGCCTAATTTTTTGTTAGCTTGAAAAAAATTAAGCCAGAATACTGGTGATTATAAGGTTTCAAAAATAGTAAGAGAACTGCAATATTATATACGGGTGCTTATGGTGTCTCCAAATAAGTGGCCCAATTTGTAATCCTTATTTGTTTCATGAATGCCAGACTACAGATCATGAAGAATTGATTTTATTCACTTGACAGAATACAATTATTTCTTACTAACGAGGCATTTGGTATAAACTTCATTAAAAGAGGAATAAAAAACGAGTAATGCCAGCTCTCGTCACCATCGATAAACCATGTTGTGCATATCAAGTTTGACCCAGAGACCCTATGGTTCAAACTTTATAGCTATCTATAAAATAAAAGAAAAATCAACGGATTGTTATTGCTTCTTAGAGTCACAGGAAAGACTTAAACTTCAAAACCTTATTCTCGAATATGCATTCAAGAAGCTAGCAGTTTCTCATTTTCGTTATCAAGCAATTTAATTCTAATTGTTACCAGTATACTGTGGTCGGGGTAGGGGAAGGGGAAGAAATTGGTTATTATGAAAAATGGTTTTGTTGATGCGTTTTGGACACTGTTACCAATGAAAAGTAAGTGCAGTAGCAACTGCGAGGCGAAAGGGCATCGATAACTCAAAATAAGCATATGCCACTTATTAGTATGAGACCAACTTGGTAGTTACTTAAGCATATTTGATTCTGATGGTGAGTTTTGGTACACTTATTAAGAAACGCATGTATTACATAAAGTGAGAATAGTTAGCAATACAAAAATTTGACAAGTTTTACATGAAAGGCTGCAATGATATTTCAGTCTATAGAGGTCAAGTTAGAGATGTAAAGGGAGAGATATATCATCTGATTCTCTAGCATTTGATTTATTTTTGTATGAAGGTTTTAAATAACAGCTGAATAGTAGTATCCTTTATAAAGAAAACAATGAAATGTTGTTTACGATGAAACGAATCGACTGAGAAAAAAGTGTGCTGAGGAGTTCAACTAAATAGTTATCTTTTACTGCTAAAATTGGAAAATTGTCATCTACTGTCTACAGAATATGCAGTATACTTTTGAAACAAAAGCTGAAAGGTGTGAGTTAGAAACCAAATCACATATAAGAACTCCCCCAAACAATACCTGATGAGCTTAGGTAAATTATTTTGGGGACTGTATAATATAATATTAAATAGGGAACAAGTTAACTATTGGATGAAATGTTATATGTTGAGATTGAGCTATTTTTAATAATTTTATATTATATTATTATATTATATTATATTATTATTATATTATATAATTATATTATATTATTATATTATATTATTATATTATTATATATTATATTATTTTATATTATAGTGAGAACGTAAATCTACTGAAACTTATAACAAATTTTTGTGTGCCATAAGTTTCATGTGTTAAAAGTTATGTAGATTTATGCAGAATTGTTGAATATTTGAATTTCCAGAGATGACGAGTGTAATCATTTTTAAAGTCTTAGCATTTATTATAAACAACTAAAAATAAGAAAAAACTCAAAAAAAAGTATTAATAAGAAAGAGAAGTGAACAATGATTGACTGTGAGGGTTTTTATCACTTAGGATGATGGAGCAAATGGCCATGAGGCCCTTTGGCAAAGACAAACACAATTAGGTGCAACTTTTGCAGGATTTTTTTACTTACGTTTTTACTTTTTTTACTCCTTTTTTGTTATTTTATATATTTTTCTTAATACTTTTTTCCACAATTTTCAACTTTTCTTCCTGTCCTTGTTCTTTGTAATCAGATGTTTTTGTTTTGGAAGGGAAGTCGTCAATGTATGGGAGCCTTGATTGTATATGCACAGATTTCGTTGAGGCGTCCAATGTTGGTCTCAACTTCATAATTTATTCGAGTGTTTCCTTCAAGCGGTTCAAGGAGTAGACTGTCCATTTAAAAAATAACATTGAGCGGTGGCTCTTGTTTTAATAATGCATCTCGAACCTGTGAATTAGGATAATTAAAGTTCCAATTCAATCCAACGCGTCCATCGTGAAGCAACCCTTTTAAAGCAATTTAGTATGAGAGCTTAATGAATCACTAAATTTTTTACAATAATGATGGGTAGATAAAAACATTGAGTAAACTACATATAACATAAATTCTGTTTCTTTTCATGGAATAATTTAAAAGTTATGATAATATATATGATGTTGATAATGTGTATGTGACCAGAGAGTGTGTCACTGGGGATAATAACCAGGCATTTTGATTAAATGAGATAAGTAAGTTGAGCTAAAAAGTAAAATAGGTTTCTGCAAGGAATTCATAGTAGCCAGTTACCCTTGGGTATACTACATCAGATCGCTTGGGGTCGAGATGTTATTTCTTGTATTTTTTCTAACAAGAAACACACAACGCCAGTAGAGCCATAAAGTGTATGAAACTGTTAAAAAAATAGTATTAAAAAAAAGATCATATACCACCTAACAAATGGATACAGAAAAGAAACAACAAAAAAGTATACAACATAAAGGATCTAGAAAGAACCGAGTAGTGCTCCTCATACGTTGCAGATGAAGCAAACAGAAATACTATGGAAGAAATAGAAGTTGACGAAGCATTAAAATCAGCAAAGAATGGCAAGATTTCAGGCACATATTTACTAACCAACCACCAGTACCAATAAGAGCCACTAATCACTACAGCATCATGCCTCACTAAAATCTTCAAAGTTGTTTATAACAGGGGAAAAGTTTCCGCTGAAAGAGTAAGGCCAAAATTTGTCCAATACACAAAAACAAAGGCGAGAAACTAAAATGTGGAAACTACAAAGGGGTATCGTTGTTGAACCATGTGAACAAGTTGTATGAAAATATTCTTGAAAGGCGAGTCAGGATGATTGTTGAAGACAACCTTGGACCATGGCAACATGGTTTCGAAAGGGCAGGAGCACCATTGATATCATTCTCACCCTCAAAAAATACCCAAAACAATTATACACACTGGACCTGCAGGGAGACTCCGGATAAAGTAGCACCAGAATATAGACGACTACCTTCAGGAGAAAGGGCCTACCCTTACCACTGTCAACAATCAATAGACATATTCTGATCGCGTTCTGTGGCGCTTTATATCAAGATTCTCCTACTGAGGAGCAGCTGCTCAAGAGGAGTTTGGTACGATCTCAAACTTTTGATTCTAATTATAGGTCCTAACAGTACACAAGAGAAACAATGATAGATCCATATGTTCGCCAAGTGTTGGCACGGAACTGCAATTCAGAAAAAAATATAATGTGTTTGCATATGACAAAATCACCTTTTGTCAAAAAACCAAATATAACTTTTTTCATTATGTGTCACAGCTTGTTCAGATTGATCCGAAACTTTTCTGCAACAACTCTTCAGAATCATGGTGCCACAACAAAAAAGTTAAAATTAAACTGTATTTTGTTAAGCTTAGAAAAAAAAGGAGACTTTACAGATAATTTATGTGGCTGGTTGTCCTAACAATTGAGGATTAAATCTTCGACATCATCTTTACACTTTCCCAGGATAAAATTTTGAGATTTAGGGAGTACCTTTTCTTTTCTAAAGAACTTTTAAATTAAAAAATTGAACTTAGATGACCTTAAACTTCTCACGTTAATTGCTAAATAGGTCAAAAATATCATACAACTATAAATCCATAAATAATGCAAAAGCACTGAAATTGTATAATTTTTTTCATTTTAGCTCTCTAGTCGCTAAGAGTACTAATGAATACAAATGAGTACAAATGAACTTGATATTGATTTGGATTGGAACTGTCTGTACCAAAATCATTTATTTAATTGGTTACATACTGATTCGAATGAATTTATGTATTCTACACAAGAAAACGCAAGGCAAAATTTTTGGAGACTTATTTTTATGAAGTAATTATTACGAAAAGCAACAGTTGCACAAGGATAAAGACATCCAAAGAATTGAGTCACATGTAATCCAATTAACTGACCAAGTAGAAGCAAGGGAAGCTCATTAGAACACTTCCCATAATAACACCTATAAGACTAAGACAGAGGCATATTTCATCCATAAGACAAAGGTTGAAGGACCTACAAATATGACTTTGAACTCGATCACGGCCATCAAGTTGGGATGACAGAGCACAGGTCCAGAATTGTCATTCATGTATTATTGTTAAATATGTGAGCCGTGTTGAAAAGCATGTCAAAGTTCTACTTGTTTTTCTAAAGAGATTTCAGTCCAAAGTCCTAAGTTGCAAAGTGAATTGCAGAAAATATAAGCAGAAAGTAAATATCTGTAGCAAGTCTTCATCCTTTTACAGTTGTCGCTTCGTGTTGTAATAAATCTTATCATGAAAATAGTTTCTTTCCCAGGACTGGTAGATTGTCGAACTTTTTTGCTTCTGGGTGCTTTCCTCCATCATATGATTGGAACGTTTTCAAGTCTAATGTCAGCTCTTATCTCTTTAACTTTATCTTTTTCTCTTTTTATATCTTCTGTCTTATTTTTCATACACTTAGTACCTTTTTGCCTCGTCTGGTTTTGGACCATAGAAAAACAACACAAGCAATTCAAATGGGTAGGATAAAGGTTAAGAAAATTACAGTGTTTCTAAATGAAGTTAAAGCAAGAGATAAGGGCTGAAAATAAATAGTTAAACAATTTATTTTTAGCCCTTATGTCTCGCTTTCTCTTCTTCTAAAAACATTGTAAATTTCTTAATATTTATCCTTCCCATAAAACTTAAGAAATTAAACTTTAATTTTCTTCAGACACAACGAATTTTAGTAATTGTTTAAAATTTATCCTCATTTATGAAATAATTTTAAATCCGATTTTGGTCCATCGTCACAAAAAGTTTTTCTCCTGCCAACATTACTCCACTGTGAAGTTATATGTTCGTTCATCATCTTGTGCAATAACACAGATTTTTTTACACATCTCTTCCATGTTCTGGGTTGCAAATCTTACGTCATTATAATGTGATCATTCGAAAGACTAAACTCACTGAGACAGCGTGAAACCTAAACCTTCAGCCAATATGGCGGATGATAATCAAGACTGTGATCGTCTTGAAAAAGGTAAGTAACTCTATGTAACAACCATTTTCGTAAATAAAATGGCCTTCAGTTTGGTTTTCAACCTTACAGTGAAGTAATACTTTGTTCTGGGTTATTAATTACAAAAGTGTTCAGGTTCTACGAAGGCCTGTGGACTACTGCCTCAGTGTGACTGAATTTTGAGACGTTGCACGCAACAAAGAATTCTATGTAATAACCTCCAAATACTTTCGAACTATGCAATCAAGATAACCTAAATGTAAAAATATTTTTCCTTCAAAAAAAATTATATTAGATCGGAACCATTTGGAGGATATTCTTGTTCATTCTCAGCACATCAAATTCTTCACAAGCTTATTTGGGTTTGCAATAGAGACAAGTCAGATTCAGCTGAAGCTGGAAAATAAACCAAAGTATTTGGTGTTCATTAGTCTTAAAAACCCCTGCTGATTCTGCTGATAATGCTGCAAAGAGGCAAAATTTACCAGTAAATAAGAATTGGTTCATTTATTTTTTTTACCAGAATTATACGTTAAGTACAGTACATCAGCAAATTTGGCACATCAACACCAAGGAAAATCAAGGCTGATTTGAGAGTCATGATTTTAGAATTACATAGGTATCATATGAGCCTGAAAACGCTGAAACTGTTTGGGATAACAAGTCTCAGAAAAAAATGCAATCCTCATAAAATTAATATAGGATAGAAAAGTTTTTTTTGTTTTTTTTGTCGTTTTTATCTTTAATTATGCAAGAATATTTCTGCTCTTTTACAAACTGAATGTTGTGAATACAATGAATTACTCGATTCGAACTGTTGTTGTCTAGACTCGATCAGTTCTGAAACAAATTAATTTTGGGATGTTTTTGGGTAATTTTTGGATGTTTAAAATACTAAATGAGAAGAATTCAAATTGAATGAAAAGCACTCAGAACAAAACACTGACATATAAATATCTTCTCAGTGATCAATCTTCAGCTACATTAGGAAACAAAATCTTGAAGGTCAACAAAAAAACCCGGTGGAGCAGAAACAAATTACTGCAAGATACCGGAGTTAAAATATTTGGACGAGAAGTTTACTAAAATTGATGTTGGTTTTACAAAATCAAACGGCGAAAACACTTTTCTGCTGTATGTTCACTTTGAAAAACAAAGACATGTTTGTAACTTGACAGGTCCAAACGTTACTTATACTCTTCAACCTTTATTTCATTGACGGTTCTGATTCTTTAACCCCTTTACGACTATTTTGTTTTATACATCTAAGTATCAAAAAACAGTTCATAGCTCGTAGGCAAAGCATAAAGTGGTATGCTTCAAACCTATAATTTTATGACATGGTTGTTAACATGAAGAAGACCAGGAATTCTAGGAAAGAGGACAACACAGGATTTTTGAATTCATTTTTTAAGAACTAAAATTTCTTTATTTAGTCTCATTTCCATTTCCTACTTTTGATATCAATATTCCAAAGCCTTTAACCCAAGATGAATATTGTGATTTGATTGCCAATTATGATAAAGTAATCAGTAGCTTTAGAACAATCAATTCTTGACAGGTGGGACAGGTTGAACACAGCCTTGATTTATCAGTTTGTAGTTGGTCTGAAATTTTTTGCTCATATTTTGCACTTAAGAACATTCCTATTCAGGCGGCCGTATAGTGAGAGTTGAAATTTCCATTACTACAACTCAGGATGTGGTCATTAAGCATGAACATTCACCTTTAAAATTTATGACTATTATTTCTTTATCGCAATTCGACATTATATATTATATATATTTAACAGCATTTCTTGTGTGTGTCTGGTATCATCTTTGTTCTTTACTTTAAATACAAACTATATATTTTAGTTTGAGCATTTTCATTTTTTCCAAACGAGTTGACCGTACAGGAGAGGCTAACAAAGTGACCAGATTTATCCTTCCACAATCCTTTGATCCATCCACGTAGAAATTGTTAGTAGAAACATAAAAAGGTCTTCATAGACCTTGATTTTATAAATTTATAATTTATGTACTTAGTGGAAGCCATTGAAATAGGAGTTTTATCATGTCATGAGTCAATAGGTCAGCCTGAAGATGGGAGAAGTATCTCTCGAAACGTAGCTCAGAAAAGGCTTATTGCTTATGACATAATAAAGGTGTTATATCTATAAAGAAACGTTTATCAGGAGACAGCGAATAAATTCCCAAATTTTTCTTTTAAAATTGATTTTCAATTTAAACTACCTTTTCTAAACAAATGATACATTCAGTTTTTTTAAGTTTCCTTGGATAAATGTTGGCCCAATATCAGAAATTTTCGACTAATTTGTGGATCAAATTTAAATGTTTTTATAAGAATTTTAAAAGGGAGCATGTCGAGTCCAGAATATGCTATTAACTAGTTACTTTTGTATTCATTTTCTTTTAAAAAAATTTCAAACATTTTAAAAGTGTAAAGTCAAAATTGCAGGTCGTTAAAATTTTCGAAGGTATTTATGGATCCAATATATTAGAAATGAAGCGATTTCACCACGACAAATAGTTTATCAAAATAAAAGAAAGTTAGCAATGCTTAATAGCAGCTACACCTTCTGTGTACTGCTCTGAAAGAGATCTTTGTATTAATCTTAATACTTGCATTGGGCTTGTATTTTTGTTACATATCTTCCTGTTTTCGACATATCTTCTTCCTTTTAACGACAAGGATTAATTTGTGCAGTGAGAAATTGAATATGTGCAGTGATAATTTATTTTCACTATTTAATTTGAACTACTCAGAATACTACTTTTTTGAATATTTTCAGAATAAAGGCAAATAAATGCAAAATATTGTCAAGAATTAAGGTAATGGTATTAAACTACCAGTGGTATTTGACTAAAAGCAACCTTAAAAATAAAAATAACATACGTTTAGTAAAAAACGCAATCGTTGAGGTTTTTGAATTTGAAAATTCCTTACGTGCATGATTTGGAAACCTTGCAACTCAGGGGCTCATACGAAAATCATATACATATTTGAAGAATATTTGTAAAACAACTTGTTAACCTCAGTCAACTCAAAACCATTTTGTGCATCCTCTCTTTAGGAACTTTTTGTGAAAAGATACTTCATCCAGATGCTGTTTGCATTTCTGGGCCTTTATCAATATAAATATATATATTTATCAATATATATATATATATTTATCAATATATATATATAGATTTATCAATATATATACTTATGATGATGTTAATATATATATATATGTTTTAATTATACATTGTTTATTAATATTGTAGTATTATAATAATTATATTGTATATGTAATCCATGTTTTTTACAAAAAACAGTAAGGAAAAGTATATCTAATGTATCTATAACCTATGTTATATTGGTGATACCTATTTCGAAAGCAGGCAATTGAAACTGATCTTTAGACAAGCATTAAGCATACCCCAGGAAAAACTAATGGAATTATCTAAGACTTAGTAATGCATATCCTCGGCCAAAATTAATGTTTAGATAGTGTTGATTATCTCGTCTGTCAAGCAAACTATCTAAAAACTACGTTGCAAAGGTTTTTTTTTACTGGTCATTTCTTCTTTTTTTAAATACTTTGCGAGACCATACTTGGTGATCCGCCTTTATTATATTCCTCACTCTGCGATTTTGATCTTGCAGAAAATAATGAACATCAGGTCTTGGATCGAAAAATGGTCAACATAGCATATTTATACTGACAGTTGCTCATTGTTCCTCGCCGAAGCCTGCTTCTAAAACTTGTCTTGAAGTTGTTAATAACCGAGACTAGCCGTTCACAATTTGTTTGAGGGTGGCTTGCACACCAAGATGCAGGCCATAACCTTTACAACCTCTTTAGATTGTTTTTGTCCCGAAAATGGTTGCAGGCGACTATGTGGGTTGCATTTTCTAGTAAAATCGCTATTTTAAATATCATTATACTAGACTGTCATGGACAACAAATGAAGGCCTGGTGTAACTGAAACCTGTATTTCTCGTGTATCACTTTCATTGGCTGTTAGCTGTAAGAAGGAACAAAAGTTCTCATTGACCATTAACATCGGAACATTTTCCCACCATTTCCCCTCAAAAAGACAACAAGCCCTCTATTCTGATTGCTGAAAATGGCCTTGCTTTCGACACAAACAACTTTCTAACCCCATTCCATTGTTCTTTAGGCCATAAAACTGTACCATAGAATTTATAATCTTTCTCGTCATGGCTGTAGTAAAATGTTTCTCTCAGCCACTTGTAGTTGGGCCATCATAAAGGTTTTCCAGCTTTGCATTAAGCTAATTTGTTTTTGGAATTATATTCAGGATGGTTAGGTTATGTAGTTTTTCTGAAATGATCACAGCAAGTACAAAGCATCTTCAAGAAAACACAAGAGTAGCAAATTGTTTTTGTTAGACAAGGGTTTGCAAATTAACGGATTTGCTTTGTTCTGATCCGAATCTCTATTCTGAAAGAAACTGATTATAGCTTTCCATGATATCAAGATGGTACCTACAAAGGAATAAGTAAGTTCCACTTATGATATTTGAATATATTTCGGCAAACTGCGAATTTTCAGTCGCATTTCCTTGGCAGACTCTTTTCAATCATTTGTGCCGGTATCTGATTCATGGGAGGAAATGGACAAAGAGGAATAAATGTGTCAGTCTCTGTAATCTCTTTGAAAAGATTCTTGTAAGACTGGGCAGAAATATTAACTGCACCAACCGATTTCAGCCTTAGATAAACCAATTCATTTTTTGTTTGCTTATTAGCTTCTCGACAAGCATTTAAATAACATTGGTTTTAATGTCTCTTTACAGACCTCTCTCTTGATGTCATCATCTTCTGTTTTTGAGCGTGGTTCCTTAATTGTTACAATGTGTACTGGTCGTATCTTACAATTGTGACAGAAACTCTTGACAGCTAGATTATTCATGCTTGCACGCCACCTAATTACTTTTCTTGTTCTCACACTGTGATTTATTTGGACAGTTACAATTGTCTTTCTTGTCTTCCTTTTGTAAAACTTTGTCTTTGTTTCTGTCTTTAATGCATTAGTCCTTCTCCTTTGAAGGTCCTGCAGCTTCTGAAGCTTCTACTAAACTTTCAAGTATGAATAAACTCTGTAGCAATATCAAATTATCCAGGCTTCATCACTTTCAATATTTTGAGAACTGTTGGTTTCGCTGTTTCTGACCAACAGTAACGCAGTACCATCAACGTTTCTCATGCCTTTTAAAGGATCAGTTTCATTTTTTTTCCGAAAGAAGAAATCTAGCTTTAACCGTTGATTTTCTATTAGTAGAATATTATTACAGATTTTCACCCAACTAGCAACTATGGTAAGTACGACTTCTCACGCTCTGCTCCTGATGAGAGGCTTGTTCAAAAGGGCCAGTAAGCGAATTAGGCCTTGAGATGTATATTTCCTTCCAAACATTTTTTGCCACAACGTAATTCAGTTAATTTAGAAATTCTATTCACTTAATGGAATAAGCACCTTTCTTCGTCAAAACACTATTACTGAAAGAAATACTGAAAAAAGAGTGCATACAGCAAACTTGAGTGAAAGGTAAGTTTTCTAGGCTCATTAAAAGTAGCTTATGTGTTGTGCCATTATGTGCCTATCCCTAACATGACGTGGAGTTTGGTCTCTCCTCTCCATATGTACCATTTGGCAACACAGAATAAGAAACGCGGGTTAATGGTACCTACCGTAAGCTACTTTTACAATCAGAAACTGGCTTTTCTTGCATTCCATGGCCAAAAGACCCAACATCACAATCACTGCCATGACTGCCTAGCTTTTTTATATCAAAGATAATAAACCACAATAATTGGAACGAAAGATTAATAGGAGTGACAGATTTGTAGTTGTTTGACGAAAACCCAACAGTATAAAAGAAAGTAATTATTTGATATAGAGTAAGGCTATGTTTTGGACAATTCTTTGACACATTGAAAGATGTATCAAGGAGAGGATACGAAATGCCTTAAAGACAAGTTTTTGTGAAAAAAAAAAAATGTTCTGTCTAATCATCAAGTTTGAAAGATCATTTAACAACTGGCAAATACAATTAGGAGATTGACTTTTATTTCACTTTATTTATGCAAGACTGATTTCCTTCTTGTCAGGTTTGCTACTCTTTCTTTCGCATTAGACATGCACCAGGTAAAATTTTATATAATTAGTTGTATATATAGTTAGGCTAAATTTTACTTTCAATGCTCCTGATAATAGTGTAAAAATGTTTGTAACCAAAAGACGCCATGCGAACCCAAAAGCCACACCCTTTCGACACACACATTGTACCCCCAACATTTGCGATATACGCTGTTTTGTGCAGAGATGAAATTTTTTTGAATTAATGCTTGTTGTAAGGTATCCGGTTAAACAGTGTAATTGATGATTTAATTAATGTATTTATCGTCCTCTTCTGAGTTATTTGGGAACTTACATGCCATTTTTTCTAAAAAGCTCTTGAGAAAGGTTCCGTTTTCAGAATGGAGTTTAGCGAAGGAATTTTTAATACTGTGGACCCACATTTTTTAAAGAGTATTTACTTCCTAGTTACAGCCTCTTCCCTCATACGAAGGTGCCCAGAAGTGTTTCTTAACTTGTTTTCTAAAACTCTCTGTTGTTGTCTTCATTACTTGCTCGTATCTGTCTTCGTCTGGTTCATCCATTCCTTCTTTGTCTTACCACATCCTTTATCAAAACCTGCCAAAACACGCAGTGACATTCTTTTGTAATTGTACTATGGCCGGATCAGTTCTAAGTGGAGGAGGGTTTCCAGTTTCAAGTTACACCTGGATAGTGGGGGAGGGGATTTACAGAGCGAATGAACAGAGGTTTCTTAGCAAAAAAACATTTTCAGGAAAGGGTTTTTCGGAAGCCCTGAACCCCCAGATCCGGCCTTGTGTGCTGTTCTCCTCTACCAACATTGCGGTAAGAACACCTAATGTAGCTCTTGCTTTATTTCTCGAATCCACATTTGCTTTATCGTTAACTGAAAATATCCTTCATATTTATTTACTTTGTTTTATTTTTTTTAAAGCAATGGAAGACCCTGAAAAATTTCTGGAACTATTAAAGGATGCCATTTTTGTAGACTACTTCAATACATTTTTATCATTACCGGTAAGATTTTTAAACAACAAAGGTATTAATTTAAGATGTTTTGAAAATAATATAATATAATATTGATGGAATGGATTTCAAATTGTAGAAGAAAAGTGAAAAATATGTGTCCATACAACTGGATTTGTACCAGTGTCTATGGTTACTATGGTCACGTGATCTACCACCTGAGCTAGCGGCGATCGTTTTTACAAACCTTCATGTTCAAGAAATGACAAACGAGGATTATTATGGACATTGAAGAGACAATGGAAAGAAACATATTTGAAACATATGGTTGCAAAAATAATTTGATGAAAAACGTTCGCGGATAGCTCAGGTGGTAGAACATACACTAATGATAACCATAAATACTGGTTTGAATATAATTCAGTGAATACATACTTTTTCACTTTTGATAATTGTTTAACAATGAATTTTTGTTCATACGTCTAGGTGGCTTTTTATCATTTGGAATAAAATCACTGGGTGACTGTCTTATTAAAAAACCCAAACCTTTTGATTTGCTCTGCCTTTCCCATTAAAAAGCATTTTTTCGTAGAAGGTGACGGTGAACTGCTGAGAGACAATAAATAAATAGCTAAGACCAAGGATTCCTAGGGTTTTAAATACTAGGTTGACAGCTGGTGGGATTGCTTGTCTCAGTGGAAGATGGTCTCTATAGATTTGGTTGGCAAACAAGGTTGAAAGTCAGGGAACTCTTTGGTTTATGAGTCCTCTCCTCCAACACATCAGTTACACGTTTTCAAGTCTATGCTTTTTAACCACTAAAAGAGATCAAGACAGCTTTACAATGCAGATCCCTATTGATAAACAAAAGGGAGGTTTTTGGTTTTGATATTTTTTGTTGTTGTTGATAGATACTATTATTTGGGAGATTTCCTGAAATTTCCTGTTATTCTCAATTGTGATTGGTTTTCACCAGTTGTTATTGCTATTTTTTATTCCTTATATAAAACCACGGACTCCTAAATAATAACATCAATATTATTATTTAGGAGTCCATGTATAAAACATTTCCCTTGTATAAACGCACGAAGCAAAAACCTGTGTAGATTAACTTGTAACTCTTTCATGAGAAAATCTACTGAACTCATACATTTCAAAACTCCTTTCCAAAGAGAACTGTCAATGATTTCTTAAAACCTTAATTGTATAGATCAATTAGAGATGTATTCTTGTCAGTGTACTCATAAAATACACTATGGTCCTAAATGAAAGGGATATTGTCTTGTCAGACGTACTTTAGTGTTCAAGTATTATGAGATACACATTCTTTAGGTTCCTGAGATCTAACGGTGGCCAGGCTCCAGTTAAAAATTTAAGACGTTTGGAATCATTTTTTAGTCATCATTACTACCACGTCTATTGTGATCCGAAATGGTAGTATTCCTCAGATCAAGTTATGTATGCAATGGCATTATGTAACACTGGTGACATTGAGCCTTAAACATCTTCAGTTTCAAGAACTTGATGTACCAGGAGGATACTAGGTGGGGTAATTGTTGCACCTGATGTGTACAAGGAACCTCTGGTGGCTTGGCGAGCAACCCTTTTAGTGATACATCTGTGACATAAACACTATTCTTGACCCCAAAACTATAAAGGAATAGATGCTTGCATCCTTTGATCCAACCTTAACCCCATTTTTACTGTACTTGGTTTGTGGAGGGTTTAAGTTTTAAGCAAAGGAGCATAAACAGTAGCATTTTCCCGGTGGTTCTTACCATCTCTTTTCTGTTGATTCAGATCTGATGCCTCTGGGTAAGCACTACCCTTAGTAGACGATATAGGACCAAGTATTTTTCATGTTGATACCTTTTGTCTGGTAGTTAAGAAACTTAACTCGAGACTGTTACCCCAAGAAGCTTATCTGATCAACAGATATTTAACATCTATATAGTTATGGGGTATTCCTGTCGCAGTTGTAGGTGGGTGAGTTAAAGGCTCCCAGTTTGATATTTGGTCCTACAGCAGATTTAGAATATGCTTGACTCAATTCTTGATCCCTGTCGGTCTCATTTCAAAATCCTTTCTCTTTTACAATTTGAAATCTTTCAAAATTTGCTAAACCTGCGAATCTTTGATTGCGTAAAGGGTAATTCATCTCTGTACCTTTCAGCAGTGGCAGAAGCCCTCACACATATTTTCTATTTTGCCCAATACTTGTTTCATTCAAACCCTCTCTAAGTCTTTGAGATCTCTTAGGCTAATCTTAAAAGTTCTGTAAAAACCTTGTGTAATGTTTTAATTTTTATACTGAATTACATCGTTTGGTCGTCCATGAATTTACTTATCTTCCAAAACTCAGGGTATATGGTCTTCAGTCTGTTGATGAATCTTTTATGTGTTTTTTTCAATTTCCCTCCAACATGCAGTTTACTATCTTTTTCTCGCATAAAAGTCGTTATCTTAGCCCTTTTTTGGTTAATAATGTTGTATACATTTATGTTGATAGAGACGTGGAGAACAGTATTTTTGCCAATGCTTTTGTGCTTGGTGCTTAAATGTTGGCCATAGGAACTGTTATTATTATTTACATAAAAATGACAGAACAGGAATAGTTTCCTGTAATTTCCCTCTGGCTCGTGATTTTGAGGTTTTATGGAAAATGGTACATACCCGTCACTGTGTCTTGTTCTGAAATCTGAAATATTCTGCTCCTTCTCTTGATTCATCGGTTCATGCACTAATAATAGAAAATTTTGAAATTCAAGGTGTTGCTGGTGTAAAAAATATCTTATCCTCACAAACCTCTTAACTCTCGAAGGGATTACTGGGATGTCTTTTGTTTCTTCCTCAGCAATATTCTTAGAAATTTGTTCTTGAAATAGCTCTCACTGATGCTGAAGATGAATTAAAAGAGTAGATAAGGTTGGTATTTTCACCTTTATTATTTGGCGCAGTTCTAGGTAAACTCCACTATCCTCCTTTGTTCAGTGCAAAGTGTCTATGGGCAGCAGATTGTTGTCTGATTATCTGATATCTTATGGGCCTCGTGTGGCCGGTCTGTTTTGCAACTTCTCCACTCGGTCCATACTCTTCTCTGTTCTCTATTTCTAGCGGCTTTCCACCTGTGGCTTTAGCTCGTCTTTTAGTTTGTTTTATTTTCCTGGTAACATCCTTGTCATATTATAGAAATCTTCCGCGTTGCTTTGTTTTGTGCTTCCTCTGTTTTACCTGCTACAGTATCTATACTTTATTATTTATACTTTTTATCAGTCTTCACAATCTCATGAATCTTCATACTTGTATGAAGTTTTTGTTCTCTGGCTTTCTCTGCTATTGTTCAGGAATCATTCATGCTGCTTTTTTATTTTTTTGTCTCTACTATTTTCCGTTACGAATCCGTTGAGATCCAAACTTAAAAACTGTTTTTATTGAGCCGTAAATCCTGTCATCTTGTTGTTATTGCCTTTTTCACGTCATTTCTTCAATGCCCTCTTCTCTCTCAACAATTTCTTGAAGAAGTTGAAATTTGTAATTGAGGGTGACGCTGTATTCCTCTGGCTTGGGAAGCCTCTTTGGTAGTGATGTGTTGTTACTGTCTCCTCGACCTTTCGTCTTTATCCAGACTTTGAGACGTTAAAGGATTCAAAGGATGCCATAGCTGAATTACAAGTTTACTACGCTTTTTGCAGCTCATATTCACATGAGAGCTGGGATGACCTTGTAACTTTTTTGGTTGATATATCAAGCTCCGTTTTCTTAAATATCTTTATTTTTCAGATTTTTGCAAAACGGCTGTTTTACAAAATAAGAGATAAAGTCTTTGAACTGGACCCTCCTATAAGAAGAACAACATATGTAAGTTTACCACAGCTTTTTTTGACTGAAATTATATAGATATATTTTCTAACTGATATTTTGATGATAAATCAAAATATCAGTTAGATGAATAAAGAATGAAAGAATGAGAAATGTTCATTTTGCCACTTTTAGATGCTCGTAGTATAAAGGAGTGACGCTGATTTTCATAGTATAGTTATTCCTGGTACGTAGACAGTGTGTTTGGTTCCTTTGATAAGTCCTCATAGTCATACATTTCCGCAAGAAAGTAATCCCATCCTGTAAAGAATAAAACTTTATTTGTTGATAATTTTGGTAGGCTAGAACGCTTAGAAAACGCAGAGGGTGGAAACAACTTGCCTGTTTTCCAGGTCATCATAATGTGAAACTCTGAGAAGGCAAAAGAGAGGAAAATCATTGCTTGGAATGTAAAAACAATGCTAAGAAAAGGGAAACTAGAACCCGTCAAGAGGAAATGTAAAGACATGACCTAGTCATGTTAAGAATGACTGCCGGAAAAACAGAGGGAAGCAGTTGATTTGGAGAGAAATTAGAATAGAATGATATACTCAGGTGGAGATGAAAGCCAGAAAAGAGTCACTCTGTTGCTTGATAAAAACATAGCAGTAGGTGTCTTTAATGTGGGGACCAGAAGCGATAAGTTAACGTCAATCAATCTCAAAGGAGATCTGGTTGTTTTTATAGCGTGCTTGTTTTCAGCTTTAAAAGAAGAACTATAGAACGTCCAGATGTGTTGAACGAATGCAAGACATGTGTTGTACCAAGATAAGGATGTTGTATATTTGTATATTTACGCAATGACGCAATGTCTTCATCCGCCATTATGAATATGAAACAACAACGCGTTTGGACGAACAATAGAGACAGTTTTGAGTAGGACAGAGCACAGAACGGGTTGTCGAAGGAAAGAAATTATTATCAAGAAAAACACCTTCTAGTGTCTCTTTTATTGTATGTAATAAAGGAAATCTTTTTTGTGGTTATTAATATGATCTGGAGTGGTGAGGAAGTAGGTGCGGTATAGTACGGAATTAGAGAATTGATGGAAGTGGCAACATTACTTACTAGATCTTCATAATGGGTTATTTTAATGCAATTGTGCATGAATACATTTACATCGAATCAAAGGAAGTTGTCGAAAAGAACACAAGATGCTAGTGTTTAACCAGAAGCTGATGCAGATTGAGACCAAAATTCGGTAGCCAAACAAATCAAAGTATAGCTAAATAGAATCGCAGGTAACATAAGACGACTGAGGTTCAACAAAGGCAAAATGAAGGGCTGAAACGGACTGTCATTACGGGGATTCCTTGAAGCAAACTTGAACCAAGTGACTGATGAACGACTGAGCTATCAGAGAACACCGAAGTGCAGTGGAGTGCCTTCCAAAATATGTGGTTGATGTTAATGAAAGGAATACAGGGACTCTTAACACCAAAACTTCCAGAGAGCCAAGAGTAATGGATAAAATGACCAAAAGGATGAGTTTAAGTCGTAAATGGAAAAATATTAACACAGAAAAAAAATAAAGATATGTAGAAGGAAATCAATACCTAGTAGAGACGCATAACTAACAAAGCAAGAAAATAGTGGTACGAACAACAGTGTAAAGATTAAATAAAAAACAGATAAATCTTGCTTGGCTCAGTCAAAAAATGTAACAGAGAGAGACGAATCAACTTTATGTGTGACAAAATTGTATTCGAACAAAAGAAAGGTGGAAAAATAATGCTAAGCATATAAAGTACAGAAAAAAACTATTGCAGAGAAGAATAAATTTGAAAGGAGACGAAAAGAAGTTTTTAAGAGCTTTATGTTTGAAAGGTCAAACCAACATAGTCGAGTTAGAGATACGATATATATGAAGATAACAACGGCCTAGAAAAATCTTGCTGGGCTCAGGCAAACATGTCATTTGTGAGGTATAAACAGGAAAATTAAGGCATCAAGGGTTTCCATTCAAATTAATGAAAAATGAAAGCAAGAATAAGCACTACTCTGTACCAATAAATCAAATCTGCGAGACCCGTAAATGAGCATCCCATTTCGTGACAAGGATAAAGTGTTAAGAGATAGAACAGCATTATTCTCCATACAGTAATATAAAAATAGTACTCGAAACCTATAAATTAAAAGCTGAGATGTACTTGTAAAATGTAGTTTTAGAAGGGATAGAGGGACAAGAGATGCGGTTAAGTTGATGTTGATGGTCAGCCAAAGAAGCATACAACACAACTACGAAATTTTGTTTACTTTAAGAACTACGAAAACACGTTTGACCCGTGTGAAGTGGATCAGGCCCCCAGAAATTTCGGACACTTTGTGACAAGAGTGACGTGACTGATCCCAGTAAAGTTGGGAGAGGAGTCAAGCAGGGCTGTCCACTGTCACATGTTCTGTTCAGCATTTTTGCACACTTGATGGCCAGCAAAGCACTGGTGGAGGCTAATGGTGGTGAAAAGGTAGTTGGCCATTAGTACTATTATAAGATATTGAGAAATAGTCGTACAATTTGAATTTTGTATCGCTTGAGACTACTTTTATAAATTTTAGAAGAAAGTATTAACAGTCTTTCATATTAACACAATCTTTCTGGAATACATAAAACCTTTCTTTCCACCTAAATTAAGAGTGCTACAGAAGAAAATCCAGTTCCCTTCATTGAAAGACTACAGGATGTTCAAACTCAAGAGCAAATAAGTTTGCAAAATTCTTTACCAGAATCGCTTATAAACTGAAATCAAAACCGAAGTCGTTAAAAGAATTCATTTGGAGGTTACCAAAACCCAAGACGGAAAAATGTTTCCCTATAAGCTAGATTACATCCAAATTTGCAAAGATACACCTAAATCGTATCAAAACAAATAAAGCAAGCAGTTTGGATCAATTGCTACTTCGTTTACTCAAAGACAGTATTCCAATCGTTCCAAACCCCTTATGTCACATACTGAATTTATCAATCCCTACTGGAACCGCAGCAACCGAATGGAAATATGTAAAGCTACCTCCATTCACAAAAAGGACTGCTGAATAAATCTTGACAACTACAGGCCATTTTCGGTACTTCTACAAATAAAAAAAGTCATTGAAAAATCAACTCACCAACAGTTATCGGATGCTTTGAACAAAAAATCTATTATCAAATTGTCAACACAGGTAAAAATAACGAAATACGCAACTTGCCAGAGCATTTTTTGTTGATATTATTCAAAAATCTATGAACATTTGGAATATGGTTGGTTCAGTATTTATTGACTTGTTGAAAACATTAGACATTGGACCCAGCAACTTGCTTTCTAACGTTTGTTGCTATGGCATGCGTGGAAATGAGCTTCTTTGGTTTCATAGTTGACTGTTGAATCGATATGTTTCTGTTTCATAGGAAAATGAACTTTCTCAAAAGAATCCTAAATTGTGGAGTGCCACAAGGATCAATTTTTTCAGCCGTTATTATTATGTATCTATTTCAATGACTTTCAAGTTATGTAAAACATAGGAAAGTAATAATGTTTGCTGACAACGTCGTAATTTGATGCAGTGAAAAATAGTGTTAAAACCTAAAAAGGAAACTCAGTTTTGACCTACAAAGAGTATTAAAATATTTAGTAAATTAATGTCTTATCATAAACTTAAAAAAGATAAAACTGAAAGCACGATCTTTGGAAATGGCTTTCTTAAAATAAAAAAAGAGCTTGATCTCATTTGTAGTGAGTGACCTGTCAGTTCAACGTTGACCTACAAAGATCGTATTAGCAAATTTGATCAAAACCTTAAACCTTAACTTTGATATTTCAAAAAAAAAACGTAAGGAAGAGTAAGAAAGAGGAGAGAGAGAGCGAGCTATTTATTGAATATTTACTGTGATGATTTTATCTATTCTTGGGTATAACTGTGTCATTCATCTGAGACGTAATTCTATCCCAAATAGAAAATTATAGTAAACATCTTGGCAAGTAAATTCATTGGATGACTTTGTTAATGTTGAGTTTTAACTTTTCTTAGTTTAAGCTTATTACTAATTTTTCTTAATTTGTTATATGTAGTTTTTTTTGCTTTAAACAGGATACTTTTTTATAGCAGTAACCATGCTGAAAAAGTCTGTTTGTGTAAATATTTTATAAGTAAATTAATTAAACAAATAAATAAAGATAATGGTATGATAGGCAGCCTTATACAGATCAGAAACTTAGACCGTACCAAGACAGAAACTAGACCCCTTTGAGGTGTGGTGTTGGGAGAAGATTTTCAAAATCAGGAAAGATCTTATCAACAATGCTAGCTGATAGGAGCTACAATGGTAAGAAAGACTTATGGATCAAACATGTCATCAGACAAGAAGAATTGTGAAAGTTGCTATTTAAAGGAAGAATTGAAGGGGAAAGCATCAGAGGACGAAGGCGTATATTTGGCTTATATTTTTGATTTTGCTTTGTGTGCAAAATTCTCAATTGGGCACTTAAATGTATGTGGATTACTGGGAAAAATTGATTTAGTTTCGTTATTCGTTGTTGAGCAAAACTTTAAGATTTTTGGAGTTACAGAGTCTTTGTTAAACATTTCAATTCCAAGTAGTTTAATTCAAGTTCCTGGATTTGTTTTCGAGAGAAAAGATAGAGAGAATGCAGGAGGAGGTGTTGGAATTTATGTAAATCAGGAGATGGAGTAATTAAGGAGACATGACATCGAAAACTCGGAAATCGAATTTTTATGTTTGGAAATTTTACAAAAACACTCAAAGCCATATTTTGTGTGTGTTTTGTATAAGCCACCAAACAATTCAAAACATCTTTGTAAAAATTTCACTGAAATTTTCAATGAAACTCTTTTGAAAATGGCTCATGAGAACAAAGAGACTATAATCATCGGAGATGTCAACAGTAATTATCTTGATAACAAGTGTGACAAACCATTTAAAGATCTTTTATTACTTTATGGTTTTATTCAATTGATAAATAGTCCAACTCGTATAACAACACACTCACAAACTTTAATCGATGTTATATTGTCTAACAAACCTGAGTCATTAACAAACATTAAAGTTGTTCCAGATACGTTGAGTGATCATGACGTCATTACTTGTGATAGAAAGATAAACAATCAAAAGGAGATTTTTGAAACAATTAAATGTAGAAACTTTGCAAAGTACGTACCTGAAAACTTACGTAGTGACTTGAAAGAAAATTAATTCGATTCCATCTACATTGAGAAAAATCCGAACTCTTCATGGGAGACACTCAAATCAATTCTACTGTCAGCATTTGATCAGCACGCCCCGTGGATAACAAAGGGAGTAAAGGGTAAAAAATCGCCCTGGTTAAATCGTCAAATTAAACCTGAAATGAACTCCCGTGATGTACTGTACCGTAAATTTCGAAAATCCAAATCGACAGCTGATTACGAAAATTACAAAAAGCAACGTAACAAAGTTAACATCAGCGTTAGAAAAGCAAAAAATAAACCATGTTACGAGAATCCACATCGAATCCAAATAAATTTTAAAAAACTCTCAAAAAGATTTTCCCAACAAAAGAGAAACCTTCCATGACAAAAACGTTTCTTATCGACGGTGCTTTTACATCAAATACGTCAAAAATTGCAGCGAAATTTTGCTTGTATTTTGCAACCATTGCCAACATCGTAAAGGAGAAAGCTATGCCATTGAAAAGCTTTATCTGGTCGAAACCAGCACAGTGTTTTTCTAAAACTTATAGTTCTTTCAAGTTCAAAGAAATCCGTGTTAATGACGTTTTTAAACATCTGAAAAAACTTTCAAGGAACAAAGCATGCGGGCATGACGGCCTGCCTCCTGGTATGCTCAAGGATATAGCAATCATCATCGCAAAACCGCTCACTCATGTGAAAAACTCTATTCTTCAAACCGGTATTGTACCAGAAGACTTTAAGCATGCTATTGTCAAGCCTATCTTCAAGTCTGGAGCGAAACACGAACTTGAAAATTATCAACCGGTTAGTGTTCTGCCAATTTGCTCCAAAATCTTCGAAAGATTAGTTCATCATCAAGTGTCTCAACGAAAAAAACAACTACCAGCCATCTTACTTTTAGATAGAATTAGAGAAAATACGGATAAGAGTCAATTGACAGGAGCCATTTTTATCGACCTCAGCAAAGCGTTTGATATGCTGAGCCACGGTCAAATATTAGAATCTTTATCTTCCTACGGTATTTATGGAGCCGAAAGAGATCTTTTAAAGAATTATCTCTTCAATCGCACTCAATCGGTATGAGTTGGTACAGAAATTTCAGAGCCGCAAAAAGTCACCTGTGGAGTGCCTCAAGGTTCGATTCTGGGGCCCTTACTATTTTTAATAACCTTTAATGAGATTGAATTAGTCCTACAACATGCAAGAATTATCACTTACGCAGACGATACCGTGATATACTTTTCCGGAAAGTCGAAAGAAATAATCCAAGACAGGTTGCAGTCAGATTTCAACAGAATTGCAGATTGGTTGGAATCCATGGATCTTGTGATGAACACAAAAAAGGGAAAGACCGAAGTCATGCTTTTTGGGTCTTCCCAAAAAGTTAAGGATCAATCATTAGATATCAGGTACCGTTTTAACAAGATTGCAAATACAGTAAGATACACGTACCTCGGGGTGAAACTAGATCAAACCCTTTCCTTGAGTGACCATATTGACGCTGTATATAAAAAGGCATCATCGAGACTCTATTTGATGAAAAGAGTTCGTCCACAACTAACATCCGAAGCAGCTCTCACATTATACAAGACCATGTTGATACCGATTTTCACCTACTGCTCGATAATCACTAGTTCTTATACTGATACTGTCAAGAAGAGGATTTCCAGTTTTGAGAGGAGAGCTTTTCATATAATCTTCAAAAAGCGCTCTGACGAAGAAATAGATGCTATATCAATAAGAACTTTACAAAAACGTCGTACGTGTGTTCAAGTTTTCAACTGTATCAATCATAATGTGTGCGAAAATTTTAAAGGGTATTTCGAAGTTATGAAAAACAGGACAAGAAATAAAGGAAAAATGTTAAGACTACCCCGTCTGAAACTGGAGTCTACGAAGAAAAGTTTTAGATTTCTTGGGGCAAAATTATATAATGAACTTCCAGTTGAAGTTCGAAGTGCGACCTCGACAAAAGAATTTATAGTTTTATTGGACAAAGTTTTTAAAGCTTCTATCTAAGTAAAAAATGATTTTATGTTATTGTATATATCAAATTTTAGCTTCTAGATACAAATTAAACTGACAACAGTCCAAACTCTCAGGCGGGTTTAGCATATCACATACAATCTTCCAAGTTAAACTTCAGTGGATTGATAGAGGTTTTAAATTTTTTCAGATTTCGAATCTGTGAGTAAATCAGATTTCAAAAATACTTTTGTTATTTTCCTTTTAAGCTTAAAACAGGACCCATTTGACAACAGAAGTCTTTGTAAATATGTATGTATTTCTAAAATTTTTGAATTGGTTATCCTGAATAAATTTCGTAAATAATAATAATAATAATAAAAGGAAGATGGATGGCGTGAAAAGAGATAAAAATTGTGAACAATTAAGCACATGCTTAAAGGTTACTACAAGGACGAACTTATTGAAAGAAAACCCCCCATCTAATTTAATTTTTTTAGCATTAAATTTTTTATTTTTAATCCAAGCTGGTTTTTTTGTTTATCATAGCATTTAATCAGGGAAAATCTCTTTAACTGGGTCTCTTTAGTCAGAGGAAAACTCTTTCTTAAGACACCAATTGCTAATGAATATAGACTTTGCAAGTTCTTGATAAACGATGAAGATCAATCAACATCTGGTATGTACATTAAATACTTTTTTGAGTGCTTTGGTTTAGTTTACTTTGTAGTTAGAGAACCAAAAATTTTTATCTATCACAAAGAGAGAAAAGAAATGCTTTTATCAATTTCCTGACAAAGACAACGAGAAACAAAACCTAGCACGATCACATTCAAGACCTTCTCTAATATTTTGCTGCAGCACTTAGTGCAGCTATGACGAATGGTGACGATGAACTATTTCTTTATTTGTTAAATAATCTTTACAGAGGAATATTTGATTCAGTTCTATTTACAAAATAATAATTGTTTTCACCATTAAGTCCTCTTAAATGATGTTGAAGATGAAGATGACGATTATGGTGACAAGTTGGCATGGGGAAGGAGTTACAGTCGGGTTCTTCCTAAATAGTCAGCTGTGGTTAAAATTGTTTTTTTTACCACATAGAAACAAATTTCTGCTTCTGTACACAAAAAGAGACATACAAAGGAAGAAGTACAGAAAGAGAGATAGATAGATTGAGAGAGAGAGAGAGAGAGAGAGAGAAACAGACACAGAGACAGACAAAGAGACAGCGACAGACAGAGAGGAAGGCAGAGAACTAGACAGAGATAAAGACGGGGAGACAGGCAAAGATTGTAACCTTAAGACCAATGCATTTAAATACCAACAAAAATATCCCCTTGAAGAATTACTTCTTTTTAGTTAAACCAATACTGCAACAGTGTAGTAAAACGTCACTCTTTTCGTTCACCAAATTTCACTTTTTGTTTCTGTTTTTCATTAAATTTTAATCAAACTTCATACATTATATCACATTCCATGTTTTGATTTCCACTGTAATCGTAATTATAATATACCTCACAAACACAGGATGAGATCTATGAAGAAAGAACTAGATGGCAAAGAAGATAAATCAATTTCTACTTAGTCTTTGTTGAACTTAGCAGATATTATTCAAAATTAATGTTCTGAACATAATGTAAAACGTATAAACATACACCAGGTACAGTTGACCTCGATTACCCGAACAAGAAGGGCGGGAAGCAATTTGTTTTGATAACTGGTTGTTCGGATAACTGATTATCCGTTAACAAACGACACCTTACTCGATATGCATGTACATGTATTTACGTTAGAGCACACGTTTACGTAAATATTTACCCGGACGGGAAGATCTTGTTCGGATTATCCGAAATTCGGATAATCAGTGTTCGGATTATCGAGGTTCAACTGTACTGTTATTGCGACTAAATTTCCACCTCGCTGTGCTATTTTGTTTATGGGAGAACTTGAGGCAAAGGGCTGTGGTGGTTATAACCTTAAACCTAAATTTTATGATCTTAACGAAAATAGGGATTTTACAATAAGAAAAGGAGATTTTAAACTCTGAAAATTTTGAACTCTGAAAATGTTGTTTATATGCTAGTATGTAAAACCTGCAATGCGAAAAAAGTGGGAAGTATAAAAATAGCCTTTACGGATAGATTTGGTAACTGTGAAAGTAACTTTCGTGCTTACTCGAAGAAAAAACAATCAAGAAATATTAGTTGTACAAGCAGTTGGCTTTTCACACTTGAATCAAAATTACCATGATGGGAAGCAGGACTGACAAATTTGAATTAATGATTGTGCTTAGAATGAGGATCAACTGAGGGAGCGTGAGGCTTTTTATCAATTTCAGTGGAAGATTTTTGCCGACATAAATTTTTTATGTTTTTGCCCCTTGGATATTAGCCAAGCTTTTTTATTCGCATCTTTTGTTTATACATAACATGCTATGGTGTCTATGATATACCACATACCATTGCCCGATATATATATATATATATATATATACACATATATACATATTTATACATTGGCTATTTTTGTTTTCTTCTTAAAAAGTTTTAAAATAATTGTTTACCTTTTCTCTTTATTCCTCAGTGAGTTAATATAGTTATATTATTTACAAATTTAAACCACTTGATGCATTATTTAAATTATTTAAGTATGTTTAACAAATCGTAAGATCAAGTAAAACCTTTCCATGATTATAATTGCATGTTGGTATATTATACTTGATAATTAAAGTATTCGGAAAATGATTGAACAAAATGTGAAAAAAACCAATTTCGCTTTTTTGCTAATAAGAACAAAGACAGCTAAAGATGGTATGGTTCAAAAGCAGGGGACACTTAGACCACGTTTGTTGAAAGGGAGCATTACGTCAGATAGTGTAACAATGATAAAAAGATATTGAACAATTTGACTCTTATCTAATTTTTTCTTTACTATGATTTAGGACCCCATGATCAATTCTTATACTTTTTAAGAGGTTAAAAATAAGTTAAAGTTAGTGTAAGAGACAATCTGGTCACTAAAGCAAGTTTAGTTTTACCATTGTTTTTCCATATGAATTAACATGTATACAACAAATTCTAAAATTTATTACAAGTCTATTTTAATTCCATCCCCCTCCTTTAGAGAAAAGGAAAATAGAATTAACAAAGAGATCATTAGGAGGAGTAACGAAAATGCAACATTTTATGGCATTTATTCAAGGTACAGCTGGTGAAAAAGTTTTCACTTTTTGGCTTGATGCAGAAATTTTTCGTCGCCAGACCAGAAAAGATTGCCGACGATTCTACTACAGAGAATTACAAGCTAAATATTTAAGAAAAGGATCATACTATGAGTTGCCCGATCTTTTTAAACAAGAATTCCAGCGGCAGATTAACATGAGTTCTCCAGCTAATGATTTTCTCGAAAGCGGGAAGAACACCAGCATAGCAAAATGTACTCTGTTAAAAGCAACGGCACTGGTAGGGTGCCAAAATCTAGCAGTTTCTACCCTGAGACAGTACTGGGTTCCCAAATACCTTGCTCACAAAGAACAACATCGACTTGATGTGAACAGAAAATGGAAACGTAATATAGGCAATCTTCCTCCAAAACTGAAGAAGATCGCAAAGCTAAGGAAACAGGACAATATGGAGTTATCTCGACCAAAGTCAAAGAAGAATTTGTTAGCCGACATGACTATTGAGGTCGTAGGAAAAAACAGAGAAAAGTCAGAGAAAGATGACAACTGCGAATCTACACAAAAAACCGGTAAAGTATTTTAGACATTCTTAGTCTTATTTTGGTTGTGTTTCTTGAGAATTACTGTCTGTAGCTTTCTCCCTTCTCTTCTTACTTTATCCTCGTGTTTTTATCCCAAGTAACTATTACTTCAAATTTTTGCAGGTTTATAAACCGATATTACGTTAGATAGTCCTCTTTTCTCATTTTGGTTTTGCTTTTCTTATTTCATCAGTAGCTGGTTATTTCTTCTGGTACTTCCATTCGACTAAATAAAATGCCATCAACGTGTAAACGTAGAAGACACAATGTTAAACAAACCTTAGATTGTTGTAATTAATGTTCTTTGTAAACGAGTTGTAAACAAGAGTCATAACGAGTTGTTAAAAATCATGTTTAGACTGATACCAGAAACGTCTACTTAGGCTGCTAGAATGAAGCCTTCCTCTTAAGAATTTCAAACAAGTGTAATGAAAACCTATGACTTACAAAGATTACAAAATGTTGCTATCTGTCTTTAGATATAAATAAGTCACCTTGCAGGATACAAGAGCAGATAAAGAAGTACTGACTGAATGAGTGTGCCAGGGCTCGCTGTACATCGTCCTCTGATTTACACCATCTCAAAATGACCAAATAATTGGGTTGGCCACATAACCCAGAATGAAGGGTGACTGGGGCTTTTGCAAGTGTAAAAATGGTGACAAAATAGTGAGAAGTGGCTTTCATGCACAGAATGAATGGGAACATGTGTTAAGTATCCTGAGGTAAGAAGGGAGGCAAGTTTGCGTAACACAATATATAAATTACACAATGAAATTGTCAGAGCAGTGTTTGGTTCTTGAGGTGAGATGTTCCGGCTTAAAAGAAAGTTGCCTTTCTATGAAAGGCTCAGCCCCTGTGTGCCTAGATTTAATTGAAATATCTAACGGTAGTAACTTTAGAAAATAGGAGTGAAAAAAGGGGAAGATTGAAGTTAAAAAAATAATCTTGAAAACAGTTATTGATTCTCTTTATCCAGTCAAATTACGTTTTCACCCTTAAGTCCTTTCGCCATGAATTCTTTTCCCACAATATATTTCCATCAAAAACCATCTCTCGCAATGCAGCTCTTTCTCTTTATTGTCCTTTTATCTGCTATACTCTCCTTATTCTTTTCTTTCTTTTCAACATTTACCCAATCCACCTAAATATGACTCTTCTACTTTTCTCTGAAATGCATATAACCTCAGGGCTTTTTTATTTCCTCTTTAGTGTTTAAAGTGAAAGTGAAGATAAAGGTGTAAGGAAGTAAAGCATATTGATACTTTTGTGTATATTTGGGAAGTACAGTAGTATTCATGACAAAAGAAATCACTTGGTGGCATAGACAAGATTTTTAAAAAGTTCAGTATGAGTATAAAAGATTGAAATAATTTTGAAGTGTTTTGTGTAGTCAAAATTGTTATACGGATGTAAGACGTGGAAGATCAGAAAATAGATGCAACAAAAATGTGGCCTTAAGGAGAATGTTAAGGATACCGTAGACAATTTAAGTTACAAATGAAGAGGTGCCGAGAAGAGCTGGAGTTAAAAGAGAATTAATGAGAAATATTGCCAAGAGACAATTGCAGTTTCTTGGTCATATACTAAGAGCAAATGGATGGAGGGAGACTGCTTACTTTGAAGAATAGATTGAAAAGTAGTTAAAAGAGAAAACGGATGAAATACATGGAAAGTTTTACTGAGAGAGTGGGTGGAACGTACAAATTTGTTGATTTAGTTAGAATATCAGATGACAGAAGGAAAAAGAGATTCATTATTGCTTACGTCACACGATACGCACCGCGATAAGATAAGATAGGATAAGATAAGATAGGATAAGATAAAATAAGATAGGATAAGATAAGATAAAATAAGATTGGATAAGATAAGATAGGATAAGATAAGATAAAATAAGATTGGATAAGATAAGATAGGATAAGATAAGATAAAATAANAAGTAGTTAAAAGAGAAAACGGATGAAATACATGGAAAGTTTTACTGAGAGAGTGGATGGAACGTACAAATTTGTTGATTTAGTTAGAATATCAGATGACAGAAGGAAAAAGAGATTCATTATTGCTTACGTCACACGATACGCACCGCGATAAGATAAGATAGGATAAGATAAGATAGGATAAGATAAAATAAGATAGGATAAGATAAGATAAAATAAGATTGGATAAGATAAGATAGGATAAGATAAGATAAAATAAGATTGGATAAGATAAGATAGGATAAGATAAGATAAAATAAGATTTGATAAGATAAGATAGGGTAACATAAAATAAGATAGGATAAGATAAGATAAAGTAAGATAAGTAATTGAATTAAAGATTCATAACAATCACCTACACATTTATTTTAGCTCTAATCAAAACATATTCTTCTCTCTTCTTTAGTATCCAGGTTTTACGTCCATAAAGCGAACAGGTCTGATAGATCTTCCTCTTGTTTCGTCATTGCATTCTTTTGTCACAAATCGCACTATTCACCTCTTTTCCATTCCCCCTTACTCCATTAATTCTTTTCTTGACGTCTACCACACAAATATCTTCTTTCTTACGCATTGCACGCAAGCATCTGCAAGCCTTAAATACCTTCAGTTGTCCTCTGGAAGCCACATTATCTGCAGTGATAAAAGATGAGAGCTCATGGCCGAGCCCTGATGTAGTCCCATTATTAGCTGAAATGGTCAAAGCCTCCGAATAGTGTTATAAGTCTGGTGCTGGGCCTTGTGTAAAGTCTTGTATCATTTAAATACCTTATTTGATTCCCTCTTTTCACTGAGGGCATAGAATTAGAATTTTCTCGAAGCTTGATACTACTTGCTCCCCATATCGACGGAGGTATGAGACAACCTTTCTCTCCATCAAGATCCTTTTCTTTTAGTTACTCAAGGATAAAAATGACACCCATGGCTCTAATTCATTAAAAAAATCCAAATTGTTTGTCATCGAATTTCGAATTATTTCGTTTATTATTTATAATTTGCTCCAATATTTTTGGTTTGATCAACTTAACGGTTGGATTATAAAGCTTAGATAACGTTACAAGCTCTGGCCCAGAAATTCCTGCATAATTAACTGCTCCAAGGACCATTCCGGAGACTGAGTAAGGAATGGTATAATCCCTGGGCTGTGTCCAAAGATTTGCTGGAGACTGTCCATCTGATAGGGAATATTTTTGACGTCACTACTAAAAGATTTAAACACCGTTATGTCAATCTTGTGAAAAGGTGACTTAGAAAAATTGCCATCACAATGTTTTTTAGCAAGCGCCCGAGTAATTCTTTAACTTACTACAATGACAACTTTAAATTTAAATGATCCCTCAGCCCGAAGGACTCAAAGGGGAAAGTGTGCAAAATTCTCTCCGATGAACTCAAATCAAAGTTCTTGTGCCGCATGCAATGTAAAACCTATTTTGAAAAACAATGAATACAAATTGGAATTGTTATCCGAGGTATGCAAATAGTTAAAAATTGATATTCTAGGTTTATGAGAGACAAACTGGGATGGCCACATAGAGAAGGCTTTCTCTTTTAATAACCTGATCATCTTCTAGTCCTGTAAAAAGGAAGAAATATATGGACAGGGAGTTGTTATAGCCATCAGGCGCCACCTGTTGTATCAGGCGATAGCTTTTCAATATTCCCGAATATAATATTCACAGAGATAGATACCCCAGGCAAAGTTTTCTCCATTTTCCAAATTTATGTGCCAAACTCAAACAAGTCTAACAAAGAAGCAACATCCCTCCGCGACACTTAACAAGAAAAAATACACAATGTGTTTAGAAGATTGGTCCTGGTCAGCGTGGCAAAGTCTTTGAAGACGTTGGTATTTAAAGCCTAAGGAATTATAAGGAAAGAGTTTGGAAACTGTTTGGGTCTTAAACTATTGATAACTCTCTGATTGCTAACACCCTGTGCTCCGCAACAAAAGGAAAGTCACCTGGGTATCCCTATATCAATCGACTATATTATTTTTGATAAAGCCATCCAATAGTTAAAGATAGTTGACCCTATCACTCAACTGATATTGTATCCAACCATTTCAGAAAATAGAAATATGCAGTAAAGTAGCACAAGAAAAAACTGTTGGCTGAGAAGTTGACCAAATGACCAAATACTGTTTATTCGCAATAAATACAAGGCTTACAAATACCTTAATATTTATGTTGTAACTGACATATAGTCAACGTATGTTAAGAGACAATCCATCATTTTCAATTTGGGTGGTAATACAAAACCAGATAGATGTTTATGCTCAGTTGTATTGACTAATAACGTTATCACCATCATTATTATCAGCTAAAACAACATCATTGGCATTTTTATCATGAGAATTTGTAAAACTACAATTTTATAAGCAAAAGTCAATGAAATAAGCAAGATCGAGAGTTAGAAAGCTTTTCAAATCTACTTTCATTGAGATAAGTTAGACCTTCCATGGGCTGGTTCTCGAATAGACTTGGTTCTTTTAAATAAGAAATGCCTCCGTTGCGATAAATTACTTTTCAATAAGTTTATGTCTTAATATTTCACAGTTGGTAGAGGTGGTAACAACAGCAATCTTAGTAATAGTAAAAAATGTTATAATACTTCTATTTATTTACTATCTAACGATACGCAGTGAAGTTACTAGACTTTTTACCTGAATGTTCGGTAACTGAACGGAACTACAACAGCTAATTGATTCTTTTTGGAGTAGAAATCAATTTTATCAGTTGTAGAAATATGTTTTTTATTGAATGATGCCATTATTTTTCATCCAGATATATTTCCGTTGAAATTTCTACACATAGCAGGGTTTTATTTTCGTCGTGTCTAAGGTCGTTTCTGATGCTCTGAACTACTTCTTATGCCTCCGATACAAGACCTATCATGCAATAGAAATGAGTGTTCAAGAATTTGTGGGTTTTTTTCAGTTTCTGGTTTTCTTAAAAAATATAATCCTTGATATCATTGTATTGTTTTCAAAACAAATTTCAATAATTGAAACTTTTGCTGACTGTAACAATTGGATTATACTTTCCAAAATTCAAGGTATTGGTTGCAAGTATTTCTTATCATATTCAAAGGTTTTAACATTTTAAATTTTATTTAACAGATATTGTAATTTGTTTTTGTCAAGCTCCTTGCTTTTCACTTGACAAAATTAACCCGTCTCTTTTCCAATATCATGTTAAACAGTAGCTACTTTTTATTTTTGCTTTATCGTCCTTTTTTCATGTCTTTGTCTTAGACCGTGCCCTTCTGCGAAACTTTAGTGGACCAGTAGGGAATTTCGTGGCCGGGTACCCTTACACTCCCAAACCAATGAATTTTTTTTAGAATCCAAAAGCCTTTTCTCTTCGTGGAATCAAACCAGAAACCTTCTAATTACAGTGCAACTGAAATCATCATCATCATCATCATCATCATCTTGTAGCCTCAGCCGAGATAGAATTCACTACACCTTTCCAGTATACCCTATCGATCACAACTGTTAGAAGGTCTTCCTTGGCGATGGCAGTGTCCCTGCATATGATGTCTGGAAAAGTGAGCTTCCGAAACCGCTTGATGATGGGTGCTTCCATAAAAGGAACGACGACACAAGCTCCTTTGAGGCAAGTGCACAGTGTCCAGCAAACTGGATGCGTCTCCTGAAATAACCACTAAACCACAGCTTTTCATTAAACAGTAGAGTTAAAGAGGAATAAATTCGCTTCTATGTTGCAACCAATGGTCCCACAAAAGCTACTTTGACTCTGTCACTCAGTATACCAGCCCCTAATTAATTTTTGGGAACAAATTATTTCGTTATTAGAAGAATGGTCGTCATGGGACTGAACAGCAGCATCCCACCCACCCCCACACGACATGATTGATCAAGATAAATGAGGGCAAAATATGCATTTGATAGTAGTCTGGGAGTTTTCCAATACTATTTTCTCCTTTTATAGTACACTAAGAGCTTTTCTTTTTGATTCAAAATTTTTGCTCATTACAACATGCAACCCAATACCAAAAATTAGTTCCTGAAAGACAGATATTTCTAAATTTCTTTTTCCTGCAGTAACCTTACGTAGGGGTCGACAGCCTATCTCTCTTGCATGCATACGCTCTACTGTTATAATAATATGCATAAAACGAGTAACTGATGGTACTAAAAATAATTCATTTTTTTCTTCACACAGAATCAAGCTCCAGAACCTCTTTAGAAGGTGAAATCGATCAGGATGAAGATAAGTTTGATTCAAGCAGTGAAGAGGATGATGTCACTTTGAGTATAAGATCATCAAGATCTTCGTCAAGAAGTGATCATAGTAGCTTAAGGAGTGTAAGTACAGATTCAGATTTCATAGATATTACAAAATAAATTAATGGTAGCAGCCAGAATACTCAGAAAACTACTAGTTATTCAATGCTTGAGGATTTTGTCATCTTTCCTACATCATCCAAAAGAGCCTTTGATATTAATGAGTTACTGTACTAATGAATACTCTGCTGAGAAGTGGAAAATTCTACTCTCTTTTTCCAATTTTCTTGTTTTAAACTTTAAACGGTACAACGTAAGAAGTTAACATTGTTTTATGACGCTGAAGCCAGTGCTTTGATTTATTTAAGCTCTTATCTATTTATGCCCTAATCTATCTGTACTTTAATCTACTTATGTTCTGATCGTTCTGCGATATAATTTATCAGTAATCTAATCTGCTAGCACTCTAATCTATTTATGCTTTAATCTACCAGTTGTCTAATCTATTGGTGATCTAATCTATAATTCCTTTACATTGCCGAACTATTTTTTTGACGGCCTAAATACCCTTTTCTCAAACAGCATGTCAAATTCTATTTTTATTCACAAGTGAGAAGTCACATACGTCATACTTTTTCATACTTTAATAAAATCTCAGTTTTCCACTATTGGATATAAATTTTTTGAATCTCGGTCCCTCAAAATGTGTAAGTATTTATTTAAATATCAGTTTTGCTCAAAGTGCTGTTTTATATTTAAAACGAATAACTAAATGAATAACAAATGGAAAAACAAGATGACTATACTGATAGAGAAATTTACCCACCACTACTTCAGAGAACGAGCGAAGAGCAGATTGTTTAAAATAAGGACAAGAAAGTTATTTTCTGTCATTGATAACATATGTCTGTTGCACAGATACAATTTTCCCTAATATGGTGGAAAATATTATTTTTTCCCAGCTTTTCGATAAAATATCTATTACAGGTTACTGTACAGAACTAGGAACCATGTATTTTATTGCACATTATTGGCGCATTATATTTGGAATGAAACAAACAAAGGAATCTTTAAACTTTTCTTTAACACTCGGTGAAAACAGTATTTACTTTTTTTAGAAACATATTTCTTTATTAATCACATAACATTAATTGAGTTCTAATTTGTAGCATAACTACATAAAGTGCTTTCGGATATGAATACTCGGTATCGAAGTTGACCCATCATTAAAATTAAGTAGTCATTTTGACTCTGCTTACAAACGGAGCACCAGTAAATTACGAATTTTCAGTAAAGTAAGGCCATATATGAACGATAAATGTGCAACCATAATTTATAAATCCATGATTCTGCCATTATTGACTTACTGTGGAACACTGCAGTTAAACTATTCCGAGACTCATAAGAAACACCTGGACTCCTTCCACCAACGTGCTTTAAATATCACCAAGACTAAAGAACATATATTATCGCCAGTTATCCTGAACAAAGTTCATTCATTGACACTTGTTCGCAAATGCCTGAATCAAGCTGTGTGTAGCAACTTCAAAAACTATTTTGCCGTTGCTAGACACAGCAGGAGTACAAGAAATGCCGGTTCGTTGCTAGTATTGCCCCAACTGAGAGTTGAATATTCCAGAAACTCCTTCTGTTACATGGGAGCAAAATTGTAAAATGAACTCCCACGTAACATTAGGTTAATTATTGATGAAAACGATTTTAAACTTGCCCTTCAATAGCACTTTATTTGTTGAATTACTAGTAGTGCTCTCTCCTTACAGTGAATATATTCATACTTAAGCAACTTTGTTATAACATTGTATGACACCCTACCTTTTACAATATCAATTTCTTACCTTGTAGAGTTAAAATTAGGGTTTCATGCTATGTTACACAGGGCATTAGCCATTCTTATTTTACTTTTTGTTTTTGCCTTTTTCTTTCTTCATGCTTTTATTACTTTTTACCACAGGGTACACGTTGATAACAGAAATTTGTATATATTTTTGTTGTATATATTTTCTGAAGTGTAAACCCTGTATAAATATTCGATAAGTAAATAAGTAAATAAATAAATAGATAAATAAATGCAGGTATTGTGAAACCTATGACAACAATATCTATGCTTAAGGTGTGCAGGAGATATACTCTGTTATGATGGTTAGAACAAGGCTCAAGGTTTCGCTGATCCTTCGAGAAATAAACATGAACCCAAAGGGTAAAAAATTTTTATCATTAATATGAAGTTCAGCTCAAACTAACCAAGCTGGGAATAGAAGTTCTGTTGGTGAAAGTTGATGCTATTTTGAGGTAATATTAGATTACCTATCCATAGCAAAACTAAGAAGGGTGTTGGCTAAAGTGAGCTAAGCAACACGAAGTCAGTACTACTTCGGATTAAAAGGAAAGGCTAACACTAGTTTTTTGACATGCCTGAATGTTCTATGGAATAATGTTACCCGGTATATTATGAGTTGGAGGATGAGTGCGAATAAGGTGACTGAAATATAACATATAGTTGAAATATTGGAGGAAAACCGATGTTTATGATATATCAAGAACAATACAATTATACTAAAACAGATTAGATAAGATAATGATATACATAGTATGTAAGTCTAAATAATGTACCTATAGTTACTTTAAGTTAGTCATTAATTACTTACATAATAATGTAACATAGTAGCTATTTTTTTGAATTTCTAATATTACGTATTATAATTAACACATAGCATGATCACTATCAGTATTACAATTGTAAGTATTAATAACAAGAGAAAATAAATAAACGAAGAAAAAGGTAGAAAATAAGGATTAGCGAATTAAAAAATAAAGGTCAAATTAGACTTCAAACTATTAAAGGATTACAAAACATCAATTAGCACGCAATGATGATGCTTACTAGTATTTTACATGCAAATTATGTAAACCTTGCCAAAAAACATCAAATGCGAGGCTATACAGCATAAAATTAACAATTGAATATCATTTGAAATAATTGGCCTCATGTTTGATACAAAATATTAAAGAGAGGCTACAGCACGTGGAGAACAAAGATCATTGCAATGTAAGATAGAAGTTGATAATGTACACCAAGTAAATGAAGTTAAACAATATGCAAATTACATAATATACCCACAGGTCTGCAATTTACTACACATATAAAGGTTACGAACACAGGTAACTTATAACTACCCAAAACATATATTGTAAGTAAGCTGTAAACCTTGTCTTTCGCTGAAAAAACACCTAACACCTCCCCTCATACACAATTTTTAGCAGCACTCTCGCAATACGCCGTCGATTAAGCACAGACTTTTAAACAAAAAAAGCACTATTTTTTTTAAATAAAAAGAAATAAAGACCAAAATTTTTTAATGAAAACGTTGTATCTGGTAAACACACAAACACAACAAGAAAAAAAGAAAAACGCTTGCATGGAAGCCAAAAAAAAAAGAAAAATACAAAAATTTGTTTGTTTGTTTTAAGACCAAGTTGGAAACAAACAAAGCATACCACAATATCTTAACTTCATGTTTAAGTTCTACAACTATTAAGTTCATGTTATTGATTTTAGCTTCATGTCAAAATAATGTTTGTCTTTAGCTTAACATCCACCCAATCCTAAAGTAGAGCATGTCGTTAAAAAACAGAACTAAAATTTCACAAAAAATTAGCTATGTATGGATGCAAAAAGAAGAGTACATTTTTCTCCTTTCTGAATAGAAATCGAACCTTTGACGTTTTTGAATCAAACAAAACTTTGCTCCTGGACAAAATGTACCCCTAAAACAACCTTTTTGCTTCTTACGAAGCTAAAATGTAAAAAAATGGTTGTAAAAGCGGAGGAAGAAGGCAGTGTATTAAACAGTGAGTAAAATACACAATCAAACATCATACTAGTTTGGAATGAAACATAATGAGTGATGTAAAAAGATTGCCAGCAAAATAAGAAAACAAGTTGACAGAACAGGGAGCCAATAGTTTATCAATACTTCTCTGTTTCACAAGCTTTACTAATCAAAACAAATCAACAATATGGTACAGAAACAGGATTTGCATTGTATTTGTTTTATTGAAGTGAACCATCTTAAGGATGAATTTCATGCTTGCTTGCCCAACATGCTCCACAAAACATTTAGGAATCTTATTGATATTCGCTAGAACTATTATTAAGGAAGTTAAAGATGCTTTAGATGCAAGCTGGGCTTCATACAGTAGCGATGTAATAGTAACAATGAAAATATAGTTTTAGCAAGTTTTGGCATTGTAAATACTCCAACAAAGTCTAGAAGTAGAAATAAAAACGACAAATGAAAGATTTAACAAAGTTTGTGTTTTGGAATATACAAAATTCGTATTTGAGAATAATAATTGTTGTTTTGACAATCAAGTATATCATCAAACTTTTGTAACCAAGTTCTTCATTTTCTCCACCTTAGGTAAAAAGCAAGATATTTTGAAAGGGAAGTTTATATGATCATCATAGTTATCATTGTCACCTAAGATCTTTATGTCACTGCTGGTAGATGGCCTTCACATTTTCCTCCACCTTCTATGATTCTGAGTCATTTACATCCACCTACTATTTTGCACTTAATTTTTAGTCTCTCTCTCACTCTTATTCCTTTTCTGGGTGTCCACTTTAAAGTCCTTTTTGCCCAACTTGTTTTCTTCATTCTAGAAAGATGTCCTGCCCACTCTCACTCTATGTGCACTTCACTTTCTGGATAAGGCCCATCACTGTTGTCTTACTTCTGTGATCTCAATTCGCAATTTATCGCTTTTTGTAATAACTTTCTATGCTTTGTTGGGCTGCTTCTAGCTTCCTTTTGATATTTTGTGAGTCTACAGGTTTTTGCAACATAATTCGTTTCCGATAGAATAACAATTTTTAAGGTATTTTTCTGAACATTGTAATACGTTACTTTCATTTAAAAATGTACTCTAATCCCCTGTACTTATTAATCCCGTTGTAATTTATCAACGTCCTTGCTGATCTCTTTTCCAGGTGTTACCAGCTTGGCCAAATATTTAAATTCATTCATCATTTTCAATTTTATACTATCAATCATTATTTTACTTTTTTGGTTGTTTTTTTCCACCTCATTACACATTTTTCCTGCTTTCCTGCTTTTTCCTGGGTTCAGTCTCACCCACCATCCTTTTCCTCCTGATTTAAATCTTTCAATAAATCTTTCAACTTGTCTTAATTATCAGCAAACGGGAGAAGTACTGAAAAAAAAAGCAACTGAGTAGTGTTAATAATATTCAAGCATCCTTTGAACCCGAAAAACATATTACGGAGGCTGTATTTTTTATTACAGAGCCAGATGGGCATAAAACAGCAAAATGCACATTGTGGGTCTTGAATCTATTTACTATTAATAATGTTACTGAAACTTTTCACCTAAAATGATAAAACCATGTAGCATTTTTAATTTTATTAATAGAATTTTATGTTTGATACAAAATAAATAGAATTCTTACTTTTGCATTTTTACATAATTTATATAAGTTCTACAAGGTCAAGGAACTCATACTTTATTCTGTTTGGTTAAAAATACAAGAGGTTGAATTTCCCTTGTAAAAAGTGATTAATAATTAGCTAAAGTTCATTTTTAGACGTCCTGATAGTCTGAAGACGTTTTATCAAAAACAGAAATATACACGATACACAGCAGAAAAAAACTTTTTCTTATACATTTTACATATATCGTCGGTATATGGTCAGGATAGAGCCATCTTGATAAAACACAGATAGGTCCAATTAGGTCTTAGAACTACCAAGGAGACAATTGTGATAACGTTCTACTTTCTGAGTGTATTGTAAGGATTTTCTCATATATGTATGAAACAAAAGAGAGAACTAGTCGAGTACAGTTAGTATGATTACACTTATAGGGGACAAATAGATGAATATATATATATATATATATTATATACCAACATACATACAAAAGCTAAAACACGAAAAATAAGAACTATGATTGCAACTACTAGTTCTTATTTTTCGTGTTTTACCTAATGTATTTTGCTCTGCTATATGCATTGAGCACTTTTTGATACGAATACGCAAGATCAGACACACACACATATAAATATATATATTTAGAAATAGAAGATAAGTGAGAGGGTTTATGTGAATTGGTCAACAGTGAATAAGTATACATAATATATAGAAATATATCTTTTTCTATATTACAAAAAATATAAAAAGAGAGTTAACTGAAAAAGATTCAAAGCTCCATCAATACTCAGAGTTTCATGCTCTCTCAGGCAATTTTTAGTTGAAATTCCGGAGAGAGAACATGAAACTCTGGAGATTGACAGAGCTTTGGTTCTTTTCCAGTTGACTCGTTTTTTATTTTCATTTTTTATTTTGTATTTCATTTGATCTCTTTATATCGTAGTGAATTTCTTCATATTCAATCCCATACTTATGTATATATATATATATATATATATATATATATATATATAGGTCGATATAGGATAATTGGAATCGATTTGATTAAATCAATAAGAGATGAGTATGATCGTATAAGTAAAACTCAAAGGTAACAAAAAGGCGTTATTTCAGCTATTTCTGTAACTTTTGAAATGTCTCATTTCAGAAATAGGCTATAACTGAAAGACAGTTCGATGTACAATTACTTGCATTTAATTTTTCCTTATAATTTCAACTCTTCCCCCTTTTTCACAAAGAAAAAACAGATTTAATATAATATTCTTAGTAGTTCTAGTAAATTATTATGTTGAATAAATTAAAAATAATAATGATCTATACTACATTGTATGCTTAAATACGAAATATACATAAATAAAAGGTTATTTTGCTATTTCTAGTCAAGTGGGCTGAGTAAATCGTCATCTCATAGAAAAGTCAGGTTTAGCCCTTCGGAAGATAAATCAATGTTAAAGGGAGATGAAAATACACCACCCCATGATGAACCAAAGATTGGTGATTATGTAGTAAGTACAACTAAAAATTTGAATTTATTTTTCCTATATGGGCTAATTACTGTGCCGAGAACACTCTTTCTCTCTCTCTATGTGCCATATCCATTCCAGACGTTGCCGATCATGGCTCTCCACAGATTCCTATCTCTCATCATATGTAGCAGATGTCCAGCTTTTACCTTTTCCTTCTCACTTGCTGATGTACACTTTTTAATAAAGCACTTGAGACTTCCCAAGTATGTTAATCTTTGTCTTCCCCTGGTTCTTTTGCCTCCAATACAACTTGTAAGGGTAAAATTTTTTAGTCTTTCCTTTCTCATGCTATGTCCCAAAAACCTCATCTGCCTTTCACGAATTGTTTGTATCAGACACCTTTCTGCTCCACCTTTCCTCAAAACTTCCTCATTTGTTTGATGATCTACCCATGACATTCTCATCATTCTCCTGTAAAGCCACATTTTAACAGCTTCTAGTCTCTTTTGCATTGTTGGTGATATTGTCCAACTCTCACAACCATATAACAGAATAGATGTTACATAACCTTCCAGTACCCTCTTCTTTGTAGCTAGCTACCTAAGTAATTGAACTTGTCAACGTGCTATATAGGGTCTTTTCCAATATACAACTTACACCTGGGACTTTGGTTCTTACTTATCACTATGCATAGTGTTTTTTTACGATTTATCTCCAGTCCTTTCCTTCAACTTTGGTCAACTAAATTATCTAGTAGCCTTTGTAAACTTTGTTCTGAGCCAGCTACCAGTGTTGAGTCATCTGCAAATCGTATATTGTTTAAATTATGACCCCCTTCAGAAAACCCTTCCAAATCTTCTATGCTTCAAAAAATCTTTTCACCATAAAGGTTGAATAAATCAGTTGAAAACACACATCCCTGTCTTACTCCTCTCTTAATCTTGATATAACCACTCATCTTAATATCTATTCTCATACAAGCAGTTTGATCCAAATATAGATTTCGTATAAAGTGTAAATCCTTCCCATCCAATTCTAATCCCTCAAGATCATTGGATAGCTTTTCATGCCGCACCCTATCAAATGCTTTGGTGTAATCAATAAAACAAACATACAGATCCCTTTGGAATCCTATTGCTCTTTCTGACAGCATCCGTACCATAAAGATAGTATTTCTGGTACCAGTATCCTTCATAAATCCACACTGTTCTTCACCTATCTCTTGTCTGATTTTTCCTCGGGGCATCTGCATAATGATCTTCAAAATCAGTTTGACTGCATGACTCATAAGGCTAATGGTTCGATGCAACTCACATTCTATTGCAGCAGGTTTCTTGGGCAAAGCAATAAAAATTGACTTACTAAAATCTTTTGGTATTTCACCACTATCATACACTTCGTTTATCAGCTCTGTCAACCCCTCAATTCCAAAGTCTCCTAATGATGTTAACATTTCTGTAACAATCTCATCAGGTCCTGGAGCTTTGATCCTTTTCAATTTGCTAAGTGCTGCCTCCACTTCTGATCTTAGATTATTTGTATTAAGGGTTTATCTCCTCTGTCATCTTGGAATATATCACTGATATATTCACTCCATCTTTTCCATATTCCATACATAAATAACACTCCCACATTTAGATTTTATACACCCAGATGATGTACAAAATTTGTGACCACTGACTCGTTGATTTTCTTAGACATCTTTGCTGAATCTCTATGTCTACACTACTCAATTTCCTCACAATGTGCATTTACCAATTCTTCCTTTGCCAGATTACATTTGACTCTGATCTCCTGGTCAATTGCTTTACATTCTGAACTTCCTCTATTAGGAGTCTGGTGCCTCTCTTTCATCAATTTCCTTCTCTCTGTTGTCATCCATTTATTCTTTGATTGTTTTTCTTTTTTTGGCAATACTTTCTTTGCTGCTGTTACCACTGACTCTTTGAAATTTTTCCAGCTTGACCCCTCACCTTCATCTTCCAGAGCCTCAAACCGATTTTTGACACCCACATTAAATTTTTTCCTAATGTTGGCATCTTCCATCAATGCTGCAACAGCATAGCTTTGATGGACTTGTTAACCTTCTTAACTTCCATGGTTTTACCTTCATCTTACATATCACTGGTATACCGTCACTTCCACAGTCACCACTAGGATATGTTTTGTTGTGCTGGACTGAAGTTCTAAATCTTTTATTTATTGTAATTTAGTCAATCTGATTCTTTATATCACCTCCTGGACTTTTCCATGTCTACAATTTCCTTGGATGTTCTGCAAACCATGTATTTGTTACAACCTGCCCATTTGATGTACACCACTGAACAAATCTTTCTCCTCTTTCACTCTGTTTTCCTAGTCCATGTTTCCCTAGCACATCACTATCCTGTTCACATCCCACTTTTGCATTCAAGTCACCTATTTAGATAATAACCTTTTGTGACTTGCATTGACATCTAGCCTGTTCAACTGTTTTATAAAATTTATCAATTTCATCTTCTTTACTCTCTGATGTTGGTGCATAAACAGCAATAATAGATATACTGAATGACATTCCTTGCAACTTTACCAATAATACTCTGTCGGATATCTGCCAGTAACCTAGAACCTCATCTTGCACTTTCTTTATCTAGTATAAGTCCTACCCCTCTCTCATACTTTTCACCTTTTGAATATATCATACGATGTTCTTTACTTCCAAAGTCGTCCATGCCCTTCCATTTGGTTTCACATACTCCGAGGATGTTTATACCTAGTCTAGTCATTTCTTGCTTTACATTTTCTAACTTCCCACTCTGATACATTCCTCTCACATTCCATGTGCCAATTCTTATTGTATCCTTGTTTGAGATGGCCTCAGTCGCTGGATAATGGTCTGGTGTCCCCTGAGGTCCAAGGGCCTCCCTACTGAGCCAAGAGTCATTCCTTGAGGAAGTGACCCCCTTCACGCCGTTAACTTTCATTTTCAATCTGTGCATTACCATGAATATTCTTGACATCTGTAAGTAGTTGTTTGCCATTGCCTTCTGCCGGGTGAATTTACAGAATGACCACCTCCCTTCCAAGAAGATCATCTGCTTGCTAGCAACCATTGTCTTCTGAGGTCGTAGCTCATCCGCCTTTTCCACCAATTTCTTGCTGGGTCTGCTGTTGGCTACCACTGGAAACCTTGAGTAAGGGACCCATCCAGTTGCTACTAGCCTGGCCAGCTAGACCTGAGACGATTCACAAAAGGGAAGGGTCGGCCACACCCTTTGGTCAATCCTTAGACCCTGTTAACCTACCGAGAACACTAGATTTATTTATTTCATAGTATCAACTAGAGATGTACAGTAATGGTTTTAAGGGGTTATGGTATGGTCTGAGGCTCCCAAAATAAGAAACAGGTAAACCAAGTAAAGACATAACCCTGTAAGATTCGAATTCAAAGGAATGCCAGAGCCTGCTTCAACGTGTTAATGAATAGAACATCAAGAAGTGACCATGGACGTTATTGCTGCCATTCCACAGTGCAGGATCCCTTTCCTTTCCTTGATAATATGGCTTTTCTCTCCACAAAAATCCAACTTTTCTACATTAACCAATTCTGAGATGTTAGGTATTCTGGATCACCACAAAATTTAATAGTTAAGACGTGTGTTAAAAGAATCACAGACAGATACATAAAATGTCTTTAAAAGGTGCTGATTCTAAATGGATAGGAAAATGCTCACAACTTAAAAAAAGCCAAAGTACTTATTTACATATCTGTCTTTATTAATATTTACTGATTTAATATTTGTTACACTAGATTTTTGAAATAAACGCAGCTTAAACAAAGAACATGATATCTAAATGTATTTCGCTCGCTGAAAAGTGTTCAAAAAGTCACAATTCTAATGAGTGCGAGAGTTTATTCTTATCCTAACAGTGTGAAAGAAACAGATAGTTGTCAGAATATGGAAAGAAACCTGTTTTTGTTCATGAAGAGTTACATTCTCTCTTGTCTTGTTTTGAGTTCTTCATGTCAAAAGTTATGGCCTTTAGTAGGTTTCTTATATCAAATTATCCACAGGTTTCTAAACAGAAATCTTTATACAATTTTATAAAATGAATTGAGAAATTAAAAATTCTTGATCATATCAGCTCCAGCTCCTCTTTATTTATTAGATTTTTTTTTGATTCTATCATCTTGAATATTCCCTTTCAGACCAAAACAGGAAGTATGCAAAGCGACTGTGTTGACCAGGTCATCACTTTGGAAATTGCTAAGCGTCAGACTCGAAACAGCTGTATCGAATTACCAGTTCTTAATACACCGTATGCTCAGCAATGCAAAAGAGATAAGAAGATGTCATTCTACGAAGCTATGCATCGACAAAGGGTTTTGGAAAATATAACAGAGGATCCACATGAAAATCCACGTGGAATTGCTGGTATCGAATCAAAAGAAGGTACGGGTTGATAAACAGATCTTTATAATTCTTTGATAATTAATAATGGTATGAAAGACTATAACAATGGAAGTTTTTCCGCTGAAATTAAAATTACGTTCAATTTGGTCGAAAGCTTTTTTACTTGCACTCGACTGGATCAAGAAGCCAGAATGGGGAGACACAAGTAAAGTGGGGGTTTTGGCATTAGGGAACACAATAAATGGGTTGAAAGTGCTAGCCACTTTTCATTATTGAAGTAACCAAAAAGGGTTGATCATAGCTCCTTTTTATTTGTGACTGGCTATCCAGAACAATTAGAAACCATACAGAAATTATTTTTGTCTACAAAGAGGAGGTGCTAAAAGTTATTTTCAAATTGCCTCTAATGCTTCTAAGTGGATGGCAGACCTGATTAATCAATTACTTTGATTTGCTTTTGTTCAAACGTTTTAATGCATTAGATTTGAAAATGATTAAGTGATTCGGTTATGGCACAGCAGCAGATGTTGTGCTATACCCGAATCACAGTTAACAAATTTTGAGTACACTGTTGCACGATCATTTTATCTGAACTCGATCAACACAAGGTATTTCTATGTAAACACTAGTTAGGTGTTATTTCATTCTTTGAACACACGCGCAAAGTACCTTGCAACACACCAACACCTAAAATCATAAACAATCATACTTATATTTGTGGCAAGCAAGACGTTATTTGTAGATGAAGAAAACAGTTTTCTCGAAGTGAAAATTACTTTCTGTGTAGTCGCACGATAGCCTTCGGAAACTTTCCTGTTAATGTAATTCTCGAATTAAGTGGAAATCAGACCTATTCAAAGTGGTATAAGGTATAAAGAGTACTTTTGGGGGTCTGTTTAACAGGATCTTGAAACCCAGCTGATCGTTAGGGTAATCATCACTCAACAAAACTGGCTTGGCCATATTTATTTCTCTTGACAAATTGTCAAGGGAGCAAATAGCGATACTATGATGAGCTAAAGTTTTTATGAGGCCAATTTCAAACTCAATGGAAGTGAACAAGTCCAACCTCACGTATTTTCTAGTGAAGATTGCCACTGATTTTGAAAAAGTTGGGGTATTTTAAATACCAAAACAAGTAAAAGTGGCAAATATACATACTGTTCTTTTTCAACAGTAAACACTAAAGTTGGATGAAGATTATTTAGGCCAATCATGAATTCAGTGCTGTCTTGTACATTTTTAAATATGACAAAAGTCTCACTAGCGAATCTATAATACATAAAAACATCTACCTTTTGTCTAGGCCCAATTCTATTTCATAATAGCCTAGAAAAATATTTGCCAAAGCTGAGTCCAGTAGTGAGCCCATGACTACACAATCAATTTGTTGTACGTAACATTTAAAATCTAAATTCAACACATGTAGTCACTAAATTTATAAGTTCTACAGAAACTCTTATGGAAAGAGACTTACGGTGTTATGGAAGACCGGTTAGAATTTGTTTGATCTATTCAGGACATTCACATTTTGCTAGCAAATACAAAACACCATTAGTGCTAGTGTAAGCCAACGCCAGTTGGCAAAGTGGCTTGCACTAGTCCTTCACTTGATGAAAGAGAAATATTCTAGTTTCTATATTAATTTATTAATTTTGATATTCAACAACATTAAACAATAATATTGTATTATTTACTTTTATTTCATCTAATATGGACTAATATGGATTATTTTTTACTTAAAATGCATTTTTCTAGGTATAATTCAGAACGATAGTTTTCATAGCATCAAAAAAGCTATTATATCGTCATCAATATCAAGAACTGCTCCACTTCTGGAGGTTGATATTTTGAAAAAGGAAGTATTAGCTCGTGTTAAATCTGCCTATCCCAGTGAATTTCAAACCGAGCATTCGATTCAATGGCAAGGTAAGAATCACCTTTATAAATCTCAAAAAAATCAAATCAAATCTCCCAAATCTCCTACTTTTGGGTCGGTGAAATGAAGTCCTTCCTCTTATTTATCTTATAGTTTATGCAGAAGCCATCACAATGTGTAAGCTGGACCCCAAATTTTATGGTTTAACTTGTGTTTTTAAGGTATAGACCATGTATAAGTGGCACTCTGACTTTTTCCTTCAGTGCAAAAGATAACTAGAAAAGTATAAAGGTGCCGCTTTTTATGTTGTACAGGTTTTAACCGTTTACTGTATTATTTTGCCTAATCTCATAGCAAAGCAACTTGTGAAAGTGCTCTTGAAGGAGAGGATTTAGAATTTCATGGAAAAGATAAATAAGCACATTTCAAATTGGGTTCGAATCTGTGCCTAGGGGTTTCACAATCACACCATCCACCACCTGATGTGGGTGTTGCATGCCTTAGCAGATCGTTGTGTAACCACATCTTGCACTCGATTACGCCATTCTTTTACCAGGACCGTACTGTTGTTCACTTCATTCCAATCATGCATATAGGGCTGAACTTTCCACAGAACAATTTTCCCTCCAAACAGAAACAAAAAATCCCAACAAATGTTGTTACTTTATTATTATTCCTACAATTTCCTACCTGTTTAGGTTTGTTGGGATCAGTTGTTTTTGTCTTGAAAGAAAAGAGGTCATTTGTTGGAAAGCTAAGCCCTTTTTTGAGTGATTGAAGTGATATCTCCTGCGATAGGGACTTGGCAAAAGAAATGGTTGCAAAAATGATCTGGTTAAGAACGCATTTATTTCACTTCAATATGATAATGTATATTATGGAACTCCAGCTTCTCTTATTAAAAGTCGTACTACTTGTAAATGTCCTTGATTTTGAAAATAAACTGTTAAAATTGCAATGAATTTACACTTGTTCCTAATATTAAAACCTAACAACAAAATTATAGAAGCAAGTTGCAGATTTAGTTAATAAGACTCATCCAGACCCTACATTTATACAAATCTACAGGGGAGAGGTAAATGACTTTTGATCCACTCCTAGTGATCCCAAGACCAAATTAGATGCCTTGTGTTTGGCCGGTCATCAAATGATAAAATTATAATTATAATATTATGTGGTCTAAGGGTTAAGTCCGCAATCACGGTTGTCATTTGTCACGAACACCATGGCCCTTGTGACTTTTATAAGTTCATAGTTCAAGGCTAAGCCTTGTGTTAATGTTTGTTGTATTTAATATGCAGTGTATCCTTTTGTGGTTCATATAACCGGGCCATACTGATCCCAAAGGGAAAACGAAAATAGAGTTTGTATACTTTTTCAGCTTGTTTAGATTTTTTCATGGTTATACCATTTCCTTTGATACTATCGTGCGACATCTTGAAGAGTCATTCATGCTACGATAGATTCTTTTTGTATATTTAGATTAGTTTTTATGGTCGTACCATTTCCTTTGATACCATCGTGAACTATCTTGAAAAGGCACTCATGCTCCAATGAAAAATTTAACTCATCGTAGATTCCCATAACGAGCAGAGTATTGTAATTAGTAGAATTTGGATTATTGGAAGAGATATTTTTGCTCCAGTCAACATTGTCTTGTAGGTGCTCTTTTTTAGTTTTACAATCGACACGACAGCCTCACTTAAAAATCCCATTGACTCAATCTGAGATGTTTTGTTTGCGTTACATAAGCATATGGGTGACGATTAAGAAGACAAGACAAGAAACATTGGGATATTTTGGGAATGAAAAAACAAACAAAAAATCGTTCAGAACTTGATGTATACTGTAGAAATATACTTATTTTCATGATACAATACAGCAAACCTTAAAAATCTATGTTGGCAGATTAAAAAATTGTATCAGACTATTATTATATTTAACTACCTTGTGTAAGCAATTTAGAACATTTCTCTTTTCTCCCTCTTACCTTACCTCCCACAACTCCAACACATACATACATACATACACTTGTTTTCACGGAACTGGAGCCCTATGTAAATGTAATGTATAAAAACGTGAGATTGGCATAAAATAAAATTACTAAATACATTATCATGTTATCTTGCAGGAGCAAGATAAGTTACTTTTATTCACATAAAAATAGACATTACATAGAGTCAAATAAACTCCTACAATCAAAATACCATGGGCATGATGCTATCCTATCACTTCTGCAATCTTTACATGAGTTAATTTGTTAACTGTGTTCTTATTTGTCATTTCAGTGCAACTCAGAATGATATGGTATCGCCTTTTCAATCACAGGGATAATAACTTGCAACAAGCTACCATTGGAAAGATATTAGTCTCATCATCTGGCAATTCAGCTGATGGAAATTTCTGTTTACAAGGTTACTAGCCATTTACAAAAGATAAATTTCAGGAGACTTGTAAAAAATTTCAGATTATTTTTCAAGATGTTACAGGACAATTGCTATACGGGAGTAATTACACATACCTTTACTTTGCCATGAAGTAAAATCCAAGTTATTTCATGTCAACATAGACCAAACGCACCATTTAACATTCTGTTCTTCGATTCAAAGAAATATTGCAGCTACAGGCAACATCCATTTGATAGACATCTGTGACGATCATAATCACTGAAGACCATAATTAATTGACTCAAAGCACAAAATACACCTACTGGCCCGATACTTTAAAACTACAGCAGTAAATATAACACATGCTTTTAAAATTCCGGGAAAAAAATGAAAAATTTCTTATATACCAAAACATTAGCTGATTTTTAATGTTTTTTCTGCGTTTTCAGTAGTAACCCTGAATTAAGCAGAGCTCTAAATATATTTTTTTCTTTGAAAATATTATGACGAAAATAATTTTTTATTTGTCAAATTTTTTCAGATAGAAATCGCCTTTTTGAGTTGGCTACTGCAGCGTTTACCTCAGATCAATTGGCAGGTCAGCCATTTTGTGATTTCTTAGTACTCACTTACAATGATTTCGCTTGGAGAAAATTACGATTTTGGGCAGCATCAAATAATTTCCTTAGTGGACTCCCGGAGTTGGATGTTATTGCCAAGGTCAGACAAACTCAAGCTCTTGTTAGCGTATATTTAGAAGAAGGCTCACCTCTTCTCCTTCCTATTCCTCACAATCTTCGGTTAAGGTTAAAAAACCTGTTATTAAAAGACATGGGCATTTCTCTATTGATGGATGTTTGTGATACAGTCGTCATGGTAAGTCTTTTTTTTTTTCTGGAATTAAAAGATTAAATTGATAAAATGTGCAATCAAGGCTATATTGAAGATAACTTATTATTATCATTATTGTTATTATCATTAATAATCATCATCATAATAATATTACTATTATTCTGATTCGCACAGTATGGGTGTTAACTTCCGGTATTATCATCCTCACCATCAGGGCCGTTTCATTGGACTGAAAACAATGAGGGTATTTTAGATACTGAGAACTTTTCGCAAAATGTGTGCAGTTCCCAGTAAGGCAAACATTTGGAGAGTACCAATATCATGCTCTAAGTTCAGTTGCTTCAGAAGTCCTTTCAATCTGGGTGGAATACTTCCCAGAGCTCCAATTATGATTGGGATGACAGTTGCTTGACAGTTGTTTTGTATCACCCTTTGTTCACCTGGACAAGCAACATTAATAATCAGACATTCCCAGGTATCTTTCATGAAGAACAGTTATGTCTAGTTTATTATGTTCAAGTCGAATGTCGGTCTGTAATTTGAAATCCCACAGAGTCTAATTCTGTTATGTTTACAGTCCAACTCCTGAGGGAAATACGTGTCACTTTTGAAAATAAGAATTAGTATAAATACTTACATTATTATATATAATTACATAAAAGTAACGATATACTAATAATTAGAGCTGCAGTAGAAAGTTATCAGTAATATTACGAATGACGAATGGATATCATTGAAAAATTCTTTTGGGTTATACGTTTTGTGTAGAAGCAGGGAATTGTGTTTCAGGCAAATCAGAATATTTTCATCACCATTGGAATAAAAAAATTTAGATTTGTGCCAGAGTAGCAATGCATAGGATTTAAAATATGTTTTGCGATATTAAATTGTTGAAAACTAAGGGTATTTATCGTGTAACAATGATCCACCCAACGATATCCCTAGAACTTTAAAAGTGTTAATGCAGCTTTAAAAAGAAAAGAGAGGTCCATGACAGCTATGTCGATTTTTAATAAATTCTGAATTTTGTATTTTAATCCCAATGTATCAGGAACTTATCGACATTTGGAAAGATTACTTAAAGCAGGATGAAGAAGACTTCATGAAATCGGTGGTAAGTTGATACAGATGCATTATTTTCCCTTGTATAAACATCTCTAAACACCTATAACGTATAGGTAAAAACACCAACGACAAAATATGTAAATAATGCAGCGACTGTCTAATTAACAGACGAAGTTGACAAAGAGCCAGGTTAAAAATATAAAAAGCGGACAAAAGACTCTATACCTTACTGAACATTCCTCTACCACAGCCGACAGATAATTAATCCTAACAATTCATTGGAGAAAACGGTCAACGTTCGTTGGGGCAGACAGGGTATCGAGACAAGGTAGTAAACTAACAGAATTTTTTTGAACATTTGTTGGAAGAATCTTTCTCTACTGCTGGGCATACGAATATATATATGGTTTGGTTAGTTACATGACGTAGCGAACCATGTGAGAATCATCTGATGGCAAGAATGGGTGTGATTGTGTTTTCCATCTTTTTCTCATACTCTGTCGATACCGTCGCTCATATCTCGACTTTTCTATAACATTTTGCTTTCGTCTATGACCTCATGTTCTAACGTGGTGGTGGTATTTGGCCAATGCTGCCAGGGAGCCATATCGTAAAAGTTATCTCGACGTTAATTTCCCGAAATAACTGATATGGTCATCGACTGATGATCCACGATTTCAATTCACCATCAAAGTAGTAAAGAGAAGAAATAGTTGACCAGATGGTCAACTATTTCTTCTCTTCACTACTTTTTCTACATTTCTGTACACTCTAATTCCCTATTCCTCAATTCATTTTTGTTTTTGTCATCGTTTTGTCCATGTCCTGTTTGTGTTGGTGCCTCGTTGTTTTTGTGTAATTTTGCCGTTTAACATCTACGACTATGAACTTAGCACTCATACTATATATATATATATATATATATATAAATAACATAAGACAGAACAAGGAAAGGAATTCCAATTAATATTTTGCTTGTTGTATTTTGGTCTAAATTTGATTTTAAGACTTGCAGTTTATATTCTTATTAACTGGATCCATTTGTGGGAGATTCATCATCGTATTCTCTAATTTTTGGCAAAAAGCAGGAAACAGAGAATGCATGTATTGCCAAAAATAGCCGATTTGTGGGAATTTCGGTGCCTTTTATGACACCAACGTTGTACAGGAAAGTGATAAATATTGTGGGAAAAGCTACCAAATCCTCCAATCACAGTAGGAATCACATAAGAACTAATGTATTTACAATTTCTTGACAAGGAATTTAACTTGATTTAACTTTTAGAAAAGCAGGAAACCAATGCAGTTTAAATTGTTATTTGGTAAGTCAGTGAGGTGAGGATGACTTATAAAACAGTAATATTCTGAAGAACCCGTATTCTTAGCACAATTTCCTGTAATTGTGAGTCGTAAACTTTCCCTTCAAATAAACACAGACTTTATAAATATATATATATATATATATATATATATATATATCATTTGATTTTGCAGTATATTTGGAGTAAATAAGAGGTCAAGGTGGAGCACTGACTTGCATATTAGGGCTTGAATCCTCTCCATATTCATTGTGTTTCGCAAATAATGAGTCAAATGGCTTGAAAATTTCTCTCAACTGATGTAGAAGGATTCATACATATGTGACATGAAGGCACTTATGATAAAATTTTTGGTCTTCAAGTGAACTTTTCTTTTCTAACAGCTTTTGTGTTCTTTCATTTAACTTCCAACTTCCTAATTATTTTTCTGTTTACTAACCTCGAAATACCTTTCCTTCTATCTTGCTAGAAGGTAAGCTCTTTTTTCATTACAAGAGAGGTTTCTTTTCGTTTTAGCCTCAGTATTCTTAACTCTTTGACACATATCAGCCTCAGATGTTCTTAATATTCTTTTTAGCATACCTGTAGCCTGTAGTGAACAATTGTCTTTTAAACTCCGCCCACTCTTCAGGAGTCATCTGCTTCTTCCTTATACGAGTTCGGTCCTTCCCCGCACACTATAACGCTCGAGTGACAATCTGTATCTATGAAAACGTATGGCAGAAAACCTTGAAATAAATATGTGTTGTTGTAAATGACTGACAGGCCTAATGTTCGATTACAAGTGGGTGTCTTCTTTGAAGTTATTACATTGTTATTTTATTGTTTTGGATAATTCGTTAAGTTCAGCTTAGATGCTAATATGAAATTGAATTTCTGTGACGTGAAACAATGAATGGAATGAAATTTCGTGCTGGGTCATACAAAATTTCGTATCTACAATAAAAACCTGAGCCTGGGCATATTTTTAGCACATTCTTTACTTTGACCCATCAGCCTCGATATTCTTATAAGGATGATTTTTATAATAAAAACATGCAGCATATTTTCTAATTTTTAGTTGGTTAGTTGGTTATATATTCCAATTTTTTAGTCCGGTTTAACTAATAATATCATATGATATATGGTTACCACCGGAATAATCTCGGGAGATACTTCTCGTAACTCTCAGGTGCATCGGTAATAAAACCCAATTATTTCTATTTTTCCTCCCGGTAATCGTGCCCTGAGAATTTATTGGTTAATAGATAATATTTGTTTTAACTTACAATTATTTCGTGATGTTATTGATTTTAAAAACTTTTAGGTGGTAGGAAAAAATAACATTTCCAACCTAGAAGAATTTATTCTTCGGGGAGATGCAACAACTCAGCGCAGAAAGAAAGAAACCACTCTCGAGGAACTTCGATTAATGGACCTTGAAGCTGAAAAGCAACTGGAACCTCTTAAAGGAAAGAGAATGTGGAGGGCGTTGGAACTTGCCATGTCAATGAATAAACCAAGTAAAAAACCATTAATTTTCCTTACAACTGTACTTAAAACTGTCAGAAAATCGTCATTCCATTAGATTGGAATTTCGTTTTCTTTTTTCTTAGTAATAACAAAGGATTCTGTCTTTTTGACATTCAATTACATACCTTTTTGGAGACTGCTGATGTTTGTGATATTCACAAGATTTTGTAACCTTCCTTTCGAGTGTGCAATTATGACAGTATCATCAGTAAAACGAAGTTTGTTGATATTTGTTCCTCCAATATTGACTCTTGGTTCTCCAATCAGATCTCTCAATATCATTTCACTATATAATGAGAAGAGGTATGGTGATAGTACACATCCCTGTCGCACACCTTTCTTGTTTACACATTCTTCAGTGACATGGTCTCGAATCACCGCACATTGGTCGAAATACAGGTTTTGGATGATTCTTAAATCTTTATTATTTATATTGATTTTATTAAGTATGTGGAGAATTTCGTCGTGTCGAACTCGGTCGAACGCTTTCTTGTAATCAATAAAAGCCAGATATAGATCTTTTTATACTTCCATAGATCTTTCTGCAATGTTTTTCAAAACAAGAACTGCATTCCTCGTCCCTTTGACTGGCATAAATCCGTATTGTTCCTCTGATATTTGGTCATGTATTCTCCTCTTGAAATGAATGTAATGGAGAGTAACTTAAGCAGGTAAACACGTTCAAATACCTTGGAACGAGGATATCGTGGAACTCCAAGGGCGATCAAGAAATAAAAATACGAACAGCACAAGCTAAAGCGACATTTAACAAAATAGGGACAACTCTGACAAACAAGAATACTAGCTTCGAACCCACTTCAGAGTACTGGAATGTTACTGGAATGTTAGATGTTCAGAGTACTGTTAATGTCCAGAGTACTGGAATGTTACTGGAATGTTATATGCTACTCAGTATTTACCTACAACTATGAAGCATGGACGACAACTGCAACAATGGCAAAAAAGATCAACGTGTTTGAAATGTGGGCATTCAGAAGAATGCAGCGAATATCATGGACCACAAAAACAACAAACGAAGCAGGTCTGAGACAGGTTAGACAGAAAAGAAATCTCTTAAAGAACATCAGAGGTAGACAGGCTAGATTCCTGGGGCATGTAATGCGAAAAGGAAAACTCGTTCACCTGTCTTTAACCAGTAAAATTGATGGTAAAAGAGCAAGAGGAAGACAAAGAAGGAAATACCTGCAGTACCTAACAGAAAATCCTAATGCATTAATACAGGTCACATACAATCGATCAAAATGGAAAGAATTCATCAAAGAGGCCGCTGATGGCTGGAACAGCTGAAGCAATGAAAGAAGAAGATTTCGCATTTGACAACGCATACACATACACACTCATACACACACATAAACACCTCCTTCCCACCCTAAAAGGACTCCTTTGTACGAAGTTGCCGCAGCTAATTTGTGGTGCCTTCCATTCCCTCAATATATCGAATGACATATTCTGTCCCTCTGCTTCTTTATCTTATGATCCTGTCAAATCTTTTAAAGATGTAGCAGACGAATTATGATCAGGTAAACAAATGAATTTGTTTTGAACTCAACAGGAAATCCAGATAGTCTTACAAATGAAGTTCAACGACGGAAATTATGTTATTTTGGTCATATATCTAGAAGAGATGGTTCCAACTTGGAGAAATTAATCATGGAAGGAAAGGTTGAAGGGAGTAGGAGACGAGGAAGACCACCGAGAAGATGGATAGATGGGGTGAAGTCAATAATGAATATGAACTGGCAAGAACTTAACAACGCATGTCAGGATCGCGAAAAGTGGCGAAAACTGGTCAGAGAGGTCACTAAAGGTCGATAACGATCTACAGACTACGACGNTTTGAACTCAATAGGAAATCCAGATAGTCTTACAAATGAAGTTCAACGACGGAAATTATGTTATTTTGGTCATATATCTAGAAGAGATGGTTCCAACTTGGAGAAATTAATCATGGAAGGAAAGGTTGAAGGGAGTAGGAGACGAGGAAGACCACCGAGAAGATGGATAGATGGGGTGAAGTCAATAATGAATATGAACTGGCAAGAACTTAACAACGCATGTCAGGATCGCGAAAAGTGGCGAAAACTGGTCAGAGAGGTCACTAAAGGTCGATAACGATCTACAGACTACGACGACGACGAAACTGAGCATAAATTATAATTTCAAAAGCTATTTTTTAGAAATATTGAATGTTAAACGGTTGAAAATATGATATCAACTGTTTGACTTTCAAACAGAAAATTGTCGACGTGAAGTTTAACTATGTTAAGAAAATTTCTTTCTTTGGAAAGTAAATAACAGGAAATGATTCAGACACCTTAGACCTTAGAACTTAGACCTTAGGTCCTCCCGTCATGGGGATATCGGGGAGCAAGACAACGCTATCGGTTGCGGTCTTCCGCCAGGGCAGCAGTGTTCTCTACTTCAATGTACCTTGCTTTCAGATCCCTTCTGTAGGTCGACTGCCTGATTTTTTTTGAGGTACCTCGTTTACGAAGTCAGTTTCGTGCGGTCCAATTTATGGCGTGCTTTGAGGTTCCTTCTCAGGGCAGGCGATGGATATACCCAGCAAAATTTCAACGTCTTTCAGCCACTATTTGATGCAGTTCCTTCTGCCCTATTCTTTCTAGAAGTTCCTGGTTGGTTGTGTGGTCTCTCCAGCTTATACCTAGAATACGACGTAGATTACATTGATGGAACACATCTAGCTTCTTGGAAGACTGTTTCCCAGGCATATATGGTAGTGGTCACCACTATGGACACGTTAAAGTTTAACGTTTAAGTTAAAGCTTAACGTGACCTTTGTTCTCCAAACCTTGTTCATTCTTTGGAAGGTTCCACTGGCTTTTCCTGTAATTGCTTCTACATCCGCATCAATGACCCCTGTGTTCTTTAGTATGCTACAGAGGTATGGAAACCTATCTACTTTTTCCAAAGAAACTTGATGAGTCGTTATTGGCTGAGGTGAATCTGAGCATATGCGGAGTACTTTAGTTTGTTCTTGGTTGATCCGGAGTCCAATTTTTGTACGTTCTACTTGCAATCACGGTAAATCTGCTGACATATAACTGGTCCTTCTTGGATATCAGAGCTATGTCATCAGTGAAATCAAGGTCTGTTAACTTTTTGTTGTTCTGCTACGCGATGCCAAAATCTGGGTCCTCTATTCATCTTGTTATGACAAAGTCAACAGACATAATAAAAAGGATAGGGAACAGGGTGCATCTTTGTCTCGCGCCTGACAAGATTTCAAACGACTCTGATGTTCCTGAGGAGGTTTGTACCCTACAGGTGGGCCTGGCATAAAGGGATTTCGTGATGTTCACAAACGTATCGGGAACACCGCAGTGCTCTACAGTCTTTCATACAGGATGTTTGTGAACACTTTCAAATGCCTTCTTGAAGTCGACGAAGTTGATTTTCAGCTGTTGTTTGAATTCAAAGCTCTGCTCGCTACAGGATCTGCCTTTGCTGAAGCCTGCTCGTTGCTTTCTCAAAGTACCATCAATTGTTGCCTGAAGCCTCTTTAAAAGTATCCTGCTAAATATTTCTTTCCTGGAACTGAGAGCAACATAAATTCTCCCCAATTATTGCAATCTCTGGGATCTCCTTTCTTTGGAAGCTTGACAATGATGCCCTGACTCCATCCCACTGGAATAGATTATTCCTGTCATATTTGATTGAATAGAACCTCTGGTTTGTCGAGGACTACATCACCACTATGTTTAAGTAGCCCTGCAGGTATGGCATTTATTCCCGCTGCCTTGTTGTTTTTCGTGATTTTCACGGCTTCCTTTTTCTCTTCCTTGTATCGGTGACATGTCTATCTGTAAGACGGGTGGCTCTGGTAAATCGTTCCAATCATATTCTAAGTCTGGATGGGGTTGATTGGGCACTTCTTGAAAGTATTCTGTCCATCTGGCATTTTGTTTCCCTTCAGTAGACAAGATGTGTGCATTTTAGTCTTTGATCGGGACATTTCTTGAGCTGTCTTTCTCAGTCAGTTTCTTAACAATCTTGTACAGAGCAAGGCTACCATTCCACTGTGCAGCTTCTTGGGCCGCTACACTTATCCGCTCGACCCAGGCGCATTTTTTCCTGTAGCCATGTCTCTTGACTTCCCTGTCTGTGGTCCTGTAGACTGCCGGAGCTACTTCTTTCTGTTGTCTGGTCATGGCTTGGTCTCTAGTAGCTTTGATTTTGCCCCCATGGTCGATCAGTTCCTATATGTGTCCGCTGTTATCCATTGTTGTTTTGGTCTTCCTCCTCTAAAGCCTGGAACCTCTTTTGCACTTTCTTTGATGGCATCCTGAAAGTTTTCCCACTTTGTTTTGATCTCTAGTTTCTTGGAAGCAATGTAAACCTGTTTGAAAGATTTTCCTGGAACCTTCCAGAGACTTGAGAATTTATCAGCTTTTCAGTTGCGTATACCTTCTTTTGTTGCGCTTTCTTGATTCTTTTAAGCTTAAGTCGAATTTTTCCAATCAACAGATGGTGGTCGGAGAATACATCTGGTCCCCTGAAACCTCTTATGTCTATCAGTGATGTTCCGTATCTTCTACTAATGCAAATGTAGTCGGTTTCGTTCATGGTGTTGCTTTCTAGTAACCTTTAGGTGAGCTTTTGAATCAGTTTGTGCTTGACGAATGTATTAACTACTCGAAGATCATTGTTTTTGCAGAGGTCCACGAGTCGCCTTCCGTTGTCATTAGAGTTGTCTGCCCATGCAAATGGCCCAACTAAATTTGTTACACCTGTAATATTGGCTTTATTTTTGCTTTCCAGTCACCAAGTACTATCTTGAAATCCTTTGAAGAAAGATTTTTAATTGGTTCTTCCATCAGACTGTAGAATGGGTCCTTGTCCTTTATTGTAGCACCCTCTGTGGTATTTTTGTGTGTTTATCTTAAAATCTGGCAGTGCTAACTCTGTTTGAGACTGGGTTCTAGCTTATTAGTGCATAAGAAGCAGCTCTGTTTAACAGAAAACCAACGTACAATAAATACTGCTCCTCTGGACTTGAATATATCATGGTAATCCTTCACTTGCAAGTCTTCCTTGTCCTGTCCATCTCATTTTGCTCACAACAAATATCTCTAATCCGTACTTTTTCATTTCCGTGATTAATTGGGCTAGTCTTCCATTTTCATGTAGAGTTCTTACATCCCGTGTACCTATCTTTGTGTTGTTTTTCGCATTGAAAAAATGGTAATTAGTAGTGTGGATTTCCTGCAGGCTTTCATCTACACTCGTGATATACACATTGGAGGTATTTCGGTAGCCCTGGTTCTAGTGCCTTCCCGAGGTACGTTCAAAGATGTACCATGTGTTGTGTTACCCTGTGGTCGTTGACCGGAATGACTTCTTCTCTCTGTTTCTATAGTGCTTCTGGGTTTTACGGGGTGAGGGTTCTAATATTATATTTAAGAACACATTGACAAAAACACATAAAAAACTAAAGTTGCCTTTAGATTTTGATCTGTTCTCGTTAATGCTTCAAAGAGTATATTTTACGGTCAAATAGAGGGAAAGACAAAAGAAGAGAATTAGAATGGTTGATTATGTGAAGGAGATGGATACGGAGAATTAAAACTAAAGAGAAGAAATTGAAGTGCATAGAGTGAGTGGATGTGAGGACTTAGGAAGTTAATATTTAGAGACCATTTATTTCATACCATTAATTACAAGAACAGAAATATTTCAAAGGGGATATTCTGGTCAATACTTTATATATGTACTGTTATCAATAGGGGTTCTAATAAATATTCGAAATAGAAAATGAAATGGAAATGGAAAGAGAAAGAGAAAGAGGAAGAGAAAGAGAAAGAGAAAGGGAAAGAGAAAGAGAAAGAGAAAGAGAAAGAGAAAGAGAAAGAGAAAGAGAAAGAGAAAGAGAAAGAGAAAGAGAAAGAGAAAGAGAAAGAGAAAGAGAAAGAGAAAGAGAAATAGATCTTTTAATCTCTCTTTTGCATAGAGTTAAACATTCTTGCCAATGCGCAAAAAACTTGTACATGTTAGATAATTAATGTACTATAATCCAATAATTCAGTCGTTCGCATCATACCTTTTCATGCCAGCACTTGGATTTTCTGTGTATTTTAGAGCAACAACATTCCATTAGAAAAAGAATAAAATAAATAAATACAAGACTTTAAATTCTGTAAGAAATTGCATTTTAATATATTGAATCTAATCTATTCTAATCTTATCTATATTACATCGTTTTCACGATTTCCTTGCCCATTATGTAAGTTGATAGCAATTGATCTGACTTCTAAATCTCTGGGAGACTTAACCCATATTCTCCCAACCATGTCCCCCTAACTTCTTTTATTACCAAAATTGGTGTAAATATCCGCCTTAGGGTAGAATAGATGTGTAAAAAGTTTAATTGCAGTCCTTTGATAGGAAAGGTGTCTTTTAGCTATGTCTACTTTTGTAGACATTGGTAGGATCTGTTAGAAAAAGCAAGTGTGAAAACGCAATTGAAAACAACTCATTATGTTTTACATTGATGATCTTTGCATCTTTTCAAGCTATTTAAAATGCTACAATCATGAAATGAGACAGTCTAGAAGCCAATTCAGCTATTTTTGGATAAGTCATTTTTCATAATAGAGCTGAAAGCAAAGCTTGACATGCATGCTCTTCTTACACTTATCGTCACCTATTTCGGCATTTTTGCCGGCGGACAACACACTTTCTTACAGGACCAGACTCTGGATAGTGGCCAGTGTTGTCAGATCGCACTTCAATTGGCACGTCATGAGAAGGAGCAGATCTAGAATCAGCTGATGGTCGTGGGATGGCCCTCTTCACCGTGATAGACACAACGTTGCGTCAAAATGATTTCTGGTCAATCGCAACATTGGATATTAGACGTCAGGAAAAGACCATCAACACGTTGAGTGCATTCACAATTAATGGCCAATACCATTTCTTCCCCTTAATAATCGGTCTAAGATCAGACAGGGCACGGTCAACCAAATCTCTTCCTCTCAGTCCCCTGTTATAAGCTTTTACTACAGCAGGCTGGGATACAGATATCTTGCCTTTTCCTTTTACCCACCGTTTTGCTTCACCGAGAGGCTGCACACCTANGTGTTAAGTAGTCCAAACTAGAATCGACAGGAAATATCAATATGAGTCTCAATTTTGCAAATCTGAAATATGCTAACACTTCCTACCAATGTCTACAATTGTAGACTTCAAAATTTATTGACATGAACTTTTTGTGTAACGGTCAATAACAAAATAAAAGTATGTTTATTAGACAGAATCACCCTTGTAAAGTGTAAATACAAACTTTAAAACCATCTTTACTGCCAGCTACCTCGCCAACACAGCAAAGTGCAGAACGTGGTTGGCAGTTCAGATTTTTTTGAAATTTGGCACAATTCTTATATCTTATACTGACACATAGTACCAAACTAAATATCAGTTTATAGCTCATCTTGCCTATCATCTATCCTGAAATAACGAGGGACATAATTTAATGCCAAATATGCTCCATGTGTCCATAAAACAAGCATTGGCTTAGAGGTCTACTTTTGTAGACATTGGGAGAATTTGGGTTAACTCTGTATGAGTGATTGGGTTGAGATGTCCAACGATACGGACCAGGAAAAAGAGCCGCGCACTCAAGTGAAAGATTTAGTTGGGAAGGAACCAGAACAAGTAGCCATAGGCCCTGTTGCAAGTCTAGTATAGTACACAATATCTTTTTCACTTTTATACATCTTATGTTATGTTTTGAATGGTAGTACAATAACAAAATGAATTTGTCAACAACTTTGTTGTCTTTAAATATCTTTCCATGATTCTGACTGTGTAGCACTCAAAATTTTGGATTGAGTAAAATAGCAATGTCAAAGAGAAATCTAGACTTTGCATTAGTAGTTTAATAAAATCGTATGTACAAATTAAATGTAAATTAAAGCATGTATTTTACTCTCAGTAAAATTAATCTACTTAAATAATCTTCTTTAAAATAGTGCCATTTCTCTATAGTTGGTGTCCAAAGGAAACTGCTAAAAACATATGGAAAAATTAATATTGAAGTTCTCACTTTGGTCCTCACGTCTCTAGTAAAAAGTCATTTTATGATAATTTTGGTACAAAATTAATATTTACTCACTAACATTTTAAAAGCTTTTCTGCAATGTGCAAAATACATATCTTTAACACCAATAAAGTGTTCCTCAAGTTAACTCACCACCAAAACGTAAAAAAAATCCAGCTCTATCACCGTATATTTTTCGATATCTCTTGTAAGAAGTGACAAAACAGAACATGTCAATCAAACGATCTTTCTCGAGTCTCAATCTCGAGAAAAGCGATTTTAGTGGAAATATATTTTGCCATTTTTCACAAGAATTGGAACACACCCAGGTTAATGGTGGTTTTCAGATTAGCTTTTTTAAAGGTTTCATTGAAGATTTCATTTTCCTTGCTTTTTATTTCTTACCCATAACTGAGACACTGATATTTAATCTTCCTCTTTGTATACTTTGGCATGAAAATAAATAAGTAAATAAATAAAGGAACAAATAAAGAGATAAGTGACTTGTGGTAATAAATTTGAACCTTAGTTTTCTTTGTTTCCAACTGCAGTAATGATATTGCAGGTAGATAATATGAAATATTATTAATACGGTTTTTACCAGTAATCAAGTTGATATTTTCTTGCGTTGTACGAGTTGACAAAGGGGAATATCCTTAAATGAGTCATTTCCCAAAAGTTTATTTGGAATGATTTGGCTCTTATTTTATTGAAGGGAGGTGTCTGTCTCTTTCTTCGGATGAAGATAGCGACGAAGACGAATTGGACACAAGTTTAACAACTGCCAGATTACGCGTTCTAAACCTGCAAGCACAGAGAGCTTTAAATGAGTACAGAAAATACACTCCTACTCCTCCAGTTGTGGCACATTTCTACCATCGTCAAAGCATTGTACCTAAAACCATGGAAATAAGTGAAGTTTCAAAGCCTGAAAAGATAATACCAGTTGTTAAAGAGGTGGTCGAAATTAAGAGAATGACATTCAAGAAAGTACAGCCAAAACCAAGGTATTTAGCTCTTTTAAACATAAGCAATTTTACGTACTGTCCTCAAAAAGAATGATATAATCACAAGGCGACTGAGCACCTTTACTTTTCGATGGTCAATATTATCGCTTTCGAAAAATAAACAGCTTTAAGTGTAGATTCTAATGGCAAAAGGCACATTTCTTTTAATATTGAACTGGCGGTGCTTCTAATTTACGGCAAAGACTAGGAAATCTTTTGTGTAATCTCCTTTTGCTTTCTGTGCATCTCTGTTATTTTCTTTTCGTGTTTTTTTCTAACTAGTGCAGTGTGAGTTTTATTTTTTCAACTGAATTTCATGTAGACACGTACAGTAGCAGTTTGTTAAAATTCAGACTAATTTTTATTGATATATTTTACAAAGGGTTTTAGCCGCCTCTTTTTAACATCTTCGGCATGTAATCAAAGAAAAATTACGCTTTCTCCTTGTTCCAACCTACTTACCTCCGTCCAAAAGGTCATTATATACAAACATAAATTGTTTTGTTTAATCAAGAAATGTTATAATTTTTGCGGACTGCACGTGAGGTCTAGTAACATAACTTTTATTTCTCCTTTTGTCTTCCATGACCGAATGCTATTTTTGCATTGAAGAGCTTGACCTCAAGCGATAGAGTTCTACACCATATGAACTGCAATGGTTACTAAATTGATACTTTTTCTTCATATCATTTTTTACTTGTTTTGTTTTTTATTTTGAGCGACCGGAAAAAGCCACTTCTCTTCAATTCATTTTAAAAGGTTTAACGTTTCGCTGACGCTAATTACAAGGCCATCTATCAGTTTATTTTACACCATTATAATAGGAGTCCTACCAAATAACTCTGTTGGGCACAAATCTATCATGAGTTAATTCCCTCATTTTGTAAACCGAAATCTTTGAGTTGATCCTCTTAATTCACCGAACTAATTTATGCATGGAGTTAATTTTGATTTTGAAGCAAAGAATAGTAGCTTTTACAATAATTTATGACAATAATCTTGATCATAATTTGTGACATCAGTTATAATCTTTTGTGCCAAACACGATACTTTACATGATACATAGTGATACTGTACAATATCAAAAACCAGATGTTTTCAGTACGTATATCAAAGATTACAATATTAATTTATGCTATTTTGCCTACTCAGAGTCTTTCAAGACATTTTAACTGATCACGAATTATTCGATCATTTCAAAAAGTTCTTGGTAAAGGAAGGGGCAGAGACACCTTTACTGTTTTGGCAAACTGTTGAGTCTTTAAGAACAAATACCAGAGGAGGAAAAGCAAGGCAGTTAAAAACAAATGGTATTATCAGAAGATACTTTGGAGCTTCCACAGAATATGGTACAGTGAAATAGTATACCTACTTCTATTTAATTCTTAAGTATGAGATGCAAGGGAAAGTGAACAAGAGAAGCTGAATTACTCATTATAATTTATTTCTTTTTTCCAGTTTAGTTTCTCTTTACATTGCTATGGCAAGTTGCCACTGATCATATTTAGTATGGGTATGTTTGAGAGGCCCTTTTGCCATCAGAGCGCAAAAAGAAGCAAAGGACGAGTGCAGTGTAAAAGACCAGAGTAGGGACTTTCAAAATGTTGTCAACAAAAAAAATAATCAAGTGAAAAAAAAAATATCATAGTAGGCTAAATTATTTTTGACATTGCACTTTTCTTAAACCTAACCTATTTCAACCTTTTCATATTTGTAAGAAAATAGTTTGAAAAAACTGCTATTGGGATCGCTAAAATTGCTACCAAACTATCATTCATGAAATTATTTACAAATCTATGAAACTATATAAACACATAATTACTAAGAGGACCTGAGTCTTTAAAATTTTTTCTAAGGTAGCTTTTCCCCTAAATGTTCTGAGGAAGCCTTTTCAACATTAATGTTCTAAGCTACAGTAAAAAGGCAATCGTCTCCTCCCTTCTCCACTTAATTGTTGTCACTTCTCTTTATCTTCCCCACTGATTGTCATTTGTACCCAGCTGAAGTGAGCAAAGATTGACAAGCAAATTATTGTAACCTTGAACACTATTTTACATAGTTAACTAGCTGTACTGAATTCAGTAATGGAAGTATTATTAATAGTAGTAGTGCTAGTAATAATGGTAGTTAAAGAAGAAGCAACAAGTGGCAAAGTAGCTGGTTGTGCTGGATTTAGTAGTGGAAGTATTTTTAATAGTAGTAGTAGTGCTAGTAATAATGGTAGTAGAAGAAGAAGCAATAAGTGGTAAAGTAGCTGGTTGTACTGGATTTAGTAGTGGAAGTATTATTAATAGTGGTAGTGCTGGACGTAATGGTAGTAGAAGAAGAAGTAATAGTGGTAAAAGTAGTATTATCAGCAGTAGTATTATCAGTCTTTTTTATTATTTCTGATCCCAGAAGTTGTTATTCGTTAAAAACTTTATCTAACGATATCACAAAATGGAATAAGTAAATATTTACGTACGAAATGGCATACTATGTTTGTAACTAAATGTCCTTTGCGACTTCATCATAGTATAATAACTAAAAATGATAGTCAAAACAGGTAAAGTGAAATTAATCTCAAATGTTCTTCTTTTCATTTTGCAATTTTAATTTGACAATATTCTTTATAAAATATATGTTTCAATAACTGACATTCACTTTTTTTTCAAATGAACAACAAAGTATACCGAAAGTCTCACCCAAATATTAAAGTATCCATTGATTCCCCACTTCATATCTTTTCATATCATATGTATATAAAAAAGTAGATCCAATGTATACCAATAAATATGGCATTTTTTTCAGGATCAAATAAAACAACGAATCTGAATTAAGTCATGTGTTTTTATTTATATGCATAAATTTAACTTGACTTTGAAAATGAGTATTACTGTATTATTTAAATAACTACACCAAGCTCTCATTTTTTTAACGACAGTTTTCCCCAGCTAGGGGGTTTTGGCAGTGAGGAATTTGTTGGCCGTATGCCCCTCGTGACGCCAACCATTGGCTTTATCTTTTGTAAAGTTGCAAATTCTACTGGCCCCCTAGGGTAATCGAACCTGGAACCTTTTTGTTACTGTGCATACTAATCATTAAGCTATGGCTCCTCTACAACACGATCTCATTACGTTTGGTAAATGTGAATGAGTTCAACAAGGATTCTAGATAGGAATTACAGATGAAGATTGAAAATCTACAGCAATAACGAATTCTTCATAATTTTTATCCTCTCATATAAAAAAATCTTGTTACAGCTGTGAAAGCATAGTAGTTAAGTTTAGTAGTACTTTAAGGAAAAAGTTCCAGAGTCAATACCAAGAAGAGCAAAGCTTTGAAACGTTACAACTTAAAAAAAACATTGTTTGGTGGTACGAAAACAATGCAGCCAAGAACCTTTTCACCTCTCTAATAATGTCCCTCAGAAGGGCACTATCAGAGCCCAGAAACTGGGGAAAAGAATGTTAAAAGAAAAAGCCCAACTAAAACACATTATTAATGTGTAGCCACTAATTGGCGGGTGTGGCTTGAACCTTAAATGAGTACCAGCATTTGTTTCTGATCTAAAAATATTTACTTATAGTACATTTGCGGTTCCGAAATTAGTCAAGTACTCACATATAACTTTTACAATCAAGTACATTTATATTCGATGTGGTACAGCTTTGGTTTTGTTTTTGTCCATTTTCTGGTCTTCAAAATTCTTTTTCTTTGTTTATTCTATTGAGTATGGATATAATTTATATTAAATTTAATTGAATCACTCCATTCCATAAAGGGTTAATAAAGGGTGTTGAGTGCTTATTTTTCTTTAGAGCAAGGGGCCATTCACATATTAAGAGATTTGTTATTTTCCTGTCAAAACACAAATCCAAATTATAATGTTTAGTTTAGGCATGACCCTGGCTTTCTGCCCGAAAGGGGAAAAAAATGTAATTTTCTGTGAAGCTCTAGCAAGCGGTAGGTCCTCTTTGGTATACATTTGGACAGTTTCTAATTTCTGTCCTCCTGGGTCAGGAAAAAAATTGACACTTTTTGACCAATTATAAATAAGATCAAAACTCAAACGCCGTGGTTAGAAACGCTAAGAGCAATCTTCTAAAGGTTGTCCTTGTTTTATAGAAAACAGCTGGTCTTTGAGGAAATCTGGCTGAATGTTTTAAACCGAAAACCTACAGAAATTTTATTTACCCTCTTTTAAATTAGAAATAAACATATTTTGCAGAGTATTGAGAAAGACAGGAGTTAATTGGATTTTAACTCAAAGCATTGGCTAGTAAACTAATTTCTGTTGCCTCTTTGTAAGGGAGCATTTTATGACATGAATACATTAACAAAGAAAGTGGATTGCCATAGATTTTCCTGCCCTTATTCATCTCTTGTTTCACTCTCCCTAATTCATACGCAATTTTGAATTGAATTGGATCCTTCCTTGTCCCGTATTTCCTTTTTTATGCCTTTCTTATTAAGAAACGAATATTTAAATTGTAAAGACCTGTTCTTCAAGAAAGTTGCTGTTTGAGCGGCTTCATTACATAGTCTTTTCTTAAATGTATTGAGAGATACAAACGTTTAGAAATAATCAATGTGTACACCGAACTTGTTTCGCACCAGGTTAGATCACTTGTCCTTGCCCTGAAGGGAAATTGTAATTCAGTTGGATACTCTGCCCTACATGTGTGATTCAGCTGAGGTGTTCAACCGAGGGAGTCTTGGGAAAGAATAACACACTGAAGTAAAAGACACAGTTCCAAAATGATTTAGTTAATATTGTAATACTGACAGCCCTAGTAGTAGAAATTGTAGTGTTGGAACCTTTAGATTCGAACCAGGTTTGATCCACTCTAAATTTTTAATTTTTCTATTGTTACAATGTTATTTTTCAAAAAACGTTTTTAATATCTACCTAACAGGGAAGAGTTTGCAATGTGACGCTGATATAATAAGAGAACTGGCCAATTCAGAAAAAGTAACACCGCCGATGTTGATGTCGGCACAGGCTTGCATAGCAAAAAGTATTGAAGAGAAATGGTAATCCCTTTAACTAATAACATTCAAACTTCTTTAGTTATAAGGCCTTTAATCCTAGGCTTTGTTTATTTGAACAGCATTTTTGGTCCCCTGGACAGGCCCTCTTGAAGTGAGTACATTAATTCAGTGCCCATTAAACCAAATATTGGTATTTTGAACAATTTTTCCACCCCCAATAGCAAAAGAAAGGTGTCAGGTTTAAACTTTAATAATTAGATTTTTAGGATAAACTGCGTTTACCCTAAAAATCTAATTATTTATAAAAATATCATCATTATCATCATCACCATCAGTGACGCAGGCAGTTTAGGACAAGTTCAAGACGTTCTTTCGGTTTGTTCTTAGAGCACCTTTATAGGAACAGCTGCTATGGTCACAGTAGCTTCAGTCGTATTTTCCTACATTATTTCATTGTGTCGAACCTCGCATTGTGGTTTATTAAGTTAAAAACCAGTACTTTTCACGGATTTAGAGGATCTTGCTCCACTGGTGACCTTTTGACTGTAATCACGGAACACGTCTGTAGGTTTGTGGGTAAGTCTGGTGAAGGACGAGCTATAGCGCTTGCTATTCTCAAGTCATTTGATAAGGTGCAGTACGATGGCTTGATTCATAAGCTTTCTGGTTATGGTATTGGTGAAACGGTCTCTTGTATCGTTCAGTCCTTTATCTCAGGTCGTAAAATGCGTATCACAGATGGAATTATGTCTGATGAGTATTTCATTAATGCTTAATGCTTGTCTTCCTCAGGCTTTAATTATTGGTCCGAATCTTTTCCTTTTTTTATCAATGATCTTCCTGGTAATTTGCAACATCTGTGCTGATGACACTACCCTGTACTTTGGCATGGAACACAAGCCAACTCAGCAGAAATAATTCAAACTTGCGGAAAATTTAGAAACTGACCTTCAGGCTGTTGGAGAATGGGAGAGAAAATGGCTGGTTTCTTTCAATACGGCCAAAATGAAACTGATGTAATTTAATAGAAAGCTGAGCCATTATCTCCCTCCAGTTTTCATGAAACATCATTTCAATATTAACCCTGGTGAGGTTTTCTCTCTTCTTTAGGAATGTTCATCAATGAGGATGCTTGGTTTGTCATTTTCTTTAGATCTTTCTTGAAATTTTTATATTCAATCTATTAGAAAGTCTGCTTCAAAAAAGGTTGGTTCTTTGTATTGTGCTAGAAATCACCTTACACCTAAAGCCATCTTGCATCTCTATAAACCTACCATCTGCGCTCGCATGGAATGTTGTTAACATGTCTGGACAGCTGCTTCTATATCTTATCTTGATGTTCTTGATCGTGTTCAGAGGCATGTTTGTAATTTATTAGGTTCAAATCCTGCTGTTACTCTTCAACCTTTTGTCTGATTCCTAGAATGTGCCTTGCGTTATTCTTTTCTAAAGTTGTTATCATCCGAAGTGTTCTCACGAGTTATCCTTGTTTATACTGCCTCAGTTTGTTTCATTTCGTGTTAGTCGTTTCTCTTAACGTCTTCACCCACATGCAGTTGTTGTCATTCGTTATAATAAGTAATTATTTCATCGTAGTTCGTTTTCTCCAACTACAAGATTGTGTTTCTTTTCGTGATCTGCGTGCTTTTCTACAGTATATGATTTGAATGCTTTTAAGTCTAAGATAAATTGATTTTCTCATCTCTTGGCTTAATCTTCTTCATTCTCTTTTTTCTTCTTTTATCATACCTTCACAGTTCCATGCATCTAGTGGGACTATGCCTTTCATGGTCCTTAATACACAAACATTGTCAGCTTTACTTCTGGGAAAGAGATTTATAGTACTTTTAATTTTCAAATTTCAAAAAGTTACTCCAGTGTTTAAAAGCCAACTTTATATCAATTACAAATTGGTCAATTTCAACAAAACTTTGGTCTTTCCTTCAGTTTTAGAGCTATTGAATACTGAATTTTATGCACGTCGGACAGATAAAAAATACTACTGACACGTACAAAAATGACCTCACATTTTTGATAACTTTTGTTTTGTTTTTCCAGCATTGCCATATGAAAAGGCTTTGGAACCCAAATAAACAAGATTTTAATTGCAATACTTATCCTAATTAAAATAATGACAATGGTGATGATGATAATGGTAATAGTAGGAATATATGTATATATATATATATATATATATATATATGTTAGCGTAATGCAATGCTCACTGCGCATGCGTCGTTTGAGCACTCTGGCAGGATCCCACAATAACTCTTTAAGCTGTGTTTGCTCCGGCAACATGGCCAGAGAGTTATGTCTCAGAAGCTCTGTGCTGCACTGATGAGCCCACAAAGGGCGAAACAGTNATGAAAAGGCTTTGGAACCCAAATAAACAAGAGTTTAATTGCAATACTTATCCTAATTAAAATAATGACAATGGTGATGATGATAATGGTAATAGTAGGAATATATGTATATATATATATATATATATATATATGTTAGCGTAATGCAATGCTCACTGCGCATGCGTCGTTTGAGCACTCTGGCAGGATCCCACAATAACTCTTTAAGCTGTGTTTGCTCCGGCAACATGGCCAGAGAGTTATGTCTCAGAAGCTCTGTGCTGCACTGATGAGCCCACAAAGGGCGAAACAGTACTGTCTGCAGATTGAGTATATATATATATAATCCATGCTTCAACACATTAAAAATTATTGTTATAAATTTTTGATTAATTACAACGCATTTCAACCAATTTTATTGTAAAGCTTTTTTTTAAAGTAACATTCTTATAGGTAAAAATGTTTTGGCTATTATCTCAGACACTCTTTATCAGATATTAAATTTCGTGTCAGTAAAATTAAGATAAGAGCTCTCTCGGTATATTAAGTCTACAAAAAATATTTATTTTGTTTTAATTTGGGAACAAGTCATACTAAAGGAAAATATGCGTGATCCTTAGGAACATTTTATGTTTTGATGTTAACAAGCAAACCACTGACTTCAAAAGCAAAGAAGCCGAAATAAAGGGGTCAGAAACTACCCTTCAATAAGCATAATGCCACTGAACAACAGCCACGCTCCAAACAGCGTGAAGTCACCATACCGTTTTTCGGTGTTGCCACCACAAAATTGGTACAATACCATACATATGTAATATATATTAAATATAATACATGTAATATGTATAGACATACAAGATGGTTTCATATAGAACAATTGTATACTACACAAGGCAGATGATATTCCAGGATTCTCCTTAGACTAATCAATGCTCTTGTGGTTCCTTCAAGTGTGTTCTCGTAATAGCACTTAAAATCTGTTTTTTCTAAGTGATAAAATAGTTGTTTAAATTGGTTTTGGTTATATATATAGTATTAGGAGTAAACTCCAAACAGCTAGATGTTAAATGCTGCTCATCTGACAAAATAAAAAACCGGAAAAACTCTTTACATCACAAAAAAATTTCCACACGACTCGAGGCACGATGCAAAAATAAAGGCACAGAAGAAGTGTTTCGGAATTTGAAAGAAGAGACAGACAGAATAGCCATGATGGTAACAGAGGTCCCGGGCTTGTGACCGGCAATGGCTGCTTTCCAGAGATATATATATATATATATATATATTTATAACAGGTGTAAAAAGATTATTTTTTAACTAAAGACCCTTTCCAAATTTGACTTTGTTTAGAGTCTATGAAACAAAGATTGTGTCAGGCTGCATGTTAGTAAACTAGAATCCGAGTCTCCTCGTTCATCATATGCTACTGAATTGACCGAGTTGCTTAAAATGTATTAAATAAATAATAGATCTTTGTTTATTGGTCTACTGGTGCCGTCATTTGACACTGCTAATTTCGGTATGAACATTTATAGACCAGACAGCTTACTGAGCAGCAATTTTGACATCAAGCCCTATTATTTGACACAACTATCTATGCATTCACTATACTGTACTTTTTTATACCTATGTACTTTTTATGATAACCAGAATTACGTTGAACCAATTAACACAAATAAAATTTGAAGATAAACAAAAAAAGAAAGAATTAATTTTTTTCTGGAAACTCTTAATTGTTATTAAAATTTTTAGGCTGAAATTCAGAAAAAAACCTTTATAAAGCAGTACCAAAGATAATTGGGGAGCTTTAGAGAATATATAAAGGACATTCCTTAGTCAACACCATTTGTTCAAATTAACATTGAAATATAATACCTAGCTAGGTGTTCCTTTTTTCTACAAAGAAGGTTTAATTTTTTATTTACTAAATATTATAATAAATAATTTTTTAAAAAGGTTTTCTAGGTATTTGAGAACATATCCAGACGAAGACGACTTGGGGGGAATAACAATCCTTCCTCAATTTACAGATGTTTTGCCGGGTATTGAAGCAACAAGAACATTTAAAAACAAAACAGTAAGAGACGTTTTTAAGTACACAAAACCAGGACATTTTTATTCTCTTCTCTCCGTGTCTATTTGCATCATTTGACCTTTAAGCTTGTATTTGCAATATTTGCTCCTTGAACTTCTATTTGCACCATTTAACCTTTGAACCTGCATTTGCACTATTTGACCTTTAACCTTGCATTTGCACCATTTAACCTTTTAGCTTCCATTTGGAAAATTTGACAAAATCCCTTCAACTATTTTCATCTTTGTCATGAACTTTTTCGCCAAAATGAGTTTGCATTTCCCTAAATATACTCCATTATTTTTGTTTGCTTGCCAGACTAAACAAGAGTCATAGCTGATCTCTTCATCTTAATTATCAGGAGAGTTGAAGTCCGGCTCGAAAACCATTGATTACATATACATTTTCAGTCTTGGTGGAAGAATATTGTATTCTAGAGCAAGAAGACAAGTGAAAACTTTCGCAAAATGCATGCAATCACGTCTACTTCTTATCCAGGCTTTGATAATCACATTAATTAAATAGAGTTTTAAGTCAAACTAATCTCAACAGCAGTATAAATTGATTGGGTCAAGAATGGTTTTGATAGTTACACCCAAATTTTCATATTTAATCGTTTGATGATATATAAAAATGTACTCCATAAAATCTGTCATTTTTATTTCTCACCACTGAAGTAAAAAATAAAAGTTATATTTGGTCACCTTTTTAATGTTTGTTTTAGAGTGACGTTTTTACAGTTAAATTCTACAGTGAAACGCCTTTAATTTGCTACTGCAAAGTAAGGGCGTTTAGATAAATATTACACCTTTTTTATGCAATACTAACCTCTTTATCAGGTCCCATTATTTTAAGCCCGCCTACCTATTTCCTGAATCTCCCAATAATTTAATGTAAATTTACAATCTTTTTGGGAAGAAATTTAGGTTTCTTCGGGCAAAATCAATACGTCTCTGAATTTAAAGAACCCAAAAACCCACCTCACCATTCTTGTATAAATACTGCCCCAAACAGATCCATTTAAAAGGGTATAAAAATTTAGGTTTCTTTTTGTAAACCAACCTATGTACCCAGTTAGCCTGGAGGATGAGAATTTAACACCATATTTATAAATCTAGTTTTTCCCTTGAATCACTTGTATTTTTCATTATTCAAGAAAGTGTATAGTAGTTAGAAAGACAAGAGGTTCAGGGAGACCGGTTTTGTTGGTAGTTCTGCATGTTTGGCCACATTACTTCTTCTTATGATTTGATTGAAGTTATCGTAGGCATCTAAAAACATTGTTTGTCGGTAAGGTGAAGTCACAACCGTTTCAACTTCTTCAACATTATTTATAAGTTTTGCTAATCATGGGTTTGAGTGTCACTATCAGCTTTCAAAATACATGTTTTGGTCTTATAAGTCTCCATTGCTTATGATCTTCAGAAAATACAGCTCTTGCATCTTCTTCTTCTTCTTCAGGTGCCATGTTCTTTCAGAACGTTGGTGACCACGGTCTTCAATCTTCTTTGGTCTTTTGTAGCTGATAGAATTTCAGAACAACGCTTTGTGTTATCAATTTTGTTCTTTAGACTTTAAACGTTAAACGCTGTCTTCCACTTCCCATCTTTTCTTCAATTTTACCACACAGCAACAGATTTTTCATTCCTTCTCTTCTCGTAACATGACCAAAACATTACTTCTGTCGTTTTCTTATCATCTTTATTGGTATACTTTCGTTCCAGCTCTATTTAAGACTGCCACGTTGCTGACTTTTTTGTCCATGATATTCTCAATATCCTTCTTAAAAACCACATCTCAACAGACTCTAATTTCTTCGACAGAGATTCGTAAATTGTCCAGGCGTCGCACCCATATAACAGAACTGACCAAACGAAGCACTCTGATATTTTAAGTTTAGTTTTCAGCTGTAAACTAGTATTCCATCAGTATTCATTTCATTTCACAGGTGTCCTTATCAATTCCCATCCTTTCCGTCACTTTCTTGTGGCATCTTCCGTTGGATGTAATCATACCGCCGAGGTAGCAGAACTGATGCACCTCTTTGATTTTTTGCCCCTTAACATTAATATTACAGTTTGGAATTAATTTCTCCTTGGATATTACCATTCACTCAGTTTTCTTGATGTTCACCTGTAGCCGTCTTTCCTCCCATCCAAAACTATTCTGTTGAAGAGTTCTTGCAAATCATTCTCACTTTCTGAAATAAGGATCGTATCATCTGCATACCTTAGATTGTTTATGTTAACTTCTCCCACTTTATTTCCTGGCATGTCTTCTCTTTTTCTCAAACGTGTTTCACTGTACAAGTTGAACACGTCTGGAGACACAATACAACTTTGTCTAACTCCTCTTTTAATTAGTACCCATTCACTCGTTTCACCTTCTATCTTCATGACTGCAGTTTGTTTCCAATACAAATTTCTTACCAAACGGAGATCCTTCCCATCAATGTTTAGATTTTCCAGCACCTGAAAGAGTTCAGCGTGTCTTACTTTTTCGAATGCTTTACTGTAATCGATAAAACATAGGTAAAGATTTCTTTGCATCCCAATTGCTCTTTCTGTTAACATTCTCAGCATAAAGATCGTATTTCGGGCTCCTTTACCTTCAATACACACATTCTGTAAAAGAGAAATTTCACTCCTAATCTTCACTCTCCACTTGTAAAGAAGCACTTTCAACAATTAGTTTTGTTACATAACACATCAGGCTGATAGTTTTGTCCATTTCAAACTCGACTGCTGCTGATTTTTTTACGTAAAGCTACAAATACTGATTTCCTCAGATTCTGAAGAATTATGTCAGCATTGTAAATGACATTTGTTATAGTTGTGATCTTTACCACACCAAACTCATCAAGTTCCTTTATTAACTCTATTGAAATGTTGTTAGATCCACATGCTTTGCCATTTTTTATAGCATTCATTACAAACTTTGTTTCATCTTTAGTTTTATCTGGCCCATCAATATCTTTTTTGATCATTGGTTTTTCGCCACGATCATCTTCAAACAATTCTCCTCTATATTCTGTCCACCTAAGAAGAATTTGCTCTTTTTCCATTATGATGTTTTGATCTTCAGCCTTAATGCATCCACTCGAAACACATACCTTTTTGCCAGTTATTTCTCGTATTTCGTCATGCATATTTCTGGCTTCACTGTTTTTTATTACTTCTGTTTTTTCACATTTGTTAGTTATCCATTTCGCCTTTTCCTCACTACATTTTCTATTTTATCTCCTTATCCAGTTTGCTGGATAATGCTGGATTCTTGTGTTTTGCTTTTCTTCTTTCGTCCATCAGTTGCAAAATTTCAGCAGTCATCCACATTTAATTTACCTTTCTCATCTTCCTTGGTATCTTTTCTGCCCCTTTTGTGATAGCTTCTCGAAATATTTCCCAAGCGATGTTTGGATCTTATGCACTTTGCAGAACATTAAAAGTATTTTTTAGCTCTACAGCATATCGATGTTTTATATTGACATGATTCCTCAGCTGCTCAAATGAGAGCTTGGCAACAGATTTTGCTTTTCTGAGCTTTCGTTGTTTTACCTTTAGTTTGCATAAAAGCAAAGCATGACTGCCGCAACTGTCCCCTACATAACCTTTAACCTGTTGCACGGCATTTCAAAGACATTTATTTTCAGTGATATAGTCAACTTCATTACATAAGCTCTTGCATAGACTCCCCTTTTTTGTAAGGACCACCTATGAAGTGACAGTAGTACTGAATAGAGCAAGTAGCCACATAAAATACATCACCTCTTTAAATTTTATGCAAAGGATATTTGGAATCCCCTTGAAAGCTGTGCTCAAACGAGTGGGAACTTTACATCAAACAAGTCATGCAGGCTGTGTAGTACCTAAAGCTGAGTCTGTGCAAGAACTTTTCTTCCCTTCTCTTGACTCAAAGAACGACTTTTTTGTTGAAACTATAATATAGAAGTGAAGCAATGATGCGGTTTCTTTCCCAAGCAATTTCAATTAATCACCAGCGACGTCAGCAGAGCGGCTAAATAATCACTGGATAGCAATTTCCTAAGATCTTGATTTATGGTTTGGGAAGAAGTTAAGATATTAGGCTATGTGAATTGGATTCCAGTATGTACGAACTGACAAACACTTAGCTCGGATGCACCCTATAACAGTGTTTACAAATGGCAGATAAGTAAACTCCTAATTCTCTACTAACTTCTATACCCTGGTACTCCTATGAGCAACTCAAATAAGAAAAATCTTATGAATTTTATTCTTTTTGAAACAGCCATCTTTCTGTAAATAAATATTTACCGAATAAAATGAGCCATGATCAATTTCTCAAGTTTGAGATCTGTCAGAATTTTAGGTTAATCTTCTGGTTTGAAGAAAGAGTCAGATTTAATACTGGTGTAATGCCAGCAACCAAGCCGATTTTCTTCTATTTATATTTTAATTCAGAACAGCTGTCCTTGCGAATGTTCATACGTTTCTTTGTCGTGTACAGTTCGATAAAAAGGCTTCCATTGTCTTCTGATTGAATTTTTCTCCACCCTCCAAGACTTGCTACTAGTGGTAGAATCTCTTTCCAGAACTCAGTTATTGATAATCAGAAGCAAGGTTACAACTTTCTCATAAAAATATGCAACGTCTTGGGTACGAATGAAACAATCTAGTACTATTTTATCTCAAAATTTTTGCCATAATCATTCCTTGTACTTTCTTTACTTTCTGCTGATACAACAAACTAAGGTGCAAAATCTTTTCGCTTTTTAGTCTCCACATAAAAACATGTCAATTAAGCAATTTTTATCTTTTTACGCTACTATTTTTGTCATATTACCACTCTAAAACCAGTATCATTAGAATTTTTTTACTTTTTTGAAATCAGACCAGTCAGTGTAAAGTACTAGTTACTGAGACCTTTGATATTGTAAGTGGTAGTTGAAAAATTGTTCAAACATTCGTTTTATTGGACTTCAACTTTTTAATTACAGCGTGGTCTCTGGCGCATGTTTACTCGAAATGTGATTAGCTTTCGTCGGGGAACAATGAGCCATAAAACCAAAGCAGCATTTATTGACTACCTGAAATATGAACATTTTAAAGCAATAACACAAAGTGAGTTTGATCTCCCAACTTTACTTTACAATTTGGTTAATATTCTCTTTTAATAATCCATTTATTGTATTCCTGTTATGTAAAGTCACCCTCATGTAAACATCAGAAGACTATTTTATTAGAAACCCACTTCTGTTATACCAGAACCACCCATTTTTTACTGCAGTAGTTACTTCTTGGAGTAAAATATTTTTAGGAGCATGCCTTAAAATAAATAGAGATATGTATGTGAGGAAAGAATGATTATACACGTTATATCTACTAAACTTTCATTAAACTCTGATAGGAACAATCCTAAAGGAATTATTTAACGACTAGGTGAAAAGGACAGGAAATCTGAATATAAACTGAGTTTGTACTTTTTTTGAATTAAAAGACAGTCAAAACTCTTGAAATTGGAGGCGGTAAATTATATAATTTATTATTATGTAAAAGTATTGCTGTGAGATAGCGAGTGAGAAGTGCACTAAGGCATTTATTTGTCGTTGAAGTCTTACATCAAACACGACTAACACGTCAAACACGACAAACACGACAAACACGTCAAACACGACAAACACGAGTGTAAAGGAAAATGTTGTCAGCCAGCCTTTTCAACTCTCGTGAGCGTGTATTCAGATTTAGAGCCCATGTTAATGTACAGTTGTCTAATTCTTTCAGTCCTCTCTTATCGTAAAGCTTTAATGAATCTCTCAAATGTTTAATCGATCGATCACACCCTTAAAACACATGTTTATGTGATCATCTCCTGTGCGAAAGAAGTTTTAGAAATTTACTTTAGTTTTTGTCAAGCAGGAGGGATATGTCGGTTTTTGAGTTATTATATCGGTGAATTGATCCATCACACCCATAAAACGACCCAGTTTGCCTTATCACACATAACTTCCAAACGTATATATACCACATGTTTACATGACCATCTCCTGTGAGGAAAAAGTCTTAGAAATTTACCTTAGTTTTTGCCAAGTAGGGGGAATATGTCGGTTATTGAGAAAACTGTAAAGTTGTTTTTTTCCCAGCTAATTTTGTTTGACTATAAATATGTTTTAAAATATAAAGTTGAAACACTTATCAGTCTTGTATTGTTTCGACTTTGAAATAAATGTTGGACTAGAAGAAACATTTCACCCCTTTTACAAACTTCTAAATCTGTATCTTCTTTTTCTTCTGAATTATCATCATCATTATCATCATATCTACACTTGTTATTTACTTTTCTTCCTTTTCTAGCAAATTCAATGGCAGCGATCATGATGGCACACTCTCTTCAGCGTCTTAAACAGCGCCATCTCTTGACACTTCCTATTACTTTCATGTTTTTGTTGGTTTTAACGTCATTTTCCTTAGTAACTGGGCTCAGACGATGCCCTTTAGAGGGACTTAATTGTGGCAGTGAGGAATTTCATGGCCTGATGTCCCTCCTGACGCCGTCCAATGACTTTTTTTTTTGAAGTCCAAAGGTTGCCTGCTCGGGGAATCCGGAACATATAGGTTACTGTATAATTGCACTGACCATTAATCCATGGCTGGTACTTCCTAGTTCTTTCTCTTACCTCATTTTTTAAACAAGACGTCGAAAGTATCTGCCTCCTCCTCTGCTTCCTTTTCCTTCAATCTTGTCAGTTAGCCCCAGCTTCGTCAGCCTACTTTTTCTTAACATGTGTTGTTTGTGTACCACCAATAAATAGTCTAAGCTTTTGATTAAAATAACGGTTTTGTAAAGCTTTTTCATGCCAAACTTCCCTTTTCCTTATGGTTTTTTAAAACCTTAAGTGAAAAGAGAAATGGGGTTTAGTTACTCAGGTAGATTTTATCTTTTTAATCATAAAGTTTTTTGAGGCCAAAACATATTCTAAGCTTGATCTTGGCTCTTTTATTGTCACCTTAAAAAATTGTGCAAATCAAAATGTTGATTGAAATAAAATGTTCCAATAAAATGTTTAGTAATCAGTTTTGTGGTTAAAATATTTTGTTTAAATATCAGCATTAAAGCGCAAGAAAACGTTAGGTTTTTCAACAATATGTAACATAACAGAAGTTTGATTTAAGTGAATTTACTATATACTTTTCGCCCAAACAATTGTCATACTTACAGATTTCAGGAATATTATTATTTTTCCAGACTCAGAGTCTGATACAGGTAGGATTGCCATCAGAAACAAAATGGTTTACACTGACAAACTTGTTCGAGACCTGCTATTCTGGGCCGAAGTTGAGAAGTAGGTTTATTCTGTATTTATTTTATTTTTGTAGTTTTGACATATTATTGACTTTTCATTAAATAAAACAGAAAACATTTGTATCCGTGAAGGTCTAGCAATTTTAAAGTATGCTCTGCAGAGATATTTCTTCATAACTGAAAATGTAAGAGTTCTCAAATAATCTTCAAGGAAAATATTTTAGAAAATTTTCCCATTTTTAAGTGAAAAGGCCATAGACAATTTAATCCAACTTTCCTAAGCTATAAAAAATAAATACTGAATAAAAAAAGAAAATTTGGAGTACTCAAAGCAGCTGTTCGGCGAATTTCTCCTCGCGCCTTTAAATTATAACTAGTAACCCAGTCTCTAAAAACAGCTATTGAGCACATGTTTAGCCCAATATTGAGAAAGGTACAAGCTTTACAGTGGAAATCTAAAATCACAAATAAATATCTATCCATCTATCCATCTATCTATCTATCTATCTATCTATCTATCTATCTATCTATCTATCTATCTACCCATCTATCTATCTATCTATCTATCTATCCATCTATCTATCTATCCATCCATCTATCTATCTATCTATCTATCTATCTATCTATCTATCTATCTATCCATCTACTTTTATCGCTCTCTCTCTATATATACATATAGATATACATACATATATATGAATATATATAGATATACACATATATACGTATATATATATATATGACTACCATATTTACTGGAAATTTGGAGTCAGGTATAGTCCATTTAGACAGTAGATTGCTTTCCATCCATAGCTCTTACTAACCCCTCTGTATGTTTTGAATGTAACCTCACTTAATACTTCCTTTAGAAGCTGCATCCCTATTATTTAACTTTCGTTTTTATTGTACTGTCAATTACTCTGTATTTACAACAGTAAGGCTGCCGAAGCAAAGATCTGTTAGGTCTCTCTTTCCTGTATTCACACGTAAGTCATTTTATGTCATCATACCTTACATTCATTTTATCTCAAAGTCAATCCTATTTTCTTTTGTCAGTACTTTAGGTTTTCCAAGTTATTATTTACTTATACACCAAACACTTCCATTCTCGTTTTAACTACCTTCAATCCTAGTTCTTGTTTTGTCTAGACAATGGCATTAGGTATATAATTTAGTTTAAATTTTACCCAATAACCATTCCAACATCCTTCACATATCGAATAGTGCTGACATTTCTTCCAAATTCCTGTCCATTAATATTCTTCACACAAATATGGCATTTTCAGTACCTTCGTTGGCAGGCGTTCTTAAGGTGTAGTAATGGTTTCTTTGGGAATAAGAAAAAATGCATGAGCACAACCTAAGGTTTCTACTACAACACTCGACCTTGAGGTCAGGCTTTTAACAAAGGCTGAGAGAAAGAGCATTTGACAGAATTCCGCAGAAGAAAGTTAAATCCTGTTACATGTGACATGCATGCAAGACCCACAATTGTGTGGCCATAGCTTGATATCCAGTAAGAGCTGATCTAGCTGTGTGTAAAAAGGAATATATATGTGAAAGTGGGACTTAGTATCCATGGTCGGAAATTCATCCAAGAGAGAGGTACTCTGAACTGGAATATCGGCACCAAGAAATGCCAACCTACTGCTCTGTTCTACTAAAGATAATGGAGAACAAAAGGCTATACTCGATATGATGTGCATCTAACTTAATTTGAAATTGAAGGCGCTTTTTTCCCCTGTCCTATTCGTGAAGTAGCATTATCTGCCATCTGTGACTCCTGCGAAACGGAATTAACTATTTTTGTTATGAAATCAACGGGGAAGACTTAACAAATGTAAGTAGCTGTTTATTTCCCTTTAAATAACCTTTTTTAACTGGAGTCTATATTCTATATATCTATAAAACAATGTCTTAAGAATTTTCAGAGCCTATTTTACGCCAAATGCCAAACCTAGTAGGTCCGCTGTCTGCTACTGTAACAAAACATTTTTTACCAAAATTTGTGACATCTATAGTAAGTCATGTTAATGACCATTAAACGTGACACCATCAGTAGACACTGTGACTCTGCCCATTTTCTCTACAAAGTCTATTCCTGCCACTACGTGAACACCATTGAATAATGTTTTTTATCACTATAAAATCCACCCAATGAGTAACATTTTCAATCACAAAAGGTACAATTACCTCATCTTGGCATGGTACAAAATCACCGTTCACGGATATGATCCTAAAACACCGATTTTTTACATGTTCACCAGGACACAACTTGACACTTACAATAGTTCATCAAGACTCTGTATCCACTAACATTTTCACCGGCTTTCCGCACACAAGAGCATCAATGATCGGAAGCACCTTTAACCCGTTTTCGAAGGAGCTGCCAGCGCACCAGCTCTTTGATCGGCGTTTCCCTCTCCACCACTTCCAAAAGTTTGTCTTTGACAGCAATTTTGAGATATGTGGCCCTCCTGACCACAATTCCAATATGATATTGCTGCCAGTTGTTTTGCATTACAAGGGCGGACCTCCACATTTAAAACAATTACTACCAATTCTTTGTGCCCGTTCATAATATCACCCAGGAGACGAAATCAATAGTTTTTCAGGCATTATGGGTGAGGGCTTCTCTTAGCCACGGCCACCACCGAATGCTCCACCAACTATGACATGAGTGGACGCGCACGTTCAACCACTTGGGCCAAAGAGTACGAATCAATTTTAGAAGAAGTTCTGAGCTCTCTAGAAACTGTTGACAGTAAGCCTACAACAAAAGCTCTCAAATTTATCACAAAGCATACAGTGCGCATCGGCGCCGTTCTTCAAAATATTTGCCTGATAGTTTCTTGTAAACAGAGATTGATCTTGTGCAGCTAACATGAATCCTTTCCTTCTCTATCTTCAGGCCATAGCTTCATAGCCAGTGATGGTTTGCTCTTTGATCAACATCAGCTTGCTGGCTACGAGTGTTATTTATCCATGCAAAGGCTTCTGATCCAGTTAATACTAATTTTTTCAAGTCCACGTTTATTGGCAGCCTATTTGACCAGTTTTCCTTGTTGTGTCGGTATATGCTCTAGATTCGGGGTATTTTGATTGATAACTTCTAACTCGTTTTCATAATTTTTGATTTCTGATTATACAATGAATTTTTAAAGTGATTTCTTGTTGGTAAACCAATTAAAGCATCCAATCAGTAGTACTGGACAAGTTTGTTGACGTTGCCATGGGGTTGTTTTGTATGACATTTCAAGTTGTATCATCCCAGCAACGTCAACCTTTGCTTCTGGACAAATGCAGACAATCAACATCTACTTTGGAATGGTGCATATTATGAGATGTCAATAGTTTTCTGGCTTTTCTATCCATGCTCTAAAGATCAACGACATTCCAACTGAAAATATTGAAACTGTATCGGGCAACAGATATTGCTAGTGTCTTTATAGTCTCAATATGATTTTTGGAGTTCAGTCTGTCTTAAGTACTAGTCATATTCCTCTGTTGTATTATTTTCTCGGCCGTTTGGCTAGGATCAAGTGTAGAACTCTGGTCTCTCCTTGGTCGGGGCTTTGGCTATAGGGCCCAACCATCCAGGACAGGCGTCCCGAGATGCTTGAGCCTTGGCTGAAGACAAACCCAAGAGGAAAGGCCTTCCCACGGAGGGCCCTGAAGGAGCAATTTTTATGTCTTGCATTTCATGCTGTCTTGTATGCTTTCTTACCCACTTTTCCTTGATCTGTTGCTTCCCTTCGGGTCTTTCATAGATGGGTATCTATGCCAAACTCTATTGCAATATCATTACTAACTTCTTTTACAGTTTTTAACTGCCCTTCCATTTTTTGATTGTTCTCACCATAGAGTTTGAAGTCATCCATGAAGAAAAGGTAATTGATTAAGTCATCAAAAATCTAATCTTGTATCCGTACCCTGGTTTTTTTTGTTCATTTGAGAGACGTATCAATGCTATAATGAAGAGAAGAAGAAGAAGAATATAGAGAGAGTCTTTTGGGAAGATTCCACACTTAATTTTAATGTCATCAGACTTACAAATACCATTATTAGAAAGGGGTAGACGAGTTCAGCAGGCGAGCTGATGGAAGCCTCCACTATACCTACTACATCATAACAATACACAACCCGGACTGGGCGCTCCCATGTCGTTTAAAGTACAGTCCAAAGTAATATTATTATTACTATTACCATTATTATTATTATTACAATTATTATTGACAAGAAAATCATACTTTTGCCCATGAATTATTCATGCAGTACGAGGCTCAGTGCATACAATTGTTCCTGGTATCTTTGATAGTGTTATAAATGCTGCTTTAATTTTACTTAGTATCCTTTACTATATGAACTACTGTAATAGTCATTATTGTTATAGAATGAAGAAGAAAAATTAGTTAGCTGTTTTCTTAATATAAGTGGAATTTTTAGTTTAGTGTATAAAGTAAAAAATTATGTTTATATCTTTCAAAGGTACAAAGATTTCGCTGACGCAGTGGTGCTTTGCGCACGGCTAGGAAATTACACTAAGAACGATGAAATGATTGTTGTCAAGAAGGCATACGCCATTATTGATTGCTTTATCGATTCTCAGATACCCCCTCGTGTACAGGTATGATAAGTGTTATTTTGAGAATCACAATGCTATACATAAATAATTTTGATTCAAGGTTTTTTAAGTCATACTTTTCTCATGTCTATAATAGTACTATAGCTTGTCCTGAAACAAATGCTGTGCAACACAAAGCTATGTAATCAATAGTCGTCTTCTGGATATCTTGTCTTTGATTGGGGATGTTCCTGTTTCAAAATAACAAATCAAACGGCAAAGTGAAAATTGAAGAAATACGTAAAGACAATATTAGGCATACATCATTTTTGGTTATTTTCGTAATTCAGTTGACATTTGAAGCTAAACATGACAGTGCTAAAATACTAATAAAGAGCCTTGTTACTAGCTGAATTACCAAACTAATATTGCTTGAAGAGATGTGTAATTATGAAGGGAATTGAATAAAAGGTACACAGACCTGTATTCATTTTAGTGCATCTTATATCAGGCACTTGGTTTTCTCGGAAGAAGAATTGCATGACAATGGTAAACTGCAAACGTGCTGGGTGCGGGGAAGAATATGAGCCTGGTAAAAACGATAAAAATCAAAGTGATCAAATTCTGTGGTGTCTTTTTAATGAAGTTGAATGGGTTCGTTTGGTTTCAAATAAAAGTACAAAGATCATTACAGTATTTACAAAAATTTAGTTAGCCAGATACCTTTACTAGAATTCTTTTTCCTTCCCATTCAAATTTAGTCCCCTTGTGTCTTGGAGGTAGCCTCTCAAGTTTTCCTGTTTTATATACATTTCCAAAGAAACACCAATTCGAAACGTACCCCATCAAGTTATGTCTGTATTATCATGACATTAAAGGACTTTTGTCGAGCGCAATCACCCTATTCTTTTTTCCATTTCCAAATGATGGCTTTTTTTTGTTAAACGATTGTTTTGAACTTAAGATATGTTCTTTAATAATTACAAGGTAGAAAAAAAGTATCATTCTTTAAAAGTACTTTTTTGAAAACACTGAATTATTAGTTACAATGATTTTGCATTTCAAACACCCAAAATGCAATTGCCATTACAATCTGTCTTTTTCTTTTCTCTTCAACTGCTCCCATATTCAGGGGTTATCCTTGCAAACGTTTTTGCTCGAATTTTTTCGCCTCCCGGTTCTACTTCTAGTCTCCTGATGTCCTCTTTCACACTGTCTAGACATTTTTATCTATAACATTATAACATTAGAGCCTATCCTTACATTGAGTACGTACAGGTTAAGGGATCTACTTCTTTTACATGTAAATAACATTATAAGTTTAATTTTGTATCAAAAAGTGCACATTACTTTTAAAATATTCTCTGAGATACTACTTAACTTTCGAGAAAACATGGTTCATAGCTAACGAGGCAATTATCTGTATCCACTGTTGTTTTGTAATTGTTTCTTACGTTAATATTATTTGACGATATAAAAATGAATAACATTCCTTAAGAAACCTACTACAATTCATAATCGCTATTTTTGTAATTTTGAATAAGTAACCGTGGATAATGAGAACATGGTAGCATCTAACTCATCCTAATACCTATTATGTATGTTTTCTTTTTTTTTCTTGGTCTCTTTACAAATTTGACTGTATTTTACGGCTATGAAATTAAGGTAGGAAAAAGAGACGAAGCGTCTCTTGTAATAATGCAAAATACTAAGAAAGTCTCGTCTTATTTTATTGACCAAACAACAAATCTGCTTAGTATTTACAAAGAAAAACCTTGTGTTAATTGTGTTCAACTATAGAGGCAATTCAAGAATGTTCTCCAAATTCAACTACAGCATTTCGTATATGAATTGTATCATATGAATTATATTGCAAATTATATGAATTATATTAAATTGAACTGTTTTGGACAGCCTGTCACAAAAAGTGGGGAGCATCCTCTATCCTCTTTTTGTTTATTAACCCATCTACAACAATTTAACTGTCAAATCCTAGTTACCAGGTTAAGCAATGCTATTAAGTAGATAGATGCCCTGTTGATGTTCATTCTGGCTTCGAAACAGAGGAACTGTGACAAGTCTGGATGTTGGCTAAAAGCTTGGCTTATCTACATTTATCACATATTGTAATACGCAAAGGGGAAGTGGGGTAATCTTCACTTGTTTTGGACAACCACTTCCAAAAGGTTTCTAGCTTCCTTTTAGCTTCTTTTTGCTTCAAACAATAAGAACCCCGACGAAATACTTATTGTGATCGGTCCAACAATTAGGCTGACAATTTCAAGTTAATTGGACTAAGCCATGATCGAATTGAAATAAAATTGACTAATCAAATTAACTAAGCCATTTTGTAATAAGTAGTTTTACATTTAAGAATACAACTAATGAGAGTGACTCATAATAGAAATTAAGTCAAGTTAACAAGTCCTTGTTATGAGGAGCCGTGGGTTTATGGTTAGTGCAGTTGCACGGTAACCAAGACGTTCCTGGCTCGATTCGCCAAGCGGGCGAAAAGACTTTACAAAAGAAAAAGCTTTTGGTTGGCATCCGGAAGGGCATACAGCCAAGAAATTCGTCACTCCTGAGACTAACTCCCTCTAAAGATTACCATCTGTTACTGGGGAAAATGACGTTAAAATAAAAAACAAATAAACAAGTCCAGGTTTTAAATAGATATTTAGAGACGGCTCATCTCGTCATTAGCCAACAAACTGAAGAACTTGGGGGAATTTTATCACAAAATTTCGCATATTCAAGTTTACAGTCGTTTGTTATATATATATGGGTATGGTGAACAAATAAGAACTAGATATCAAAAAACATTATCCCCAAGCCACATTCGAACTTCTTCATCAACACTTCCGATGTCACGTCGGATACCAATAATTCGGCAAGTCAAAACATGTTGAGCCTGAATTTCCCCACATATACAGTTCATGTTGTCGCTTCGACCGATGCTATACATAAAGGTAGTATAACGACCATATCCAGGGCGGATTCAGTTTAACAACACCCAATCCCACCGCTTGAGATCATGACCAGGGCGTTTCGCCGAAGGTTCAGGAATATATTAACAAAGTCGATAGTTTGAATTGTTCATGGCGATTGGAATAACTTCAAGTTTTGGTCGTGTGAGGGCTTCAACATTGAGTTAAAGGATAGCAAAACCAAATGGCTCATGTAGCTTTGACGTGTTAGTAGAATGTCTGGTTTGTCTCTATTCTTCACGTATTGGCATCAGTTTCCCAGCAATCGAGATTGCGCGGTACCAAGATCCATCCAACATTCATCCTTGTTTGCTAAATTAGGTAAAATTATTGAGGTGAAAATTGAATAAATAAAAGAAATTGAAATAAAGATTAAAAGCGAGTACGAACAAATATAAAGTTATTTTCAATCCTAGTTGCCAGAGTAAGTAATATTATTAGATAGGTTGATAATGCCCGGTTGATCTCCATCCTGGGTTCGAAACAGGGAGATTATGGTAAATTTGGTTGTTGGGAGAAATTGTTACATTTGTACATAGATTTTGTATTGGATTATGTGATATGTGAAAAATATGGGGGAAATGTACCTTATATTGAACGCGATTCTTGCTAGCGTCAGTGACTTTAAAAGTCATTTGCTCTATCAACTGAACCATCGCCTTCATAATGGTTTGTAATTTCACTTTCTAGTTATAGATATGTAAATATATATATATATATATATATATATATATATACAGTAATATTAGTAAAGTATACCAATGTTCATTAAGAGTGCTCAATGTTTCCAGAGCGTTTATAAACCCAGTATAGTATACAAAATAACTAGACAAATTTAGCAGTTACTATTAGTTTCATGTTTTCTTAACAATCTTCAAAGTGCAGTTTGAAGATTGTTAAAAAACATGAAACTAGTAGTAACTGCTAAATTTGTCTAGTTATTTTGTATACTATACTGGATTTATATATATATATATATATATATATATAGAGAGAGAGAGAGAGAGATAGATAGTTAGATAGATAGATAGATAGATAGATAGATAGAGAGAGATAGAGTTGCAATAGGGTTTCTATCCACAGAGAATTTTACAGAACAAGTTAATGCATTTGTATTTTGTGTGACCCTAAATTTGTCTTCTCTCTTGTAGATCAATATTCAAACAGACTTAGCAGAAAACGTCATGAGTCTTGTAAGGAATGGTATTATTGAACGTGGCCTATTTCATGAAGCAGCTCTTAACGTTTTCTCGTCCCTTATGCACTTTTGGCAAAGGTATATCTAGTTTCGTATCAGATTACTTTTTAATCGCAGGAATTGCGCAGTAAACTAAGTAAATATAAGTTCACCAGGAAGATTAAACAAGACGTTTTGAGATTATTTGCTAGACGACGCGAGACGTTTAAGAGATATCCGTAAAGGTTTGAAATATTCTTTGAAAGATCAGACTGGCACTCCTCACAAAGATAGGCCTGAATGAGAAGGCCTGTTATTTTTCATTTATTTTTATTGACAAGAACGAAAAACAGCTTCACCTCAGCGTTCGATATAAACGATACATTAGTCTTTTCATTCTTTTGAAGATGTAAATTGTAAATCAATTTTCGAGTCTAAATTTTATGTCAAGTTTTTTAAAATTTAAATTTTATCTTAATACCAAGTTTAAATATCTTTTTTACAGATTCTGCGTATTTCGTTTAATGCCAAGCAGCGAACTGCCAAAGTGTCCAGTTCCTGCCAAATCAGACAGGTCACTACAAATAGCAATGAAGCAGAGAGCAATCCGTGCAAATAAAACCAGAAGAGTACCTTTGCCTCCAGGTAATGAGAAGTATTCATCACGTGGTAACGCTAAATGCCTCTGATTGTCTCGTACTTCAAAATCGAATTTGTTGGAACTTATAAGAACTGATAACTTTTTAAAAGCTTATTTACTAATTTCAATATATGGTTTTTCTTCCAACAGTATAGCTTTTTTACCCTACGTTCATGTAGTAGAATTAAATACGAAGAAATTTTCACTGCTTAAGTCAACCAATTTTGTTCAGGAAGCCTTTCGCTGATGCTTATCAGTTAGACCCACAATTGAAGTGAGGTGGCATTTGTTGCCCTCTGAATATCCAAGGAAAGCAATAACAATCCACACTTTCGTAATTTCATAGCTCATGGTATGAAAATTAATCGTACTTGATATTACCCATATACCAGGAAATAGACGTCTACACAAAGGTGTGGAACGTGTTCGAGCGAGCCTTCATGTAAAATAGGCTTCAAAAAATAAAAAGTGTACCATCCCACTTATCCCTAGTGTTAATGCACATAAAATGGAGAATTTATGTTATGAAATGTGCATTAATATTAGGGTGAGCTTTGGAGCATTATGCTGGCAAATAAAACAAAACAACAATCTACAAATCACAACAGCATAGTGGGTTATGCACTTTTTAGTTTTCTGTATATTTTCTCTATTTTCCCTAAAGGTTGGTCATTCTGAACAATTTTGTTTCATAAACGTTTTGATATCTTCAGCCGTTTCTAAAAAAACTCAATTTCTAGGCTCTGATTTTTCCAGCCTTTATGTCCTGTAGTGAGGTGTTCTCGCGCTCTTCGCTCACTCGAACAACTGGAAGTTCGATTTGATTTCAAACATGATAATCTTTTTAGTTGTCGGTAGGTTAAAGGAAATTGGGTAAGTGTCCTCTAAGTAAAACAAAAAGAATGAAATCAAAGAAATAAAAAAAGCTATTGACAGTAAGTGATTACTGACGGAAATAAAAAAATGGAAACCGATACTACTTTACAATATGATTAGTTTCTGTATCACTAAAAGCCATGCAACCTATCACACTTGTAAGGAATCATTTTCCTGTGATCATTTCCGTTTGTGGTATTTCTTGTCTTATTCGCAATCAGTAGGATTAAAAATAAGTTTAAATGAGGAATGTTCAACTCAATAGTATAGCGAGATACTAATTTTTCTAAAGTAATTAAGGAAAAGTCAAATGGAATAGTAGTAATTAAAAGTAAAAACACCAAGAAAAATGAATATAGAAAATGGGTCTATGGAAAAACTGCTGTAATGTTAAATCATCATCCTGACGTCAAAGGATATCAAATGGTTATATTCTTTTTATTCACTCATGATGAAAAAACTACCAAAAAAAAGATTTTATAGTAGTAAAGCCATATAAAAAATAGATATGGTACGATCTTTTGCCATTACATAGTTAATAAAGTGCTTTTTGAAGTGTTGTAGGAAATAGAATGAGTAAAATGACAAACTCTTGTACGCTTTAGTATAAACAACTCGAGAAAGCTTGGACCTGCTTTGCTGCTGTACAGAAGTACAGTTAGAGGCAACTTTGCACCAAAGTTGCAAAAGTAGGAAGTCCAAGTTTTAGAACTGTATTTTAGGAAGATACAGTGCTTCTTGGATTATCCATCTCCCCTTAATCTGTTACTCACTTTTACCTGGATTTTTGGTCAGTTATCTGAGGGATTCTTTTTACTATTAGCATTTTTTTCAATTTAGTAGCTGTCGCCATAAAATGTTATGAATTAGGTGAAGTAAGAAAAGCTAAGGATTGTGACATAAAAAAATAGCCTGCATGTGGCATGGTTAATCAAATTCCATTACGAGTCTCAATACTTTAAATAAATTTTTAATTTTAAATGGCTATCTCTATATCTCATTACTATAAACGAAAAAAAACCCACAGAGCAAATCATTTGGGATATTCTTATTTCATATAAAAATACCGATGTGGTAAGTATGTTTGATGACCACTTGACATGGTTTCTTTGTTTGGGAAACGTTACTCTTGTTAAGACACCAACATTGGTTCAATTTTAAGTTGGCATCTGAATCTTGGGCAAACAATAATTTACACTTTTTCACGTTTACCAATTTCTTCTCCTCATTCGTCTTCTTCCGTATGTTTTTCTCATCTTTTTTATTTGAATGATATTGCAACAACGTGAAATAGGTCTTTTTCCTAATTTTTTTTTGTTGTTGTTGTCGAAAAATAGGAAGGTGGGGGGTGGGTGTTTAATTACCCGTTCTATTTTCAATTAATTTTTGTTATAAGCCGATCGGAAAATTGAGAAAGCACTGTATATGCATTAAGATATTAGTGTTTTTTCAGCACATATAAGCAGGGATATTTACAGTCGCACCTACCCATACCGCATAAATTGATACAAAAAAATTATGTTGTAATTCTATCCTGCTGACAAAAGAGTCCATGGTGTGAACTAGATATTAGTAGTTAAAGAAAAATTTACAAACAAAAGCCCCCTGAAACTAACCAGAGGTATGTTTTATTTAAAATATATGGGAAATAACAAAATATTGCTTTACTTCTATAGATGAGGAATGTTCAAAGCTCATGTTTTCGCTTCAAAATGGAATGAGACTTGCCATTTGTGAATCCAAAGAAAAACACAACCTGTCAACAACCAAAACCACTACTTAAAAGGACTTGTATTTTGTAAAATTTAACCTATAGGCAGTTGGTACCATTTTTGTAAATTGTTACTTCAATGTTGTGTTGTATATAAAAATCAGAAAGTAAGAAATTTCTAGTCAAAATCTTTTTATGGATACAAGAATCCTAATCTTTCATTCGTGGCAAAGATATTGCATTGCAATAAAGGTCTCTTCATGAGTTCCCACAGCTGAGCTGAGGTAATTAGCAAACATAACCAAGCTCGAGTTTATCTCAGCATATTGCTTTTAGATTTTAGGTTTCATTAGAGGAGACCATTTCAGCCGAAAATCTTTCTGTTTTAAGCTGTAAATTTCATTTTTAAGCGATTTTCTTGAGATAAAAAAATGTATAGTTAATGGAGATATTTATGCTTTTCTTTTCAAAACACTAAATAAATTTCCTAAAAATCCTGCATCTTTAAAATAGATTCCTTGCTGTTGGGCGGCTACTTTTATGGTTGCAATATTAGCTTTTTAATATGACACCGAATATTGCTGATAAGAAATTTTAAAAGTACATTCTTACAAAAGTTGGTGATTTGTCTCTAACCTCATAGTCTAAAGCCCTTAAAACGCTTGTTATGTTCTAATAGTTATGTAAATAAAGGATTTCCTTTCTGTTTTCAGCATCATATTTCTTAAAATACAGGGTTTTCTTTGCAAACAGAAAATATACAGTAAAACTTGAAAATTCCTAACTTTATGGACTCGGAGGAAGCCATAGATGTAAGAGCTTTATCATTAACTGACAGATTAATAGATCAAATGACAAAACCTTCAAAAATATCATTCTTGTAGATAAATAAGTAACGTTACAAATATTTTTTGTAAAATAAAATGAAATGTGCCATAAGTCAATGCTTTTTGCTCAGGGTAGAACCGTAGTGACTCTTTATACTAATGTATCTTTAGCCCATATACTACAAATTGGCTTAAGTTGAAATCTGTAGTTACGGACTACTTTGCCTAGAACTTTATCTTTGGATGTATCTTTCTAATTGAAAATTTTCTGGTTTGATTGGACAAAAGTTCACAACTTGAGGAGGATAATCTTCAACGGAACCAACATTTACTATCTTTATTTTCCTTTACCTTTACCTTTACTATTTATACGTCCTTGGTTTCTTAAGGAAAGAAGGTATTCCTGTATCATATAACAGAACAGCCTAAGGTAGTGGTTTTCAATCTTTCAGATTACTTTTTTGCCTAGGACCTTATAGTTCCTTTTCCCAAAGTAAAAAAGTTGTACCCAAATATTTTGGTTTTCATTTGGAACATTAAGTTAAAATGAAATCTCTCTTAATAGTGGACAACGTCTTTACGAAAAGCTTCGTCCCTCTGTTAAAAGTACCCGCCGATAAAAGCTACTCCTAATTTGCTTTAAAAGTCTAAAACTAGTCAAAACTTTAGTATGTTGTTTGTGTTTCATACCTGTTTTGACATAAACACCAAATTTTATGATAAACAAAGAAAATCCTACATTTACTACTCTTGTATAGTTTTACAGTACCAGAAAAAAAATTGCTAATTTTATTTATTGATCGGTTCTTTTACTGTTTTATCCTAATTTCCCGTCCTTTAATATTAAAGTATCTAAAAGGAGTATAACTGTATCGCACTAAATTCGGCATACTTATATGTCCCTCAAGCATTTTCAAACCATCCACTGCAGATACAATTGCTGTTGTTTTTCCAAAGCTATAAATGGGTTGCCCCAACACTTATGAAAAAAACGTACAAAAATATCAATAGAAATTACCAAAATGAAAGCAAAGCTAGAAGCAAAGCTATAGGAGAAAGTTCATTTGGTGCAGAAAAATGTCCTCTAATGAACGCCTGCTAATTATCATTCAACATTTGGGACACTTCTCTATAGGTCTACTAAATATAAGTTTACTAAATACAACTTTTCTAAATATAGGATGCAAAAAGCGTCTACTAATTCGAAGTAAATGATAATTGACAGTATCCTCTATCTGAAAAAGCCCACCACTGGCGGCCAGGAAAAATTCAATGCTATTTTTAGGTCATGTGACCCTCTTTTTCAAGCTTCTTTCCAGCCACTATATAGATATACAAGTCAGCTGTGAGTCGCGTTGAAGTCTACTTTTTCCGTCTCCACTCTTTATCTATTAATCGTTGTCGTGAATTGTAGGGTGCTTTTATGTATGCTTGTAGGATGTGGATTAAGAAGTGATCTGGGTAAAATTTTGTTTTACACATTATCTGCTGTTGTCAAAAACCAAGGAAAGAGCTTCAAAAATCTTACTATCGAAAGACAACAGGAATGCATTTTTGTGATGAGTAAATAAAGGAAGCCGATAAGAGTGTACAGCAGCACTTTATTTTTAGCAAACCTTCTGCAAACAGGGGTTACTGGGTTACAATGCTGGACTTTATTCAAAAGTAAAAATTAGACTCTGACCCGAAATAGCAATATAAAAGAGCAGAAGGCCCCTGCGGCAGAAGTAAAAGAAAAAAAAAGCTTGGAACAAGCCACTGACCAGTCAAAATGCCTAAACGAGTCTGAATATCCAGTACAAAAATACATTTGTATTAAAAAAAAAAAATCAGAAGCAAGATGTGAAGACACAAATCCTTCATGTAGCACAGCAGCAGATAGCTTTAGAGCCAATATGGGTTTCGAAGGTGAGTCAGATTATTTGCTGAAAGAGTGAAACACAAACTGATGCATTTGACTATATCACGATACTGAAACAATCAGAGCACGCACTTTTAAAACAGAGCCATTCTAGTAATAGTGCAAAGGAGAGGTTTTATGCTGGATTACCACCATACAACATTCTAATTACAGCCATCAATTTTGTGTCGCTACATGTTGCAAAAAGATCATCAAGAGTTATTAATCTTTCCAAAACAGCGTAGACTAAGTGTTAATATTCTTTTTGTGAACGACAGTTATAAATATCAGGCTGTCAAAATCGATATCTTGGTCAACCAGAGAAGATTTGTGGAGGACAAGATGGCATTGTTTTCTGGACACTTTTGAATCCAACAATCATCATTGACTGCTTTGAGGTCTACTTTGACTGACCATCAACCCTACTAGCAAGAGCACAGAAATTTACAGCTGACATACATCATAACAAAGTAAGAGCATTGATTTGTCACATCGGTTAGGACAGTAAGACTAGAGTCGTGTACACCACCATCACTGATAAATTTCTTGATCCCACGATGATGTACATCAATGAGTCCCGCTTGGAACTTGTAAAAACACTCTATTGCAAAAAAAAACCCCAACAAAATACTACCTAAGACTAAGTGGATAAAAAAATGGTTCAACCTTATTAAAATGATATTTTGCCCTGAATTTTTACGGATTAGTGAAAAACAAATTGATACCTTAAAAACACAATGATAAGCAATAATACCAAGTGTTGATACGTTTTAAGGTTACTAGTAAAATCTCTTTAATTGGTGCGGGGAACAAAACTAGACATGCAAGGAACAAACCTTGTCTGTTTAGTTCGGAAATGCCATTTTTTATAATGTTAAATTTTCCTTATTTCTTAATTAAAATCTTCTCAAAAACCTAGCACTCTGTGACGCAATGAGTAGAATTTGAAGCCTTTGGGAACTTAAAAAATCCCTCATTACTGGCTTCAACTTCTGATTTTTTATATAGTTTTACAATAAGACTGAAATTAAGTGTATAAGAATTTGGAAGATCTAATTATATTAACAAATGAATATGAAATGTCATCAACAACAGTGCTCTACCACATTAAAACGTAGGAGCTATCATATAATGAGATGTATGAGTAAGAAAAACTCTAACTTTACAGTACTCAGAGTTTCATGTCTTTCACAATCTTCAGCTGTACACAAATAATTGGAAGCTCTAATTATAGATTGTCATTCTGATGCTGCTGGAGTACTGTGTCAATAACTGGATGAATTTTGTTTGATAGATACTTATTTCAGATTTTTGAGAGCTTGAATAGAGAAGACATCTCACTATTTTTCTCATGCTCGCAGTTTTCAAGATTGACGCGAGGCCTTAAAGGCACCCATTCTTTAGACAAATTGAATATTGTTTGAAATTTTCATAGTTTTTTCTACCATTGGGAGTTTTTAAAAATAGGAATGAAGATAATCGAAGGCGGTATTTTACCAGTCTTTATCTCACATACTGCATTTTGTTTCTTTAAATGTTTTAATGAGTTTGTTTATTTGTAAATGCACAAAATTTGTTATTATGGTATTGTCCATTTTGGTAGGATAAATCACACGAATTGTTTCGGGCAGATTAACTGCTTTTGTTGACAATCCAAGTACACCTTAACCTGCAGGGGAAAAAAAGATATATCAAAACCGTCTACAGTTTTAGAACTGCTACTATGATTAGGAAGTAGACGATAAATACCTTATTGTTGACTATTGATTAAAATTTGAAATAGTCATGGATTTGCTGCAGAGGTTTGTAAATGCCAAACGTAATGGTTTAATCGCTACTGGCTACTAGATCAGCGCTGTTTAAATAGGGCACCTACCATAACAGCTTCTTCAATGCCATTAATTTTATTATTATAAATTTTGGTTTAATTGTTGCAGTTGTGTTTCTGTTGACCTGACCAAGTGGATTTGAATAAGAACAAAATTAGTAATCTTTAGGAGGAAAAAATGAAAGAGTAATTTTCTTCCCTGGTATCAAAGGTAGTACTAAATATGCACTGGCTCTCAATTCAATCGTTTGTTCAATAGCAAATCAGTTAATAAAGAAAGAGGGTGGGACGAAAAAAAAGAGGAAATAAAAAGGATAATGGATGATGAAATATTTTGTGCTTGCCGGTAGCTATTAGACCCACTCAGCCACCGAGGAATTAATTTTGAAGTGCCAAAGATATAGACAAAAGTTAAGGTCATAGTTCTCCGAAAACCAAACAAAGATAAAAATGTCCCCGAGAAGCTACAGACCAATCTAACCGCTTTGCACATTGTACAAAGTTTATGACCGCTTTATCATGAACCTCGTATCATCCACTGTAAACGAACAAGTGTCCTCTGTTCAAGCTGGCTTTAAACCAAGATGATGATGCAGTGGACAGGTTCTTAACTTAAGACGGTGAATTGAAAGTGTTTAGGAAAACGAAATGATAACTTTATCTCCAGCTTATTACACCTTAAACAACCAAACTCCGCTTTTAAAATTAGCCAGACCTATAAAAAATCCACATTGGTTCGAGGTCTGGAGTTCCTCCAGTCCAATCGGAGATACTTTGCTGAGATAAATAACAAGCGCAATCGCTGGCGAATTCAAAAGATTGGATTGCCTCAGGGATCTGTATTGGCACCATTTTTATTTACAATTTACACATCACCCCCAGNAGACGGTGAATTGAAAGTGTTTAGGAAAACGAAATGATAACTTTATCTCCAGCTTATTAAACCGTAAACAACCAAACGAAATGATAACTTTATCTCCAGCTTATTACACCGTAAACAACCAAACTCCGCTTTTAAAATTAGCCAGACCTATAAAAAATCCACATTGGTTCGAGGTCTGGAGTTCCTCCAGTCCAATCGGAGATACTTTGCTGAGATAAATAACAAGCGCAATCGCTGGCGAATTCAAAAGATTGGATTGCCTCAGGGATCTGTATTGGCACCATTTTTATTTACAATTTACACATCACCCCCAGTTTTACAATATAAGGAGTTTTAAATATGCTGATGCTTTGTACATGGCCATGACGTCCAGGTCATTAATTGGCATTGTTTAACAGGTGCTTTGCAATAATTTTCGTCACAGTGCAGAGTGGTTTTTGGGTCCAAGCCTTGGTAAGGACAATGTCTACTCTCTTCACCCAAACAACATTGGAACAAAGAATACGCTAAAGACCAAATAAAAAGGCATGAGCACACAACATGTTTGCTGTATACTTACGCGTAACACTTAATGAAACGCTTTCGTTAAAAAATCAAAGGCATCAAGTAGAAACTTAATTAGAAAGCTTGTTGATTAATTTTAGAGTGCAGACTCAAACACGATCAGAATCACTCTGTTGGCTCGGTGTTATTTGTCTGAAGAATGTCGTAGCCCAGTTTTGGCTCGATATTTCTATTTTGGTCAAGTGGATGAGGAGCTGAATTATTCCTGTCGCACCACAAGAGATAACCTGAAACCAACCCCACTCCCTAATTCCTACTTCTAATTCCTAAGTCTAATTCCTTGTTTGCACAATTCCCCCTTTTTCAGACGAGAAACATTAGCAAAGTGTGAAAGGGAGAAAAAAATTATGGACAGCCAACATCCAAGGCAAGGTCATCAAGAGGTTCGACAGAGACTGAAATTTACAAGAGCTTTGGCACAGTTACTGGTATATAGGGACTAAAACAGCATACTCCTAATTGAAAAAGTGGTTTCAGAATGACCCAGTAGCACCACATGAATCTCTCCCACCTACACCAGAAAAGAGTGGACAGCATTAAACCAAGTGAGAGCCAGAGTAGGAAGGGTAAATGACAATTTGCATCGTTATGGGTCGGCTTCCCGTCCGAGTTGCCCTTGTGGAGAACCTGAATAAGCAATGGATAATATACTTAGACTATTAACTTAGACTGCAAACTGGGTCCAATTTTCTCCAATGTAGATCCTTTGGAAGCAAGTAATACCGTCTTCCAGTGAAGTCAAAAGGAATGATGATGGTGGTAATGATGTTTGACTACCGAGCTATCTTCAAAATAGTATATGTCATATTATCTTGATTTGAAAAGCAATAGTCTTATTGTTTTCACGAAGTTAAATAAAAGAATTTAGCTTCTTTGGTAAAAGACAAAAAGCAATCAATAAAAACCCCATTTAATATTCAATTCTGAGCATCAAGTAAAGAAGTTTCTTCCACTCACATAAAAACAGTTTGTGAGATTCATATATATTGAGCGCAATTATTTTTTTACCCAAAACCTAGGAATTGACCTAAGCAACAGAAACGTATCTCACGTAAAACACCTTTTACACAAATAAGATGTCTCTAAATTCAGCTGTTACAATACCTGCTAAACAAAAAAAAATATGCGAATTTTGTTTGTTTCTGAGTATCAGCTGCCCAATATTCACAAAGGAACCTATGATAGTAAATTTACATTTTATCCAAAATTATAATGCCAACTATAGGCACTCTTGAATACTATAAACTGAAAATTTTTATGACAATTACTCACTTTATGGACGCAGTGGAAGCCATAGATACAGGAGCTTTATTATGATGTTATGAGTAGTAAGCTTTGTTTCAGGTCAGAAAACTGCTAGCGACTCATAACACGATAGAGCTCCTAAATCTATGAAAATGTTTAGTTTTTGTAAATAAATCGGAAGTTATGCTTTTCAATAATTTATGTCATCTTCAACAAATATAAAATCCCCTTCATAAAAAAGGACATTTGACTCTGGGAGGTAACGTCGCTTAAGTTGGGAACAACTCCTTAAGATGATTTCCATTTCACAACACAAATGAAAATCAATGTGAATGGCGTCACGTTTTGCCTTTTATCGGCCTTCCTCTACCACGACTATCCGAAACGCCCGCTTCTCTGCATCTACTGATCCAGTTGTTCATATGTAAACAAGCCATCTGTTTTTTGTTCCTAATTCAACTGTGAAATTGTTGGAAAATTCTCTTTCTGCCTGACGCACCCATTGATATAGCAGTACTAAAGCTTGCACCAGGTGAGTCATTGATTTGTAATCAGGAAATATCAGTATGGTTCCTTATTGACTGAGGTTTATTCCATCCTTGTATGTAGATGATATGGAAATACAGTTTTGAGAGGTTTGGCTTACAAAGAAGTTATTCAAGCCGACGGTCAAGGTCAAGACTGTTTTTTCAATAACTTTGCTTGTCCATTTGTGGTTTCTTAAGATCATCACATATTTCACTAACTTGATAATACTTTGAAATAAATGCTACATTGGCGTATTTTACTGGTAAACGCAAAACACCTCGAAAGCGTCAGGGCTGGTGGGTATTTTGCTTTAGAGTAAAGCTATATTGTTTTACGGAAGTGAATGAATGGAATGTACGATCCACTACTGGAGTGACAACTAATAACTTTGTTAGGCTATTTACATGAAAATATTTAAAAATCAAAACAAAACTATTTTGACCTGCAAGGTGGTTTAAAATAACTGGATTTGGATAGCCTCTAAAGGCCTCTAAAGGTCGACAAGCCATTGACTTTGACTGTTCTAGACTTGGTCCGACAGTTTTTATCACTAGTTATTGGGTTATATTTTATTTTCAGCCCACTTCCAAACAGTGATGAAAAAAGAAAAGTTGAAGTGCAAATGTTTATCAGGGTAAGCTTTGTTTAGTTTGTTGCCACTGTGCTACCAACTCTTTCTATATATCAGCGTATTCAACGAGTCAAAAATTCATTCTCTTTAGATCATTTACATTTGTCAGACTATATTTACTTTTCAAATGGGAAGATAGTTCAATTTAGACGTGAGAACCATGTCCTTTAGTCTTTTTTCTTCTTTGATCATTGGAGATCTTTGCATTTTTATTATTCAATCTCTATCCGTGCTTCACATTGGTTTTTCTTTTAGCGTATTCCATAGATTTGAAAATGGTCTGTTTATTACGGATTCAATTTACTTTGAGGTAAATATAGAAATATAAAAATACATAAATATAGACAAAATATGCAAATAAATAGTTATAGATCTAAAAACACTATATGTAATAAACATATTTTTTACCAAAATCATGTCGAGTTACCGTCTGTCATGTTGTTTATTTGGTAACTTGGTTCAATCAAGCTTCAGACATATCCTTTGCAACAAACTGCAAGGCTGAACGCACAAGGTAACAATCCCAAAACCAGGATTTTGATTGGCTGCGGTTGAACATTCATAATGTTGGAAAAGTGACGTTACTTGTAGTCTAGGAAAAGAATTGGGTTGTTGATCTTATCACCACAGATTTGTTTACTGATTTAAGCTCATTGCACGTTCATCTGCATTTTGTTGTGATGTCATTGAATTTTGAAGGCAGCGGCAAGAACAGCAGTCAAAGGTCCATCTGTACAATTTGTCATAAAAGAACGTTTTTAATTGGGTCTGTTTTTGTGACTCAACTCGTCTTTGGTATTCGATCTTTGTCTCAACATTCTCCAATGAAGCCATTAAACCAGGCAGGTTTAAGGATGAGCTTGAACAAGACAGGAACCATCAAAACAAGCTCAACCCTAAATTTTCGAAGTGTGAGATAAGAGAATAAAGAAATCTTCTATTTGTGATTTATTTGCCAAAACTGATCTCCACAGTAAATGAAAAAGGGATGTATTGCTAATGATACCAAAGAAATGCTGTGCAAAACATTGGTCTTGCAAGCTGAAATGGGAAGAGAGACGTTGAGAACGATACAGTACAAATATCTCAGTTTATAAAATATTCAATCAAAACTGATGAGTAAAGACAAGAGACAGTAAAGTGTTATTGCTTGTGTATGTGCACTTGAATGACGGAAGAACATAACTTTTTTTCACTCGGTGCGAAAATACTGTCATCATGGTAACATCCATGGCCAACGTCCATTAGCTTGCAACACTTAGTACGAGGAGCGCATGACTACAGATCACAAAGGTTTCAAAGAGATTGTATCTCGAAATCCCTTCATTTATTACCATACTCTGTGTCATCCACCGACAAATAGCAACAACTTTCATCACCGAACTTTATGTTAAAAAAATGCGTCGACAGGTTAAAAGGATCCTTCCCTTAATAAAAAAAGAAAACGATGAGGTTTCTGCAGACTGCTATTTTACACTCATTCCTGGTGGCTCTCGAAGGGAACCTACAAGTTGAGGTTTTACTCGCTGTTCAGGTTACGACAGGTGTAGACACTACACTCGTGGGCGCAGTGAAATCTGAAAAGAGAAATAGTAGGGATTAATTTGGCCTCATTCTGCAATTCTAAACGATGTCAACAAGGAACTTCAAAGCAAAAGGATACTGGTTAAGTGTAAAACTTTCATTTACTTCCTGGTCTCTCTCTCTGAAAATTGATAATAACCTCTTAAACAAGTGTCATATTATTGTAGTGATAGTTGCTACAAGCGCTTTAGATCCATGCAAACCGACTGGGTATCAAGATCTTCAGGTTTATTGTTCTTCACATGTTTTCTTCCGATTTGTCCCTCGTTTTATCTTTGTGCTTTTAACAGTGCAACTTGCAGTCACGTTTTCATTGTTCTTATTTTCCCAGATTCTTATCTTTAAAAACTAATGAAAACGGGTTAATCCTGACATTTAAAGACCAAATTAGTCTATTTCCTTCCAATGACCAGTAAGGACTTTGAGTATTTTTTAATGATTCTTGGATTTCGTGTAGGTCGGTTTCCTGGTTATCTTCTGCGTGTCAATTCTGAGTGCCTTTATCGTACCTTGAATGTGTTTGGTGAAGCTAAGCCTTTGGTCTCGACGTCTGTGGAGCATTTGACAAGACTTGTTATGCATTTTTCAAGAAAGCTCCAGACCTATGGTTTGCTGTTCACATGTTAGCCGCCAAGCCCTCTTTTCTTAGTGATAACAAGAGGAAGGTTGTTCTAGATGGACAGTCCTCTTCCAGCAATTCGATCGATTCAGGTGTTCACCAACAGTCCGTTCCAGCCCTTACTCCTTTTTTGAATCACTAACTTCCATGATCACATTATTTGTCAGTTGGTAATATGTGCCTACCATTCCACTCTGTATTCTTGCGGAGGTAAATATGATAACTCTGATAAGAATTAATGCTTCAATCTTGAATACGACCTTCCGAACTGTCGTTGAACGGTATAATAAAGGAATTGTAATATTAACTCTTCAAAAACTAAACCTCTCCCAATTAATCGCTTCAGGCAGTCTGAATGGATGTTTCTGACTTACCTGACAGTGGTCATTTTTGCTTCCTTTGAGCGACCTTCTCATACTTCTCACGAAGAAGTTAACACCGAGTCTATTGTCATGTCGGCTGCATTGAAGATTGGCTAAATTCTACGATTTACCTCACCCTAGAAACCATACTTTATCTCTGTATGTCTGCTATTTGCTCCTGCATTGAGTACCATTGTTACATACAAGTAGATGCTTAACTGATTGTCTTGGCCTGTGGGATTGCACCAAACGTCATTGGCCATAATCTATCTTCGAAATTAGATTCTTTCTTTCGCCGTCGCAACATACCTTTCTGGTTTCTTTTTTATTCGTTTTTCTAGTTCCATTTTAAAAACAGTTTACATTGATCTACTAAATTTAAATCCAGCTTTTGTTACTATATATTACAGTGTGGTTATGCAACAGTTGTTTTTTCCAATAGACAAAAATGTAATTTTACTCCAAATCAAAAGCGCTTCTCCTTAAAAAAATCAATATCTTTTCCAACGCTTGCTTAAAACAAAAATGACGTAACTACCCTCTAAAGCAGGTACACCAACAATTAGAAGGCTGACGAGAAATATAATCTTCCCACAAAATTCAACTCAGACGCTAACAGAGGCAAAAACAAAAACTTTTAAATCTTGCTTGAAGGATCTAATTTTTGGACTCTCAACACGGCGTTGTCTAAATATTAGACGGTATTTATACAGGAATGCTACAGTGACATACAACACTTCATATATAAATCTCTGTCCGTAGTCAGTTGGCTTTCCGCGGCAAATAACTCACGGGCTACAGTATTATAAGGTACCACTCCCACATAAATAATGAACAAATCTGAACTAGGAACGAAAATACGTGTATTATCCTCAATATTCTACGATCAGGCACGGCAACACCACTTTCATCTAATAAATACTTACGAACATCTGTAGGATGTTCTTATTACTCCGGCAACAAAATGCGTACGTCTTTTGGGGCGTTATCAGTTAAAACTATAAAAAATGCTTCAAATCCTGAATTCAAATTCAACTGTATTACAGTAACGGGCAAGTAAAAACCTGGAAAACAAGGCAAAGATATATATCAAATACAAATGGCTGCAAAACTGCACAGGAGGGTTGTCGTTAAGAAAAAGTATTTTCTTTTCATTTAAAGCACGTTCTTTGAAAAGAGATCATTAACCATTTAGTACCAATCTGGTTAGCGTGGTAAATGATTTATAATTGTATGAAAAGTGCTTTGGCAATAAATTGCCGAATTAAAACCAGCACACATTGGCAAACGCGGGTAGGCAATTTACCTAGTTTACAAACACCGTTGACTTTGTCATTGAGTATTTTTCTCAATGAATTAAAAATGGAACTATAGGGCATTATACTTGTACACTACTTACAGCCATTGCAGACCAATATTTCGAATCCCAAATTCATAATATTTCTTTGCTCAGCTTTCCAAGTTTTTATATTTTGTCAAGTAGCTTGGTTAGGTCATCAAAATCAGCTCATGATTTACAAAACTAAATCAACTGTCGAAATAATCAACTTGACAACTTAAAAAATTATGTATCCGTTACCACCATATAGAAGCAGTTTGATTATTCCAAAATGAGCTAAATTCGGCATTATATACCTTCGTCAGTAATTGTAGATCCAAACACATTCACTCACTCAGCTAGTACGCCGAACTATTTTTGCTCTTCTTTGGCTGGTGCTAAATAATGATTTATTTAATATCTAAAGCTGCCAATTTCAGAACGTAAAGTTCTTGGTGAACTTCTTCAAATATCTGTACCGAAATGGCCTCATATCTGAAAAAACCTACACCAAATAAAAGTACCATACAATCATTGAAATAACTATTTCGGCTACTCTAGAATACACCTCACTACACAAAAATTATTGCACCAAACCAAAGGATTCTTCATCCCGATTATCAAATCTCTCCCATTATAATACTGTAATGCTAAGTTTCCTCAAATTACAAATAGTAGGATCAAAAGACGGTTTCGACAATTAAAATCTAAATAACACATCTTAGAAATACTCAAAATATTTCAAAATTAAATACTCTACTTTATAAAGCACTTGATTCAAAAAATGCCAATTTAATTAGAACATATCAAAATTTTATTAACTCTAGGAGCTCCTGGTATTTTACAAACGACATCTAAAAGAATACGTTCTATGTACATTATCTCTCAAGAATTAAATTCTATTGATGTCACAGCTGCCAGTGTTAAACGGAAGTATCATATGGTTTATATTACCTAACAATCTACCACAAAATCAAAACCAAAGTAAAAACAGTAAAAGATACGACGCACTAAACTGAATCTGAACCAGTTCCCATGGCCATCATGACCAACTGGTCCGAAGTTTCTGGGAAACCATTTTTGGGCCTCAATCTTCCATAAAAGTGCAGAAAATTGTTAAAATATATAACATCCTGTTATAAGGGCTTTTGACGAACTGGTGACGATTGTTACACCTCCCTGGTTGTCATGAGTCATCTTCTACCCTGATATGACTACTTAAGGCAGGCTACAGGCCATTTACCCTTTGTTCTTTAGCTTCTATAAAAAGTATGCTAACAATAGCACATTCAGAAAGTACTCGAGACTGTGTTGGCTATGTATGGCCTTAAAAAGTACAGTAAAATGTCTGCCGTGAAAAACAAAAAAGTATTCGTGGTGTCCAAGAATCCAAACAAAATCCTGGTCAAGACCAGCGCAAACACTTTTTGCAAAAATTACGCCTTTTAATAATTTTGGACAAAATTTTAGATTATTAGTTTTGTTTCCTGTAAATGGAAGTGCAATGTTGAATAATATCAATAAAAAAACACACACAAAAAAATTTCTCAATCGGAACGGGTGTTGTTGCGAAACTTACGTACCAACCCCTGATAAACCCTTCAAATTGTTCTTAAAAAAGAAGTGGTGTTCTAACCAACCAAAGCTCAAATACCACAAGAAAACATGGATCAGAATACAGCTTACTGGAGGAAATTAATAAAATAAGATGTTTCTTTAATCGAAAGCACATTTCATGTAATATCATGCTTATTCCTTCAGTTTAAGCAACAGAGACAAAAAAAACCCAGTACCCTTCCTTTCTACACCATGGCGATTTCCAGTTTTCCACTGACATAGATATTTTGACAAGATTTTATCTCAAAAGAGAACCTATATATATGAGTGTAAAAGACAACATTGATAATGAAGAAGAGAGAATCACTAATACATGGCTTGACAAAATTCAGTGTTATATGGGGTGCCGTGCAATCAATACGCTTTCAAAAGTATACGTATTTACGAGTCAATGATACTATGATATGAAACTATGATATGTTTCTCCTGTTCGTGTCAACATGGTTAATGATAAAAATGCCCTGATGACTGAATGTAAAAGGAGGATAAAAACCATCCCCTTACTATTTGGTTTATCTTGGTCAGCAATCATACTTCCATATTGAAAACTTATCTAAAACACTGCAGGAAACCAAATTGTCCTCTGCAGCTGGTACAAGCATCATACAATTTTACGGTAACGGTTCCTCGCCTTATGTTATGATAAATTTAGTGATCTTTTTAACAAACCTGTAATAACTAAAGCAAAATCTCGGGAATTCGTTGCGGAACCAAATNATTTCCAGTGTTCCACTGACAATAGTAATTTGAAAAGATTTTATCTCAAAAGAAAACCTAAATATAAGAGTGTAAAAGACAACATTAATAATGAAGAAGGGAGAATCACTAATCCATGGTTTGACAAAATTAAGTGTTATATGGGGTGCCGTGCAATCAATACGCTTTCAAAAGTATACGTATTTACGAGTCAATGATACTATGATATGAAACTATGATATGTTTCTCCTGTTCGTGTCAACATGGTTAATGATAAAAATGCCCTGATGACTGAATGTAAAAGGAGGATAAAAACCATCCCCTTACTATTTGGTTTATCTTGGTCAGCAATCATACTTCCATATTGAAAACTTATCTAAAACACTGCAGGAAACCAAATTGTCCTCTGCAGCTGGTACAAGCATCATACAATTTTACGGTAACGGTTCCTCGCCTTATGTTATGATAAATTTAGTGATCTTTTTAACAAACCTGTAATAACTAAAGCAAAATCTCGGGAATTCGTTGCGGAACCAAATCAGTCCGTAATTGCTGCCGTCCAGGAAGACAGAAACTGGGAAAAAGCTGAGCCAGAATTCCTTAATATTTTAAAAGATGTGTTTTTGATTACCTATTTCGAAGCAGTTGACTTATTGTCTATCGTCGAGGGTAAATTAAACTAGCCAAAGTTTGCGGCAATCCTTCCTATATTGGCTCCAAAGCACTGTGATGCGCAACTGGCATACTTGGAAATGAACCATTATGTTCATGTGAAGGGTTTAACACAGTTACCACTATTAAATCACATTTTCAAAAACAAAAATGCTTTGATGATGGCTACTGTTTTGAAAAAAAAAATCAATTTGGCATAAGAGGGAAAATCTCGATAAAGATAAGCCAAATATGTAATTTAACTTTATCCCTTCTACGAGTGCACCTGTGCATCATTATGCATAGCAAGGCGGATGAAACGTGGTTGGGTTCAGATATGAATAAAGAGATATCTATTACTCTAACCAATCCTAAACAATTAACTAACAACCTTCCATTTATAGCTATTGCTAATTAATTTGCCAAGGTTAGAGTACTTTAGATAGCCCTTGTTTGCTAATTCCATTTAATGGTTCGCAATTTCTTGATACTTTCGTTTAATTAAATTTTCAATATTTAAAAATTCCTATGGTAGTGAGTCCAAAATTTTGTTTAATCCAGAATGTTGCTCCGGTGATGCAAAGGGTATGCCCCAAAATTCCGAAACACCCTTTAAATACTATCACTTTCAGATTACTCCCCGGTCCATGATTTTGGGAAAAGTTCTGGAAAACATAAATAAAAACATGTCTATGAAATAAAATGCAATGATGTAGACAACGGTCAGTAGTCTTCCTAATGATGATACTGAGTGAAAGTGTTGCCGACTAATGACCAGTGAAAATTAAATGGTTAATTCCAATATAATAAACTATGATTAGCCCGACATTCAATTTGCGAGAGGTCGGTTGTCAGGCTAAAAGCATCTCTTGCGCTTTTCAGAAGTTGATTTATTTATTGCGTGTCAGAAACTAAGATGTCTTGAACATCCACTTTATTCCGAAAAAATTGCTTAAAGCTAGACTGGAGGTTTTAGTAAGTAAATAATTGTTCCCTTACAAAACACTGGCAGCGGCGTTTGGATAACTACCAGTTACACTGCAATTACATCACTGTTACCTCTTATCATAATCTGATGACCATTTATGCACATTGATCGTTCTAAAGCCAAGCTGTGTGTTAAATAATAGTTTTTCAGGAGGTCTTTTCTTGGCCGATGGTGGTTTCTAAAAAAAGTAAAATTCAAAAACGTTTTGACCAAAAACATTACAATTTTCATGTCAATTCATGTATAACAGCAACGCTGAACTACCAAAATTACGATAAACTTTAAATTTATGGACATAAATATCCGCGGGATATTAATGCAAAAATAAGAAAGAGAGAATAAGAGTGAAACAGAGAGAGAGAGAGAGAGAGAGAGAGAGAGAGAGAGAGAGAGAGAGAGAGAGAGAGAGAGAGAGAGANAAACAGAGGGAGAGATGGAGAAGAGAGAGAGGGAAGAAGAGAGAGAGAGAGAGAGAGAGAGAGAGAGAGAGAGAGAGAGAGAGAGAGAGAGTAGACTACAAGTAAGATGTCTAAGTGGTATTTTTTATGAGGGTAACTAACAAGGGCATTTCTCTAATCGTAGCATTTCATCATTTAACAATTGATGGAAATAAAGGTTAGCTACATCTTAAATAAATCATCAGAAGTAAAAGTGTGGGGATCGAAAAAAGATCTTCTTGAAAGGTTGGCTTAGAATCTACTGAGCCACTACTTGATCAAGTAACGTTTAATTGTGCAGGTAAAACCTTTTGTGTTCTGGAGAAAAAATTATCACATACCATAGGGAGGGGAATAGTAAAAGATCAGAAACAGAAAATAGTTATAAAATAATAAAGGTGTTGTCAAATGGCCAGAATAAAAGCAACTATTCTCTGCATTTAAAGATCAGACGAGACTAAAGTAACTCAGGGGCAATCTTATTTAAAAACAAAATATTTAGGTAGTTGCAGGATTTCTAAACCACTGATGGCTTAGCTTTCAGGGCTAATCTGGAATCAGCACATTACTTTGTCTTTTGTTCCTCCCGTTCATTTAAGCTCAATGAGTTTCCAACAGTAAGGAAACTCCTCTGTCAAACAATAAAAATGGATTAACAAACAGTTCCACCCGATTTTTCGTAAATTGTTAAACATCATTGAAACAATTTGTATTGGTCTTCAATGCAAAAAAGCTGGCAGGTCAAACCCTATTTTTATTAATGGTCTTTAAGTGTGTAGTGGATATACTGTTTAAATTGATCATGTAAATAGAATTTGTTATGATTCAACACAGACTAATTTACATTGATTGCTGAATTACTTATAAATTAACACAAGTAGCTGTCAAGTAAATCTGTAGCAATGCGAGTCACCGTGATCATATAAAAAAAAGTCGTATTCACCTGAAACGATTTTTAAAATAATCTTTCTATCTATCTATCTATCTATCTATCTATCTATCTATCTATCTATCTATCTATCTATCTATCTATCTATCTATTTATCTATCTATCTATCTATCTATCTATCTATCTATTTATTTATCTATCTATCTACTATCTATCTGTCTATTTGTCTATCCATCTATCTATCTATCTATCTATCTATCTATCTATCTATCTATCTATCTATCTATCTATCTATCTATCTATCTATCTATCTATCTATCTATCTATCTATCTATCTATCTATCTATCTATCTATCTATCTATCTATCTATCTATCTATCTATCTATCTATCTATCTATCTATCTATCTATCTATCTATCTATCTATCTATCTATCTTAAATTTCGGTGTAACAAATCAAACTATTCTCATTTCATTCACTTGTTGTCCTTAGTTTACATTTTCTCTGGAGGTCTCAGTGGGTCACCTTGAAAAAAGAGCATTTATGGTATTCTAAATTAAAGCACAAACGACAGGTGACAATACCCGTAGGGAAACCAACAGCAACACCAGTTTCCAAAGCACATGATTATTAGGAATATGGCAAGCTTACTTATTTGTTTCTTACTGCATTCAGGCCTTTTTCCTTCTTCTTTATAACATTAATTTACATAAGAACCTCTTATCTGTAGATAAGGTGCTTAACAGAACAATTCTTTAAGGTATTTTTATAATTGTTAGAATTAAAGAACACAAGCTCTTTCTTAAGATCTCTGCTATTAAGTGTTTAAATATTGATCGAATACTTTGTTGTAAGAGGTTCCAGGTTAGATTACCCGAGCAGGCGAACAGAATTTTGGAATTTAACACAAGAAAATGCCATTGGTAGGCATCAGGAAGGGCATCCGGCCAAGCAATTCTTTATTGCCAAAAGAGAAGTCCCTTTGACGGGCACCGTCTGAGCCCCAGTTACAGGGGGAATGACGTTAAAGACATAACCCCCCCCCAAAAAAAACAAACTCTGTTGTAAGAGGTTGCTGAGTGTGGTGGTGCAATGTTAAGTGGAGTGTAACTGACCATACAGATGAAAATTTGAGAAACTCTGTTTTCTTAAGGTGATTCTGCAATTTATAAGCTATTTACGAACCGCGCGAGGTCGAGTGAAATATCTCAAGCAATATTTGAAACGAGCTGGGGAAATATGCAAGAGTACATATTTTCCTCAAACTCTACTGCTCTTGTTTTGGGCAACTATAGCTTGGGCAATATCCAGACACAAAATCTTTGGTAACTATGCGGAAAGTATTTTATCTTATTGTTTAAACTTACCTTAATCCATTTCACGTTACCTACTGCGATTTTTTTCTCCGTATGTTTGGTTGGATATCGAAAACTGGATTTTGGTCGAGCTGCAGTTGTAAAATAACTTGAAGAAACAAGGTTTGGCATGGCACAACTGTCCTGTAAATGATATCCACAAAATAAAAATGTTAAAAATTGACACATGTAAGTAGACAAGGTCGCATATATGCTTACATATGTCACCTTAACAATATGAAGCTATAAATGATTGTAAATGTATAGTAAAATTCATGAATTCTCGGAAAAGGAGAGGGTTGGTCCTTGCAACATCATTTAAGGACGTTTTACATTGATTTCTGATTTAAATAAATTCAGTGTATTAATACTGGTGTGGTAATAGTTGGATTACTTCTATAATAAGGATGGCGGAAGTCATAACAGTGACAAAGAAAAAGAATCACAACTTATATCATGCAGATGATTACAATAACGTAACAATAATAGCGACTACGTTTAATATTATGTAAGTTCAAAAATAATTGCAATAAAGTTGAACCATAATCAAATTGGTAACAGTTTCACTCCTGTAATGACGATTTACTAGAATATGTACTCTGACAATGAAAATGGACAAGACCTTATACCTGAAGAACAGGACGTGACCTAATATCCACACTTTTGCCTTGGATAAAAGACAGCAAACTTACTCCTAAACTAATTAAAGTGGCCTCAGCCCCAAACAAAAAGGCCCCATCCTTACATACGAGCCGGTTCTGGCAACATTAGAAAATTGGGAAGCCTTTCGTGACATTAATTAAGCTATTTATCTCTATGCTCCTTCGGACTTTCACTCGGTAATCCTGGTAAATTCGTGTATGGTATGCATGTTCGACAGGCCGCCGAAGATTATCTAACGGATAATCTATATCTATACAGTTTAAAGTCTGTATCCGTGCATGATTCGAACATAATAGCACAACAGGCAACGCAAAAAAATCCAAATTTGTCGTCAGGGTACTTTAAACTGAGCATCATGTGTTATTTTTCGATACGACTCTTAAAGCAAAAGAGGTCATGTGCCCTTGTTGTCAAAAATAAGAAACCTACAATCGGATAAAATATTTTTAACCAGGCAACATAGACAGCTAAAATGTGGAGTCCAAATACTCTGCAACGTTCTCCTAAACATAGCCTATGTCAATTTTTGATACAACTGTCAATAGCTCTGTCACGTTTTTGGGGGGCGTGACAGAGCCCATATGACCTGCTTCTTCAGTTTTGACGATACGCTTCACCTTTCTGTCTAAAAATAACAAAGTCCGAGTTTGACTTGCCGGCAGCCCCGATGGTTGAAAAATCCTATACTTAACGCGAAATAAAAATAGCCAGGTAATACAGAAAGCTAAAATTTGGTTTCAGTGCACTTTGCAACACTGAGGTGAATATAGGCGAGCTTATTTTTTCTTATCGTCATCATGATATCAGCATAACCAGATAATGAGGGTTTGTTGGACTTTTTGTTAATGATAAAGGCCTACAATCGAAAAATTAATTTAACTCAAATTCGGTGCAAGTGTACTTTACAACCCTGCATTCAACATAGACTATGCTATTTTTTTATATAGAACTCAAGGTTGCTACTCGGACCAAAAGACGTGGCCATATGGTTCTGTTTTTCGAAATAGTGACCTTAAAGGAAAATTAATTTAACAAAAGTGGATCCGGGAATGGATCAATTTGGGTTTCTATTGGGGTTTTATTTATCAATTGTGAGAGCTATGATCCAACTGACCACTTTATTTTTGACTACTTAACCAGATGACTTAGTAGCGCCGCGTACCTCTTGTTAGTCTAATCTAATGATCTGATAATCTAACCTATAGTCCAAGCTGATAAGCTGATAATTTAGTACCAGTTATTGCTCTAAATTAAGTCAAACCAAAAAAGGATTTATACCTCTGTTGTCAACTTTTATTTAGGCGATTCAACTTTTATTTAGGCGATTTTNCATATGGTTCTGTTTTTCGAAATAGTGACCTTAAAGGAAAATTAATTTAACAAAAGTGGATCCGGGAATGGATCAATTTGGGTTTCTATTGTGGTTTTATTTATCAATTGTGAGAGCTATGATCCAACTGACCACTTTATTTTTGACTACTTAACCAGATGACTTAGTAGCGCCGCGTACCTCTTGTTAGTCTAATCTAATGATCTGATAATCTAACCTATAATCCAAGCTGATAAGCTGATAATTTAGTACCAGTTATTGCTCTAAATTAAGTCAAACCAAAAAAGGATTTATACCTCTGTTGTCAACTTTTATTTAGGCGATTTTGAGTTTCCAAACCTTCCAATAAATATGATTTGTCTTACAACCTATTCATGCTTTCAATATATATATATATATATATATATATTGCTAATTACGAGATGCTATTCGTTGACAGAAAAAATAAATAATAAAACAACAATAAAATTATAAAACCAAAGAAATACAACGAACGACATGTTTTTATACACTTAATATGTATGCTAATGTGTTAACGAATCCAAAATTACTCTCTTGAAACATTCCTGAACACGGGGCAGGAATTCTCTTCAGTACTGTGAAGAAAAGTAAAATAATAAGGCCCTTACCCCCACGCAATTTCCAAACATTCTCAGTAGGTGGAATATTAGCGTAATAGCCTTGTTTACAAACTGACTCGTAAATAACTTTAACTTTCTTAATCTCTGGTTTATTGCACTATAGCTCTAATATCTTTTTGTTCATCATCCCCGCAAATTCGTTGTCATTAATGAATATTTTTAGTTGGTGCATATATATCGGCTTTTGTCGTGGGGTTTCCTAAATCACAATATGCTTAGACTAGAGCGAATTTCAAGTCAAAATACGTTACGTTTGGAGTGGTGTCGATTGTAACTGAATCCATACCAAATGGGGTTATTATGTCTATCGTAGGTCAGTTTGTGTTTTCACAATAACTACACTATCGGCTCTATACAAATCAACACATTCTTTTCTTGACGAAGGTTAGCACTGAAGGTTAACTCCTAAGGTTTCCGTTGCAGCTCCTAATGTTCCTGTAGAATTTTCTTTAATTTCAACCCTTATGTTTTCTTGGCCAAAAAAAGTAGGAATATGAGTCAGTGTTTGATGTTCGCAATTATGTTATCACCTACAGTACTCATGAACTAGCGTAATTGATTTTTGGGCGTGATTTTTCAGAGACCAACTGCTAAATTAACACCACAAGCTTCGTATTTGATGATCCTAAATTTGTTTTTATTCAGAATACCTTGCAGCCAATCAGTAACAGTTAATGTTTATTAAATGTTTTGTTTCATAAAAATAGTCTGTTCTTCTTTTGTGAATTTATCAGCCTCCACCTTAACCTCTCACGAAAAGGCCTCCAAGTTAGTAATTATAAGGTCATACGAGCTCAAATGAGAAAATAATCAGGTGAAAATGCATCTAAGTAAACAAAATGATACGTTAGGTACTAAGGCGATAAAAAATAAGTAGAATATCAGTCAAAAAAGTACGACAGTAAACCTTGCCTAAAACAACTTAAATATTTCTTGTTGCTATTATGGTTGATACAGATCAACAAATTTCCGGTTGTTATGAGTCAGTGTTGGCTAAAATTGCCATTCAGAGGTGCTTGACAGGAATCTAAAATCATCAACATATCATTATCAGTTTTACAAAACAATTTGCAGTTTTCCTTTTATAGTTCGATACAGATAATCCTCTACAGCAAATATTGAATTATTGATTTAATTATGAGTATTTCAAATAAACCAGATACTTTTAAAAAGGAGTTGTTGCTGAGCCGAAAGTCGGAAAGATGCATATTCTTCAAAGTTACCAGCTAGTAGTGTTTTCAAGATATATTTGTAAGAGTTTTTCCAGCAATAAGGTGGAAAATCGTTAGGAGACTGGAAAAGCTGCTCATTTTGTATTAAAGATTTGCAGGGTTGTGGTGGGGCCTCACATCAATTTCGTAATAACTGCATTATTACTTACCCACAAACCCGATAGCATTAAATGTAGAAGACCTTAATGTTCTCCTCGGGCAGGTGGGAGGGGGCACTGAGAGTTTAAAGTATAATTGTTACTCGGAAAAAACTAACTATTTTGAAAGAAAAACAATTACAATAAATACAACTCAAAATATAATAAAATGTTTTTGTAGACTTTATTTGTTAGTCATGATGTGAAACACCATCGATATTTGCTTTGCAGTTTACTTCAGAGTTTATTAATGCATATTAATCCATTAACAAAGTCGTTCTATTCTGAACAAAACAGCACATTCTCAACATATTCTTATCAAAACAACTTTTAATTTTTCGCAACCGATTTTCTGCTGCGGTGTTAAGCTGAGTCAGCCTTTTTAAGACCAAGCCTCAATACCGTAATTTCCCTAATTTAGTACGGCCTAAAAAATATTTATTTCAAAAATGCCGCACTAATAATTATAAGGAATAAATTACTATCTTCAGACCATTTCTAGCCCGCACTAATATTTAGAGGAAAATTTTCATCTTCAGCAAGAGGACAGCGAAAAAATTGATAAAGAGGACTCTTTTTGTTTGTAGTTTTTGTTAGTTTTTTGCAAAGAAAGGATAAAGTGTTACAATTAATTTTAAATTTATTTTTACCTGGTTAAAATAAAATCTATCCCCACTATAATAAGTAGAGAATTTGACCCTTCCCGCACTAAACAAAATGCCTGTGAACCCCCCCCAAAACAACAACAAGAAGAACAAAATAACAACAAAAACAGCCCTCCATAAATAAAATTTAAAAGTGGAAACAGCAGTTCCATGTATTGGCATTTTTTTGATTGGTGGAAGTGACAGTAATGAAGAAAAAGCTACATATTTCTGCTGTCCTTACTTAGTAATGGGTAATATCTTAAAATTGATGCAAAAGTTTTAATTTTCTGTCTTCAAAAAGTTTTGATTACTTTAAATGGGGTCCAATTTTAGTAGTTTACTCATCCTTATTAAACTCAATTTATCTCGAAAGAAACTTTAAACTACTACCTAAATATAGCACAACATTTAATATGATAAAATCTACAATAATGAATGTTGGAAAAAAATTCTGATCCACATTTGGCTTTATTGGCGACAGCTATGTTTTGCAAAACAAAGAATATAACATTCAGATTGAAAGGTCAATATATTGGGACTTTAAGAAGGTGCATTAAAGCCTGGTAAGATTTAATTTTATCAAATATGTTCTGAACCTTATTATAAATGGGAATCGTTACGTTTTAGGTCAGTCTGTGGTTAGTATTAATCTAAAGGAGGTGTTCATAATTTTTTTGTGGGCGGCAGCCAACCCTTTTCCTTTTCTTCTCAGCCACCCTTGCCGTCAAAGGTGATTTTGGTGATACAGAAAACCCACTAAGGTCAAAAGCACACATCAAAGATGATTGGTTACTGCTGAATAATAAAATGTAAGACTGTAACGAAGAATGAAGTGCAAATACTAAATCTTGGCAATTTTTTTCCACATAAGACCCCCCTTCCCCAAGAAAAAACAAAACAAAAAAAAAACTAACGAAAGTCATTACCTCGTATCCTTTAGTTTTCGGTGCATTTGGTTGACCATGACTTCCTTTTAAAATCTTAATTTGTTGCTGCAATTGTTGATTTCGTTCTTGTAGGGTCTGTCGATAAAAATATGAAATTTAAGCAGGAAGAAAACTCTAGGCTAGGTGAAGATTTACTTATCAATTGCCAAAACTATGCAGACTGAATCGACCACCAAACTTTAAGAATCAAACACTTCCAGTTAATAAACTACTAAATGGTCCCGTGAGAGACTAGATGTTTAGTATTACGAAATCCTGTGACACAACCTAACAACAGCGGGTCCGTAGCCACAATTATTACCACTATTTTTATCATCGCCATGATTGTCCCCTCAAAGGGTATCTGGGAACAACTTTTGTTGGAATGAATCCTGTGTTCATCTAACTAATATATATCTTCCACAAATACAAATTCAAACTCATCAAAATAAATTGGTTTCTTTCGGTAATCTGGACAAGAGCTGTGTATTCCTTATGATTTTTTACGGTTTTCTGAATTTGCCTGCTGCATAAACCAGGAAGCTTATTCATCTCCTCTTAATTATCTGCTTCCTGAAATTTCTTTCGTGTAACAGAAAAGAAGATTCTCTTTTGTTCAACTGTTACTGTTATTAGACAATCTTATTTAATGATCTACGTAGAATAACATTGCACTTCCAAAAAATTAAGACTGAGTTTGAATCACTTATATATTTTGCAAGGTATAATAGCTCTTGTTTATATGGTTTAAAAGAATCAACCATAAGCTAACTCGCGCTCAACAAAAGTTGAATTTCACCAAGGAATTTTAATATTATCTTGCCAGCAGAAATAAAAAATACACCCTTGTGAGAGGCTATTAAAGAGGAAGATGTTAAAGTTCACAGCAAAAATTGCTGGGTTTTTTCTTAAAGTATCAATATAGCAGACAAGGCCAGATTTTCTTGCAGGTATTGGTGGTTCGGCTTTCGAAGCCATAATATATTTTTGTACAATTACGTTTCCAATTCAATATTATATTGTAAGAATAAATTAAAAGACATCGGCTACCCCCACAATTATCGAAACTACCCAGAAGGTACTCCGGAAATTGCAGTCGCTCCTCAAGGCAAAGCAGTGATAACACTTTTCCTTTCTTTAAAATGACGTATTTCTTGCAAGATGATATTAATTTTTAAATAGTATTAATTAAACTAAGTTGCGTTTTTTCTTAAAGTGTGACAAAATTTCTAACGGTAAAATGTTGTGGCCAGAATTAAACTGGAAAGCTCTCGATTTGTAACCACTTTGTCGCTCATGAGAGCAACATGTTTGCTATACCGAATCAATTTTTGTTTTCGAGGTTAGACTTTTCCTGGTGTGGAAGAAAGTTGGGCCGTCACTTTGCGAAAGCCTTTTCATTCACGTATAAGAAAACCAATGTTTAACCAGGGCTCAAATGCTAGAGATGACAATCGTAGCCTGAGTGCCAGTTCAAATAAAGATAAAACCAACTTTAAAACTTCGCTTGTTTTTTTATCCCATTTATAAAATCTCAGCTTTTACCTCAGTTCAATGTGCATTACGCTTTTTTGCGCTTACATCTCTTTTACTGTGATCAATAGCAGCAGTATATTGGTGACGGGTGTGGTCGTTTGCTCGCAGCGTCGCGAATACTATATAGTTTTATGTATTTAATCATATAATATTTTTAACACAATAATACTGTACTACTAAAAAGAAACAAACAAACTCTGAAAGCAGCTGATTTCATTTTTAATTGTTTTTTTTCTATATAATCAGTTAGGTTATTTGCTACAAAACCACACAAAATTAACAAGACGCATTGATAAGATGTAATCAGGAAAGCAGAAATATTTCTCAAATTAACGTCAAACTGGACTAGGAAATAAACACAAGATCACCTAAATGCGAAAGTATTTTTCAAATGTTTGAATTGGAACTTTTGGGGTCTCGCAACTCAACATTTTTCCATATCGACGTTTTTATTTGTAAATGTACAATATGAGTCATTTAATTCAGGGCTCACGAACTTTAGCCTCTTCATATTGACCAAAGGTTTAACAGTTCAATACTGCTATTAAGAAAAGCAATATATGTGTTATGTAACATGTTTGAAAATGCAACAAAAGAATTACAGATTACATTTCAGTGATCGTGATACGTTTAAATAATACTGATTAAATAGTGCACTTGTGTAATGGTCTGGAGGAACCGTGGCTTAATAGTTAGTGCAACTGCACCGTAACCAAGAATTACGGGTTCGATTCCCCGAGCGGGCGACTTTGGAAATTCACAAAAGAAAAATCCATTGGTTGGCGTGAGGAAGAGCATACGGCCAAGAAATTTCTCACTGCCAAATCCAAGTCCCTGTGAAGGACACTGTCTGAGCCTCAGTGGGGAAAAATGACGTTAAAACCAAAACAAAAGAAAAAACAAAAAAACCTTGTGGACCCATATGACAACAGAAGACAACAGAATAATAATAAGACAGCAGAATAATAATAATAATAAACTACCAGGCCAATATCTTACACAATGGTGCCACCCCGGAGTGTAGGTTTTGTGAAAATGGAACTGAAACCATTGACCACCTTATCTCAGGCTGCTCAGTATTAACATCAAATGAGTATAAAAATCGCCATGACCGAGTAGGCCAATATCTGCACTGGAAAATATGCCAACATTTTTCCATTGATACGCCATCAAATTGGTATGAACACCACCCTACTCCGGTCACAGAAGGTAAAGACGTGACAATTCTCTGGGACTTCCCAATACAAACAGATCGCACTATACAGGCGAACCGTCCTGATATCGTCATAAAAAACAAGAAAGACAACACCTGCTTGTTGATTGACATGAGTGTCCCTTCTGATAGGAATGTTTCTGCGAAGATTTTCGAGAAACTTTCTAAGTATAAAGATCTAGAGATTGAGATAGGTAAAATGTGGCATCTGAGGACAAAGACAATACCAGTGATTGTTGGAGCATTGGGTCTTATTAAGAAAGGAACTGACACCTTCCTGAAGCAAATACCGGGTGAACCCTCATTGCAGGAAGTGCAAAAAATTGTTTTGAATGGCACTGCCCATCTTCTTAGGAAAGCCCTCTCCATTTAATTGTTGCGAATTGATGTTTGTGGTTTTGTCAGAAAATGATTTTTATTATGTTTT
>RDPX01000191.1:950820-992826 GCA_003991215.1 Morbakka virulenta | reverse complement strand
ACTTCCCAATACAAACAGATCGCACTATACAGGCGAACCGTCCTGATATTGTCATAAAAAACAAGAAAGACAACACCTGCTTGTTGATTGACATGAGTGTCCCTTCTGATAGGAATGTTTCTGCGAAGATTTTCGAGAAACTTTCTAAGTATAAAGATCTAGAGATTGAGATAGGTAAAATGTGGCATCTGAGGACAAAGACAATACCAGTGATTGTTGGAGCATTGGGTCTTATTAAGAAAGGAACTGACACCTTCCTGAAGCAAATACCGGGTGAACCCTCATTGCAGGAAGTGCAAAAAATTGTTTTGAATGGCACTGCCCATCTTCTTAGGAAAGCCCTCTCCATTTAATTGTTGCGAATTGATGTTTGTGGTTTTGTCAGAAAATGATTTTTATTATGTTTTGACCGGTTTGAATGACACCCTTCTTGTGCACCTTAAAAGTTTTTGTTACCCAACTTCCCTCACCCTAGGTCACTGGTAGTGACTCGGTGTTGGATTTTAAAATAGCAATTCTAAAGAATTTTTCAATAATAATAATAATGGTCTTAAAATGGAGGGACTTTAAAGACAATAAAACAACATCTACAAAATATATAATTATTTACCATCATATATACATACTGCAAAAAAGCCATTACTTTTATGATTAAGTAAGCATAACTCAGTACTCAAAGGCAAGGTTTTGGGAATTTATAGCAATACAGCAGCACTGCAACACAAACGTCGATTTTTGGCATTTAGTATCATGAATACTATATTCATTTATTCATATTGAATCAAAGAAATACAACGCTTTTGGTATACGTACTTCTGACATAAACCATTTTGATATTTTACAATTTTGTGATTTAGGTAATGGAACTACAAATAAGATATAACAAGAAACTGTACGAAGTCCGGTCACCAGAACAATCATATCTTAAAGAACTTCCGTCTGCGGGCAACAAGAGACCATAAACTTGAAGTAGGGTCAATCCATGAATAGGTCCTTTATAGTAGAAATTTCATATTTGCTATCATTGATTTATTTTCTTATGTGGTCTGGTCTAATATCCTAAACTTATGAATACCAAAAAGATCTGAAGCTAAATGTGTGTTTTTGAGTTCTATTAAAATTTTTTCTTGTGAGTAATCATTTTTTGTTCAGGAAGTGACACGGACAAATTTATTTTGCTAATTTGATTGACAAAAGGTGCATATCTTCAGAATGTTAACTCAGTTACTCTTCAAACAATATCAAGACTTTTAACATAGATTGGGCTTTGAAAGAAACCAGGTTATTCACTCACTGAAGTAGAAGTTATAGCCTACGCGTGGTTTTTTGTTCCCTGCAAGAACCTCTCAACAATAAATTGAGGTTTTCCAAAAGCGTATGGCACTATTCTTACGACAGTACTCTGCAGCATTTAAAGAACATTAACTGTTAGAAAACAGACGAGTCTGAAAGGTTCTGGATGTAAAATCAATTTAAAAGAACAAGGGCAAACTTCCCTGAGTACATGGGCGTACGTAAGATAACCTATACATGTCTTGTAGTCTTTTTTTGCATTAGACTATTTAATAGGTTGCTATCAGACAATAAAAATTCAAGTTTAATCATTATTCGACACTGTATTTCTTTCGGGGATCAAGATGCTCTTTCAAGTGTTCTACAGAGAAAAGCCTACGAAAAACATTTTACCTGTAGTAGATTATCTTTTATTTATTGTGGTATGTAAGCCAGCATAGGTTTCTGCTTGGTGAACAAAACCTGAAAGCAAATGCTTTTCTTATGCGAGAAATTATTTGTAGCATTTATGATGGTAACAATAATGTTTTTTTGCACTGAATTTCTTTTGTGGAATTTGTGTTACTTAAAAACAAATAAGAGTATTAAAGGTATAAACAATTTCTAAGCTTAGTTCTTACTTCTTCAATTTGATGAAAATTACCGAATAGCAGTGAATGCTTTTACCAAGACTTCTGAATTTTTACGGTTATTTAAAATAATTCTTCAAACAAATAATCTGTTAATTTAATTAAAACATAATTATGTAAATTGTTTTAGAAATAAATAAAGGTTGGAAGTAAATGGTGGTTATCTTAAGTGAACAGGAATCAAAAGATACACGGTAAGAGAGAAAAAGAGAGAAAACCAACAGAACAACTGACAACAGCTCAGCTAGCTGAGAAGTACAAAAGATGGAAAGGGGTAGAAAGAAAATCCAGACTGACAACGAAAATCAAAGAGCCAGTGAAATTTTCGAAACCAAGCAACCAAAAGCCACAACATTAAGCCGAGTGAAAAAAGTATTTCCATAACATCATCAAAGTATATTTTCCAGTGTAAATAGATAAAGATATTGCCTGCTAAGTGGTAAAAAACAATTTGAAGGAATAATTATTTGGTTATATTGTATTGTGCCCACAGCCTTGGCAAAAGTGATATGACATGTATTCATGCAGATGATATTACTCAAGAGTTGCCAGTTTAACTCATGACTCGTGAAAACCGTTAACAATTGAAATTGCGGTAAATCGGGCATACTGCTTAACATTTTATTAGCTTTTATTCTTGATAATAATAATTCTTGCACACAATGCTGTCTTCATTTGATGTGTTACGCCCGAAAGGCCACGTCCGGAACATTTATTCTTACTTTCAAAAATGCTTAATCACATGAAGAAATGCTTTTAATTCAAAATAATTTGTTTACAAATCATTTCTAATGTGGAGTCTTTACCAAAAGTCATAAAGTTAAAAGGTAAAGTAGTTTCTGATGGTGAAAGTGGTGGTGGAAAAAAGTGTGATTTCTGTAACTCACGTCCGGGGCAAGCTTCATGTGACAATAAGAAGTCAACACAATTATGCAAGTAAATTGTGTTGTTTTTCGTATCAACCCCTAAGCCCAATAATTTCTAGCTGTTAGTTCTATTTAGCATATATTTTGTTGTAAAAAATATCGAGAAAGTGTCGGGTAAAAACAAAATGATACGATTAAAGAAACTACATAACGAATTCTATCACCCCTTACCATCGTATCTCAATGTATTAACTTACTTATTTTCATATAACCCAGTAGGTAAGGATTCTATTATATATGTGCCAGTTAGCATTAGTAAAACTTGCAAAATCCTAACCTCGTCAACAACAAGAAACAAGACTGAAATTTTTACTTAAAATAAAATATATATCTACAAAAGAAACCATTAAAATACTTCGAACGGATTGATGGAAGCGTGATTAGCATAGGTCTCCTCAGTACATCTCATGAAGATTCTACATATCTCAACACTATTTTAAAATTTTAGGGTGCAGAGTCGGGCTTTTCTTTCATCAAAACCGACTTCTATAAATTGTGAGTGTGTAAGTGAAGTAAGAAAGTAAGCTTCATATATAAATTTCATTTTACTGTAGCATTTATACAATTCAAAAAAGTAATCGGTCTCAAACACTGAGACAAGATTACTCCTACATAAAAAGTATCATATTAGAAGAAAACTGATTACCGATTCAAACTACATTGGGCTCAAAGACTTCCCACGGTTTGAGAGTTACAAGTTACAAATTCACGATTCACGAATTACGAGTAAATACTAACTGCCCATTTCAGGTTACATCTGACTTTAAGTTACAAAAAATATATTATTTAGAACTTAAGGAAGGTTTTTCAAATCTTAACAGTTCCACTCGTAACTATATTTTGCATTTTATTTATATGTTTCGCCGTTTCTTTCTTCTCGAAACCAAGTTCTTCCATTACTTTTTGCAGACATTTTGGGACATATCCAAGTGTCCCGATGATGATTGGTAGCATTTTAAACCGATAGTCGGGATACATTATCTGCATGTTTCTCAGTAGTGGTGCGTAGTTGTTCATCCTTTCGTCGATCTTGTTTCCGATATTGATGTCAGTTGGGCAGCTGAATTCCACAATAAGAGCAAACTTTCGTAGATTTCTCTCATATGATCATGTCAGGTTTGTTGTATGGTGTTTTCGTAATGATTTTGACTGGTAGATTCCACCAGTACTCGACATTGTCTATTTTTAACACATACTCAGGATCTCGTTTCTCAGAGTAGTTGTGTTCAGGGTGGTTCATTCTTAGGACTGCCTTCAGCACGTAATTTGCAAGAGCATCATGTCGGAGGGGTAGATAGTATCTTGCTGACATTTTTGGGCAACCATTGGTTATATGGGTTACGTCCTCAATAAGTAAGTAAGTAAGTAGAAAGTAAGTAAGTAAATAAGTAAGTAAAACGGCTTTTTATTACATTTATACTAATTTGCATTTAGTACAATTCAAAATATTCTATTGGATCAACAACAAGAAAAGTTTGTATTACCTGTTTCAAAAAATTCGAGTTTTGTGATCCCCAAGATTCAGAGTCATTGTTATCCATTTTCAAAAGTGTGATGTTGTCAGCACTCTTTGCTTTCCTGACTATTGGGCTTGATTGTCTATATATTGTTGAAGACACATCACTGGGTTCCGAAGCAACAGACCTGTCTCCTTCTGTTTTGCTGTAACAGTCACAACTGTTATCCCTTTGTATACACTACACAAAAGTAAAAATTCAAGATCTTCAGACACAAAATATTCAGGTTTGATTATACTGAAAGAAAGACAGAAAAGGAGAGAGAGAAGGAGGGAGAGAAGGAGAAAGAGAAGGAGAAAGAGAAGGAGAGAGAGGAGAGGGAAGGAGAGAGACAGACAGACAGAGAAAGAAACAGAGTCAGGGAAAGAGAGAGAGAGGGGGGGAGACAGAGACAGGGAAAGAGAGAGANTAGGTTAAACACATTCAAAAGGGAGGGGGGGGAGAGGGGAGAGAGAGAGAGAGAGAGAGAGAGAGAGAGAGAGAGAGAGAGAGAGAGAGAGAGAGAGAGAGAGAGAGTAGACAACAAGTAAGACATCAAAGTGATAAGTGATGTCAAAATCTTAACCAATTCAGATTGTAAGGTTGAGCAACGCAATTAGTAGAAAAATATTACAGTTTTGCAGCTATCAGAAAAATCTACCAGAATATCAAATAATAATCTATGGATGTCTTTAGAGTTTTTTAAAATACTTCAATATATTATGCAAAGGACTAGAAATTTCTCATGAATCATTGACTAACATGTTGTTTTTTACACAGGCATGACACCTAGTTGTGGCTTCCAGGGACCATCAGCCATTAGAACCTCGTGCAAATAGTGGAACATCTTTTACGACCATCATTTTTCAATGGCCTTTAGGATTACGATTATAGCCTGGATATATTCACTATCTCTTTGATGGGCTCTTTTGCTTCAGTCTCTTTGAAATAACAAAATAAGGCAGGATAGTTGTTTCATAATTCACCCACCTCTCCACAACACCAGCACTTAAGCTTTTAAAATGAAACTGGCTAAAATATGATGTTTTCAATACAGAAAGAATATTTTCTAGCCAGCTTTGCTTGAATCATAAAGTCAATAAATGAAGTGGAGTGCTTGCTTATGAAAGTTTATGAGAATCAAGATTATGGGGCAGATTTGACAGGAAATGTGGAGTGAATTTGTTTTAAAAAAAAGAAGTCAAATGGTGAGAAAAAAAAATCATGGTTCAATCACAAGAAGAAAAGGCATTAGCTGAAAACTGTTTGAGTCAGACACAAGCTGTGATGTCCCTTCTCTATTAATGACTAAGACTAAATCAACTATAAAAGCTATTTTATCTTCTCCTGAGTGTAGCAGAAGTGACCAAAAGAGAAAGGAAAAATTAAGAAGCATCTGTATATTTATATAATATGCTAACTGTTGCTTATGGTAGGAATACTAATATGGTTAAACTATTATCAATTAAAAAATCACTAGTTTAACAGAAACAAAAATCAAGGAATCATGAACTAGCAACCTTGCAAATGGCCAGAAAATATCTATCTAAAAAAATCAGCAGCAGCTACAACAATAACAATAACAATATTTGGCAATGCTATGAATACAACAACATGTTCTTATACAATGTAGTACAACTTGTAAACTGGAAACCGTAAACTCTGTAATTGTTACCTTGACTTGAATCTGAAGTAAATATTTCAAGTATCAATTGATTATGAAAAATCCAAGACATATTTAATGCAAAAAACACAATTCACTGTTCATCTTTGATTTTGGCACTGACTGCAAAAATTTAATATCATTAACACTTTGAAACAACTTCATCAATTAATTTTATTAAGCAGCTTGTAAGGTAGGATTAAGATACAGCTGTCTATTTGTTGGGGGTTCACAATTTCAAGGGTTTTTTTCTTAAGTTTAAAATTTTCCAAAAAAAAATAAATCTGGTGTATAGTTTAGAATTTGGTAAAGCCCCTCTGTCCTTGTTAAAATCAGAGATAAAATAAAGAGATGGCCAAAGACACAAACTAAAAACAGCTGTGTGCAATCTTATGAACAACACTAGAGGAACTGGAACATTAGGTGTTGCTGGGTCTAAAATATGGAAGTAAGGCATGAAGTGTATCTAAAGGAGCAAGAACGAGAATCAATGTGGCAAAGATGTGGTTCCTGTGGAGAATATTGAGGGTAAGTTTGGCTGTCACATGACAAATGAAGAGATTTTACTTAAAATAGGAAGTAGAAGAAAACTGATGAAAATAATAAAGAAACAACTGTCACAGTTGCTTGAGCATTATAACAGTATATAAAAGCTAACACATCTGCACAATACAGAAGAAAAAAGAGCAAGAGGATGACACAGGATCACATCCCCCATAAAAATTACAGAATGGAGAGGGAATTTAATGCTGGAACTCATAAAAAATAAGAAAAGCAGAAAAAATTGCTAGAAGCTAGTTGTTCATGTCGTGCAGATGGGCACAAAAACAAGTCCTTGCTAATGTATAGTTCCAGACATTAGACGAAACATTAATATGAGCAAATTAATATCATTTAAAAAAAAAGGAGTGTTTTAAATGAAATAAATCTATATCTTACTTATTTCCTTCAGAACCAGTTTAAAAACTTTTTCTTGTGTGTCACCAAAAGCTCATCAATGAGATCAGACTCAACAAAGACTGTTTCAATAAGTGATATCTTCAATAGCCATCAAATCATAGCCACCAGCAACATCAAAGACCTTCAAAACTGCTATGTGCTATATTTACAACTAAATATCTTTAAGCACCCTCAAATCCATATCTGTATCTGTTTTTAGATTTCAAAATCTGGGACTTGTGTCAAGTTAAAGAACAAATAAGTTTATCAAACACACAAATGGAAACATGAAGTAGGGATTGAAGTTTATCTGTGGTTGGATTTGGGCATTGGGAGATAATCATAACACTCAACAAATTTCTTTTCAGCCTAGTTAAGATAAACAGTTTTACTTTCACCATCTTCAATCTTATTTGAAACACAAGGCATCACTAAGTCAAGTCTATCCTTAAAAGGTTATCTGTAAGTAGTCAATACCTTTATATAGCATATGCTTAAGTCAAAGTTTAACTTAAGTAAAGCCAAATAATACCTTTGTGGTCTCTACTTTTACCTCTGATCTACAGGTACAGCAACTAGAAACTCTTTTGTATTCTTTCAGCTGTTCACCAACCATTTTTGAATAACACTCAGCTGAAAGGGAAAAAGGTGAAGTAAATATTATATTTTTAAATCTACAATATATTAGCTTATACTTGCTTTTTGTATTCCAGGGGGATAATATATGATATAATAACTTGTGAACATTTGGTAGGCCAGTATATCTTAATATTTACTTAAATCAATTTAATTGGCAAAAATACTATTATTGATAAAAATATATTTTCCAATGATTATAATGGAGCTGTTTTGTATGCAATAGGCCCAGCTGGCAATGATGACAACCAATCAAACTAGAATGCAATACAATATACTAGTAATTTAAGTGTCTGGCTCTCTATTTTCCACAAGTCAAACAAGCAATGATTCACTGTTTGATCAGCATACAGTTACAGCACTTGAAATTAATTTCATGTCAAAATATCTAGAAATTGTCAAATTGACAGTCATCAACATTTCTGAATCCATAAATTCTTACAACCTTGGCATTGATAGAAAGTATTAAAAACTCCAAAACTTTACTTTGTTGTCCATTCCAAATTATAACATTTTGAATGTTGACTGAGAAAGTAACAGATGGGCTTATGGAATATTTGTCTTTACATAAAGGAAACTCTTTATCTACCCAAGATATAGCAATGGAAATTTGTATTGTCACTACTTCTTTCAAATGCCAACTTTATTTTCTTATATCTTAATGTTAACACCCTCTTTATTTCACTGAGAAACTTGTTTTTAAAAATTCTGACATGAAAATATGGATAAACTTTTTTTGGTGTGAAGAAAATCAATTACATGAAATCTAAGAAAACCTCTGAAAGTTCAAAAGAGATTCTACTTTATGCTAAAAAACAATTATTGAATAGAACTAAATCTAGCATTGAATTATGTACACATTTTCATCAGCTAAATGTCATCATTTTTGCATGTTTATGAACAGTAATGAAAACAATTCTACTACAATTAAGCTATGGTGTCTCAAATGTACAATTTTAGGTGTAGTGTTATAATGCTATTCATTCTTCTACACAATGTATGGAGTGAGTTAACCAAGCATATTACATGTTCTTGTTTGTGGACTTCTAAAGACTCTTTGAAAATTCTCAAGGTGCAAGTTATTCATTTCTTTGACCAGTGAGGGAGGGCAAATGCTACTTGACATTCTGTTTAGGCAAATAAATTAGTTACTTGCACAATGATGCACAGATGTCATTATCTCTGTGGCTGTATTCTTCGTCAATTTCCTGCACCACAACAGTCTGGAAGAAGTTGTCATAACAAGTATATTTCATTACCAATTAATACTAATTTGGGTTTCCATGCTTTACTATAAAATCTACATTTATATAGGTCCACTTGTACATTAATCCTCCTTATCTCATCTGTATAAAGTATCATCTGGCAGCCTCTTGTTCCCAAGGCAGTTTTTCCAATCAGTCAACTTCACTTGGACTAACCTCATTAAACATAGTTCCATACACTTGATAGCTTACCACCAAGTATGGTTAAGTATAACCCCTCCCCCCAAAAAAACTAGTGTTACACTTCACTTACATAACAAGTATTATGATCATCAGTAAGTAATTAAGCAATGAGGCCATGGAAAATATTTTAACAGCATTTGTCCAACTACAATGAAAAATCACCAGTAGATGCACAAATTAACCTTGCTCAGGATTACAAAGATATAACAAAGCTCTTTCAAATATCTTTTCATACCAAATTTTGTTTTCATTTATTTTGGATAACTCAAATGGTATCTTGTTACAAAAGATAAAGCAGTTAACTGATCAATTGATACAACAGGAATTGCAGTAAATTCACTTATGCTTGCTATGAGGAAAACCAAGATATGGTGACCAGTGCTTTGGTGCAGAGGTGAACAAATATCTTCACTCCTAATCTTTTTTACTTTTTTGAAATGGTGCCATTTCTACTACATAAGAGCACAATGACCAGGGAAGGCAGATATGAATATGTGAGATGCATGGGAGTGGCAGGAGCATGCATTAAGGCGAGAGAGGTTGGGTTTTTTTGGTGACTAAGAATATATTGCCAAAAAGATGAGGAGAGGTGTATTATGAAGCCTGCATTGAGTCAGTGGCTCTGCATGGTAGACAAACACAGGAAGTAACAGAGGTGATGACCATCTTTACAGAAGAATGCTTAGGTTCATGGCTGGAGTGATATGGAGAGACTTTATTTGCAGTAAATGGTCTACCTGCGAGATGTGGATTGTTGGAGCTGCAATGAGTGTTGGAGAGAAGGAACTGTGATGGAGGAAATATGTAAGAGGAACTAAGTGCAATGGACATTGCAAGAGAGAGTACTGAACAGATCAGGGTTAGATGCCATTGACCAACTCATCTTATGAAAAAATGGTAAGGAAGAAGATGCAAAATGGGTAATATAGGAAGGTAACATCTTTTTTACCATAATATCATAGAACAGATATGGTGGCGAACATGTTAGTCTTCATGGGCACCATATATAACAGCATTAACAAAAAATATCAATACAGCTGTTAAGTACCAAACTATTAGTTTGATATTACGTGTACTCCATGAAGACAAAATCCAGCCTAAACTTGTAATATTGGAACTCTTTGGTGCATCCTCAACATCTGTTTGGGATGCAATTAAATTTTTGTCACTGTATAGTCAGATGCCTTTTACTGAAGCTACTTTACAAAGTGGTAAGTACCACTACTATGTTAAGTTCTGGGTAGCTTTCAGCAAAAATGCATTTGCCATTGAGTTTTTCAAGTTTTTGACTTAGTATCAACGTTACTTGATCTACATTAATCAGCATGTGAAAGAGCAACTTAAAACAAACCACTTTGAAGATGTTGATGAATGCTTTGAGATGAAATGGAGTCAAATTTAAACACCCCATGACTTGTCAATACTTGTTTTGATTTCTACCCTATTTCGGCCAATCTTGATATCCCATTTGGTGAATGTCAATAAGCACATACCCTTTAGCCTTTCTCACAAAACGTTCTTTCTCGAGTTTTTCATTTGACATTTCTGGTTACAGGTAAATTTCCAAGTTATCGATCAACAGTGACGAGAAAAGGCGAAAAGATTAATCAGCAATAACATTTGAAATAGGGGGTTTTATGATGAGGAATTTTCATTGCGGAAATTTTCAACGTCTCTCGTCTCTGGTGCCTCCGGCCTTTTATCACAGAAAATACAGTCTTGGTCAAATTTCGAATACGGCCCAAGTATCCCAATAACAATAAAGCAAAAATTGAAGACTTATTGGTTGTGGTAACGACAACTGGTTGTGCGAGCCCCTCTACCCCATGTTATCTTGACCAAATTCAACTTATTAAAAAACACACAAATAAAACATTTTAGGCTGTAAACAAGGGGAGCGCTGCCAACAATCGATATCATTCCAATGCCAACTGTCTGTTTCACTGAACGCCAGTTGATAGATCATGTTTCGTCTGGAAAATTTTTGGTTCCAGAGATTTGTGCAAACGGCCAACACCTACCTGGTAGAATGTTGTTTCGGAAGTGGTTCTCCCGTAATTTAACACAACAATTCAGGTTCAAAATTGAAGTGGCCGGTTGTTATGCCTTTAAACTCACACACAAAAATGAAAATGTTGTCGCAAACTTGATGACAGGCTTGTGTGTATAAATAATTTAATTTAGTCTAATCCAAGGATATCTCAATTTTACAAAAGTGCACCAGACTGGCAATATCGTGGAAGCCCTCACCTTGCCTGTTATGTAAACACATTGGAGTACGATATAATCAACTGGTGTTCTTTGGTAATGGTCAAACTCAATTTAAGTAGAGATAAACTGCATACTTAAGAGACCCTTTTTTTAAGGTAAATACGTATATGTTGTAATTACACTTACCTTCTACTAAGCGAGCCTTGAGGTCATCAATTATGTGGTAGAAAAGCTGCTGCGATGAAATGAACTGCCTCCGCAACGCAATATTGTCACTCAAAAGTTTCTGAATGAGAATGCCAGAATCATTATCACTGGCTGAAAGAGCCGGCTTTGAGTGTTCTGTGCTTTTCTTTGTAACACAGTCGAGGTTCTTTCCTTTTGCAAGGTTTCCTTTTCGTAAACGGCATTTTTTCTGTTTAAGATGATCAGTATATAAGCAGTCCTCACTGTGACTTCCGAAACAGGGAGAATCTGCCTTACAGCCACGGTCGCGTTTTAAAGCACTGTTTGAAACTACAGTGTCAGTATTAAGGTTTGCATTGTCTCCTGGGTCTGAAATCTTGTGAGCTTCTAATCTGTGAAATATATCATCCGCTGTATCGGTTATTTTGTTATCTGTGTTTGATATGGTATCCTTTACGCCATCAAAAGCAGGGTGAGGCTTATGCACACGACTTCCCTGAGACGCCTTGGAGAATTCTTCTGGGTGACTCTCTCCTCTTGAGCTGTACCCTGAGCTCGTTTCATCCATTTCTGTTTTTGATATCCACTTTGCATCCATAAATCTAATAATAAAATGTCACATTCTAGTCTTGTATTGTACAGAGCAGTTACATCCAAAGCTCTCTCCGTACTTCCTATGAAGAATTAATAAAACAATCTCTCTTGCTGATGGTATGTAATGTCACCTTTTTCCAATTCATGTTTATCTTCGAAAAAATAAGCGGCCTAACATTAATTGAACATGATAAGTTCCTTGTTTAAGATAAGTCTGTTGTTGATTAGTATTCTCCTGAGAGAAATCCAAGTTTGACTTTGGTATTCTCAGTCAGCATTACGTACACACTGATGTCAAGATAAGATGTCTGAACAGATAGGATCTTTGGCCATAAATAAGTATCGGAACAGATGACAGAGGCATAATTATGTTAACAAAAGGCATTGTTGTGAAAAGGTCTGTCAGCCAATAGGAAGACATTAACACGACAGAAGCTCAGAGGCAAAATGGCAGCAGTCTTGGCATCCCTGAAATTTTACTCAACAGTGAATAACTTCATATATTGACTTAAATCAATTCCACTCACTCTTGGGATACAGCGAAAGCTCAAGGCGCAAAGTTTGGCAATATCAAATTCTAAAGGCGAACTTGGCTTGGGACCTTCAGGTCGCTACTAAATTTTTATGTATGATTTTTTAAAACTATTTTTTGTTACCACGTTAGTCTCAGAATTTTTGTTGCAATACTGTATTTACTTCAGAAGACAAAATTATAAAAAGTAAAACAATAAAACAATAGTTAAAAAATAAACGGGAAATATCATTACTGGGATAAATCGAAGATATACATCATTCTGTAGGGATACGGACATGATCGTCATATTCATCGGTTAATGAGAATCTTTCTTTGAAAGGAAAACACAGTAACAGTTTCTATGACGACGTTTGACAACAGCTGCACTTTGGGAGTAAGTATACACTTAAGTGTATTCATGATTGTAAGGATAGTTTACAAAGCTCGGGCTATACACATCTTAGGTCATGTTCTTGTAGCTTTCAGAGACCATCCTCAAGTCAGGGAGCTGGTCTGATTTTCCAACATCCTCGGGTTGTGATACGAAAGGGGCTCTGAATTCCTTCCTTTCTAATTTGTCATCAATACTGCAAGAATTTTCATCTAGATGACTACTGAAAGCTAACATACAGGTAAGTAGGACGAAGAATACTACCCGGACTAATATTATAACTATATCTGAGTACTTCAATTGAAATTACCTACATAAACAAAAAGTTACAATTTTTTGGCCATAAAATAAGTTTTTAATTTTTTAAACTTCTTTTTGGTGTCACGAAATTAAAATTGCTGACCTTGCAAACACGAATATTTGTGAATTCTTTAACAAAAATAAACTTACAAAATTTTAATTTGACCAATGAACATAAATACCTTATATATTATGTGTAAAGCATGGAAGCAAAATCTATTAAGCCTTCTCCACCCCTTAAACCCTAATGTGCTAACAATGTTTAGGATTATCATATTTGTGGGGAAAATTTTTGTGTCAGAATATTCTTATAATCTCTCTCTTCTAAAATTCTATTGATCTTTTCATTATTGGAATTTACTATTTGTGTGAATACAGCAAATGTCCTCAGCATTTTTGCACTGATTGATACAAACCTCAAATATTTTTTGGGTGATTTTTGTACTTTACCTTTATTTTTTTATTTAATTTTAAAATCCCGCTCATTTTTAATTCCTTTGAAGTACCTTGGCTCTAAGAAAGGCAATTATAATTACCTATTGATAATTTTGAGTGAGTTGGTACTCTTTTTATGGAAATTGTTTAAGTCATATTAAATATTATTTAACTCTATTTTTATTATTTAATTGTATTTTTTTCAGAAGTGGGAAGTAATCAAGGTTTACATACACTCTGATCAAGTCGTAAGGTGAACTTATTCAAGAGAAAACGTGCGTTTCGTCAGGCCCATATTTTATCTCTATGTATTTTGAGGTTTATTAATTTTTCACAAGTTCATTCGTTAAATTATTTATCACCTATTTTGGTCACGCTAGGAAAAGTGTGCAGGGAACTTTCGTCTTAATAGCAATTCAACCTCAAACCAGTGGTAATGGAAATGCTATAATGTTCCGTTTTAGAAGGAAAATAAAATTAGTTTTACAAAGCACCGCCTCTTGACTTCTTTCTTAAAGAGTTCAACTAGTCAATTATCTATTATTCACTAATTTTTTGTTTCACTGACCAGTTTTGTTGGAAGTTATACTGTTCCTCTAACAATTGCTGTTTAAATATTCTTGTACATATGGTATTTATTAATGCAAGAGTATACCTTAAATTATGCTGTAAAAATAAATATACTTACTCAGCTTTAATTTTACCTATTTCATCTCGCAAAAAACACCAGTTATTATTTTATTCATACATTAGAAATGCTGTCAAATAAGAAAACCATGAAAGATCAGAATTTTCACGCTTTTTAACGTTTCTTGTTCGTAAATATGGCGACATTTCAAGAAAAGTGTAAAATACAAGTAAAATCTACAACAAAATAAAGATTCAAGGCTATAAAAATGATGACGAATATATTGATTTTTAGGAAAATATACACAACTTCTATAAAAAGTCGGTATATCAAGAAAATATCATTTGTAAAATATTATTTTAACCGAACTAAAGTACTTAAAATTTTATAGGAAATCAATAAGATTCTTCCAGAAATATCACGAAACAGAAAAAGAATGATAAATTTAAATGTGTTTTCTAAAGCAGCTGTTTTACGCGTTGAATCTACCAGTTCAAGATATGCCTTTGTCTACATTTATAAAGGCTAAATTAAAATATATCGATTACCTAGATATAATCTTATACCTGATCGGTGATAAGATATCTAATATTCCAAGAAAAGTAAAAGGAGATTAATACTTTTTAATCGTATTAAACATGCTCTACAAAAAACCTGAAATGTGACGACTTAATACAATGAACAGTTATTGACATTCTGGGTTTATAATCAAAAAGTAGCAGTGTCCCTTTCTTAAAAGTATCTGGTAATTGATAAGGCAATTGATTATAAATAACTGTATCAATTATATGTTCTTGTCTGCTTTTAATAACCTCTAGATTTTTCTCCAAGTGTTTTATTAGTTGACTCTGTTTTTCATCGATTGTGTTTTTAACCTCATTTGGGCAGTAATAATTGATTCAAAATATCTCCTAGTTTCATATCTTGGATCTTCAATACCATTTCTATCATTCTCAATTTCGTTTCTGATTCTTTGATTCATTTTACTAACTTGTAGATATTTCTCATTTTTTCGGTGAGTAAAGTTAAGTCCATTATATATAAATTTTTCGGTTTTAACGTCATATTTCCCCAGCAGTTGGGGCTCAGACGGTGCTCTTCTTAGGGACCTGGATTTGGCAGTGAGGAGTTTCTTGGCCGAATCCCCTACCTGACGCCAACCAATGGCTTTTCTTTTGTGAAATTCCAAAGTCACCAGCTCGGGGAATCGTACCCGGAACTCTTGGTTACGATGCAGTTGCACTAACCATTAAGCCACGGCTCCTCTTAATGAAAAGTTAAGTCCATTTTATGTCATACAATAAATAATTGTTATTTTGCAGTTATCTGGTGATTTTAATGCTTAAAATGCAGTTACTTATAAAGATATATATATATATATATATATATATATATATGAAATAAATGACATACCAAATTATGATGGTGATAAAATGGAAATGAAACGAAAATTAAACGACATCCTGGACGAGGAACACAGAATGTCGGTTTGGGGAGTATTCCGATGTGGAAAGACTAAGACTCATACATATGCTAATAGTCCCTGCTGTTTATTATGATAAAATTTCCAAGATAAAATGCCAGATCTAAAAGCTTGATGGATGACGTCTCTTCAAAAGTTAGTTATAAGGTATTAGAAATTAAAGGACTTGATGGGATAATGAATATCAATGAATACTCAAATGAGAATAGAAAGATTTTTATATTCACGATATGGTCAATGCTCCAGGAAAGATTTAAAAGTAAATATCTAATTACTTCTTATTAAACCATTAAAACATTCCTAAATAAAGTTACATGTCAAATATCTTTTAAATCCTTTTTGAGCATGTTTTCTAATACCACACAATAAATAACCTTGATTGTTTTTAGTTGTTTTTATAGATATTTGTTTAGTGATATTTACAATATAACTATTTTCAGTAGTAGCATGTAAATGATAAACTGTGTGGGCATAATAAATGTCTACTGATTTCAAGTCTCATATACATATATAGTTTTATATATCTTATCTTTATATAGAATTTATTGTGAAATCTTTAAAGACCTGAAAAAGAACGGATTTAGCGATGGGAATATCTCAGTTACTCCGAGTATTAATACAGACACTTGCACTGGGACTAGTCTCTAAACCAACACATTCCGACAGTGATAGAAGAATCCGGTGATATATATATACACATATATAGGGTTATGAATTAATGAAAAAACGTTATAGAAACATATTTTATCACACATTTTGATTTAATCAAAAAGATAAAAATTATTTCAATAAGGTTACTAGATATAAAGGTGTACATTATGTAATACAAAAAAAATTAAGTGCATCCGCTAGTAATTTACAATACAAACTTTAAATTAGTTTAAATGCTTTATTACAAAAAAAAAGATTTAGTTAATGATGGATAGTTTGGTACTCATTTCATTAATGTCCCAATGAAAAAGAAAGATACTATTGTAAAAATAGAAGATGAAGAAAGAAGTGAAATTAAAGCAACTTATAAAATACCAAGTAAGTATGATTTCAAAGATAAAAGATCAATGAATAGAATCAATTAGTAGAATGAAGATATTAACCTAGGTATAACAATTTAATAATTCAATATGGTGGTGGATTTTCTAGTAATAAAAATATGAATAAAAGGGACCGCAAAAAATTCAGTAAATCTGAGCTCAACAAATTTATATCAAATCAAGAAAAGAAAAATTAGCCCCAAATCACAGTGGCAGATGATGCTGAGCCAGTTTCAACACCCACAGCAGCTAAACCAATCCCAAAACCTAGGACTCTCAAACCAAACCCAGCACTTGAGACATTCAAACCAACTACGGCACTACGTAAGAGTGTTAAGCAGATGGCTCAGGATTATGAAACATTATTATTCCACCATCACTAAGCTTTAGTGATAAACCAATTCTCACTCCAAAAACTTCCAAACCAATCCCAATACCTGGGACTTTCAAATCAATCCGGCTATCATTAGAGAAACAAACCAAGCCTTGAAAGGTTAAACTAAGTCTTTTGAGTGGAGAACAAATAAAATTATTTACGATTCACTTGCTGAAGTAGACTACTTCAACTAAAGTTAAATTATTTCAACCACAAAACACCAGAAAGACCATCAAATCTACTCTTAGAAAACAATTAAATTGAATGAAAGGACTTACATTTAATGAGACACTGAAGTTTACATTCAGTGAAAACATTAATAGACCAGATGTAGATTTTAAAAAGATCATATTTTAATAATAATAAGCCACAAACAAGAATTAAACCAACTGAATTTGCTGATTCTTTTCAAATAACACAACAAAATGTTATGCAAAATATCACATAATGAATCTCTGAGGGTTGTGGATGGACGATTAAATCACTTGATAAGCATTTCACAAATGTAGTAAAATACAATCATTTATAAGGAAATTTATACATTTAACTATCCCAAGATATGTAATAGTGTGAAAGCATTGAATAGAATGAAAAATAAGGGTAATGAATGCTTCAAATTGTGTCTTATCAGACATTTAAACCCTCAAAAGAAAGACCCTTTGAGGATAAAAATTTCTGATAAACAATACATTCAAAATCTAGAATATAGTAGTATTAGTTTTTTGTTACTACCAAGCAGTACAACAAAATCGAAAAGTCCAATGAGATTAGTGTTAATGGTTTTGGATATGAAGACCAACAACCATATCCTATCTATGTCTCAAAAGAAAACTATACAAATCAGATGAATTTGTTATTGATTACAACGGATGAAAATTATCATTCTGTTCTTATTAAAGATGTCAACAAATTAATGTACAACGAAACAAAGCATAAAGAAAGGGGGCATTTTTGTATCCATTGCCTACAGCGTTTTAGTTCAGAAAAAGTATTAGCAGGTCATTAAGAAAACTGTATTCAAACAAATGAAACACAAGCAATTAGAATGCTAACAAAAGATGATAATATTTTGAAATTCAACAATTATCATAAACAAATATCAGCACCATTTTTAGTCTATGTTGATTTAAAAGCTCTTACAGGAAAAGTGCAGATATTTCAACGAAATAATCAATCATACACAGAATTATGTCAAAGGTATACAGACTGTGCCATAAACTAGTCTGCTATAATGAGAAATGTAGCAAACCAGTGCAGATCTACAAAATTGAGAATGCTGTTTAAAAATTTATGGAAAAAAATGCTAGAAGAAGTTACATACTGTGTGTGTGTTAGGGACCATTACCATATCATTGAAAAATATAGAGGGCCAGCACATCAAGAATGTTATTAACAACTAAAAGTTGAATCAGATAAAATAAAAACACCAGTCATATTCCACAATCTGAAAGAATGTGTTTCACATTTTCTAATGCAACAGATTGACCAAATAGCTAATAAGCACAAATATAAAAATACAAAAAGGAGGAGACAAACAGATGATCATCAATGTGATACCGAATAATTTAGAAAAGCACATATCTTTCATGTTAGATAAACATTTAATATTACTCGATGGTTTTCAAATTATGAGTTCAAGTCTGGATAAATTAGTCAACAATCTACCAACAGAAGCTTTCAAATATACTTTTAAAGAATTTAAAAATGAAAAAATGGGACTAATGACGAGAGAAGGCATTTATCCACACAATTGCTTATATGTGAAGTTTTAAGAACTTTAATGCTGAAAAGCATCAAAAAAGGAATTTTACAGCTTTCTAGCTGAAGGAGATATTAGATATTATGAATATAAACAGGCTCAGGTCGTATGGAATGGATTAACGTCAAAAGATATGAGTGAATACCACGATTTGCACCTCAAATCCGACATCTTTTTGCTAGCTTTTTTTCCCGAAAACTTTGGAAAAACATGCTTACAATACTACAAACTAGACTTAGGTCATTATTTTTAAGCACCAGGACTACCATGGAAACATCCAATCAGAGTTGATGACTGATGTTGATATGTTTCAATTTATTGAAAAGGGAACGAGGAGTGGAATTAGCTATATCACTTATTGTTATGGCATGGCAAACAGTAAATGAATGGAAGAGTACAATGAGAAGGCGCTCTCAAAGTATATTATGTATTTGGATGCCAACAATATATACGTTTGGGCTACGAGCCTGTATTTTCCCACTGCTAGTTTTAGATGGATGATTAAAAACAGATTGGTAAGATTGACATGGCTAATTATAAAGAAGATATCAAAAAGGGTTAATATTAGAAATTGATTTAGAATACCCAGAAGAACTACTTGACCTACAAAATGATTATCCTCTTGGACCTGAAAAGATGAAAGTAACTGAATCATCATCATCACCAGCTTATCTGACTGCTAGCCAGGTCACTCATGACATTTTCTCCACTCCTCTCGGTCTTCTGCTTTTCTCTTTATCTCTGCGTAAGTCACTCCATTCTTGAAGTCATCCAACGTTACCACTGAAGATATGTTGTCTGAATATTATAAAAAAAAGCAAACAAAAATAAGATTTCAACAGGCCTAGGTAATAAACTAATTCTCTCTTTAAAAACGGAAGAAAAGTCTGTGTTTCATTATACAAACCTTTAATTATACACTAATCTTGGATGAAAAACAACTAAAGTTCATTGAGTATTAGAGTTCAGTCAATTCCCTTGGCTTAAAAAGTATATCGAGTTCGTTACTGAAAAACATGTTTGCGAAAATCGTCTTTGAAAAATATTTTTTTTAAGCTTAAGAATAATGACGTTTTTGGTAAAATGATGGGAAAACAAGAAAGCGAGTAAATGTAAGACTCATCACTGATGAGAAAAAAAGCTCATAAAAGTATCTGCTAAACCAACTTACGTCAGTAGCAAGATTATTAATGTGCATAAGATTAAATGAACAATAAGCCTTAACAGGCATATGTGGCTATGTATATTCTTAATCTTTTTAAGACACTTATGTATAATTTTCACTATTAAAAAAAAATATTTTAGAAGTATGTGAATAAAAATAAAATTTTTATTCTCTGACACAGGCAGTTAACTTTTGAAATTGGAGTTGAAAATGTGCATCTAGATTTTTGGAATGATAAAGAAAAATAATAGTGACTATAGAGAAACCTCATCATATTATGATAAAACTAATACGGAGGTAATTGGTAAATTTAAGGATGAAGCTGGTGGGATCCCAATCACAGAATTCATAGGTTTGAGATGGAAAATATATAGTTACATTTAAGATGACAAAAAAGTTGGAAAGACTGCTAAAACTAAAATTATAAGCAGAGACCAGCATATAAAAGGTGTTCTCCAAAGGTATCCTCTTACCACTTTCTCATTATTAAACTATTTTTCCCGAACGGACCTTATTCTTTTTATGCTCAGAATAAATTTTTTCCTCCTGTTCATCAAGAGTTTCGCTTTAATACAAAAAGTGGTTCGTTTATAAAGGAGGGAACTAGATTTTTCTGGAGTATATGCTCCTTGGCTAGTTTCTGGCAACAGATCTGTACTGTGATACAAGGTCCCGCTAAACTACGAAGCCATATGCAACTCTGTTTTGGTTAGTGAGTGTTATAGCACCAATAAATGGTTAACCTATTAATGAAAAGAATGCCTTGAATGTAGTATTTATGACAAGTATTTATGGCATTACCAGTAAATCATCTGGAATGCTGGTATTCTATCAATGTGGATTTAGATAAAATGGTACTTAAAGTAATGAACACTGGTGCCTTTTCCTCTTTGTATGTATAGCTTTATCTGCTGCTTTCAACACTGAGATAGCATGTCATATCCAGATGTCGGCGAGCTACTAACATTTATTCCTGTGAATCTGTTTGTCAGGTGCTAAATATACTCAGATATTAGAGATTAAGGAAAGAAGAATTGCTATTTAGGTTAACTTTCATGGTTTTTGGAGAAAGAAACCCTTGCCTTGAAAATCTATAGTCCATTTGGAGAAACCAATTTACGTTTATTTGTTTAACCAATCTAAGTTTCTGTTGTATGTTATTAAAGGTAGATTTGGTTTTTAGAACAATCCTTGTCAAGTTGAGGATGAAAAGTGCATTTGTGATAATCAATAACAACTAAAAATAATTGGTAAACAGGAACCGATGCTACAGGTGGAAAATATTTCACGGTAATTATCAAAAAATCAAAATAGCTGTATTATTTCAAAGTCATTGGTATGTAGCTTTTTGCTATAGCTAAAATGAAATATTTTTGTTTTCAAAGTAGATCTTCAGTATCTACGAAAATTTTATTTAAATTAAGCGGAATCTAATATTTAAGAATTTTCTTGGATTGCCGATTACTTCTAATTTAAAAATTTGTTAACGGTTTCCTTTAGCATCTAGTCTTCCTGCTTATCGTAAAATAGAGTAAAAACACCCCAATACTGATTGGAAAAGTTTGAGGGTGTAAGTACCACTACATGAATCTCGTCCACCTTCATCCTAGACTCTTTTAAGAAGTATATGCTTCAGAAAGAAACAGTTGGCAACATTAAACCGAGTGAAAGCGAGAGTGAGAAGAAGAAATAACAACCTGCAACATTAGGGATTGGGTACCAGTACAGCCTACCCTTATGAAAAACCTAGACAAACAATGGATCATATACTTTGAAACTGCGAACTGGTCCACGTTGCTTCAATGGTGAGCTTTTGGAAGTCGATAATACAGTCCTCCGTTAAACCTATTAGTAGACTGAAAATATATGATGATGACTCGGAATGCAGAAACCCAAAGATGAATCACGTTGGATAAAAGGCTGACCTTGGATGGATTTGACATTGACTCATAATTTATTTGCCACTGAATGCTGCTACAGAAGATATTATGTATCATGCACATATAAACTATTCAGTGTGAAAAGTAAAAACTCCTTTCTATAAAGTAATGTGAGATTTCAAGAAAGTACTTTTTTGCAGTTGCTTAAACTGGGTTTCTCACCTGACGTTTTCTGGGATTCTTACATATAGTATGTTGGTATGTCGGCTTTCCATGGACGTAGAACATTGTAAATGTTAAAAAACGTTGTTGGGTCTACCTGAATAAGGATGCTGTGGAGTCTGTATCTTGAGCCACCAAATGCTAGTTTTGTAAAACAACTTCAGTTGTAATGTACAATAACTTCTGATTGAACTAATACTTTCTGTATCATTTTGTATGGTCCCTAAAAGTCTTCCTTCCTATTTGGCCTATTTCTAAGTCAGAATTCTTTGGTGTACCGTGATTGCTGAATAGTACATGAAACCAATACTGTAGTTCTCCATTTCTAGGAAAGAGAGGAATTTGGTCCTTAGTGTTGGTCTCTGGGAGTAACATATTGCCTCTATTTGTTTAGTCATTGTGAGCATGCTTTCTGCAGAAAAGTTCTCGCCAAAAACTTACCCTCAGACTGATAAAAATTGGATTTTTGTTGACCTAACTTTAGCCCACAGACTTTAAAAACCCCTGTCACTTTTTCCAAGCAACTTCATTTTTTTTACTATATTTTACTATAGCAATAGCAACAGGCTATTAGAACTTGTTTTGTCCATTAATATTAGACTTATTTCTGAGTCGAAAATTCCTTTGTTTACTGTGTATTATGTAGCAGTGATTGCTTTTTACCTGTTCAAATTTATTTGCAGCTGCAGAATTTCTGAAGTCGGGGTCAGATTGACATTTGCAACCACTCCTCTCCATTAAGCACAATGTCTGTTGCTTTTAATTCTATTGTATATACGTCAAACTGTTACGATTAGGGGTAAGGAACTTGTTACTTGTACCTTTCGTTTAATGCTTGTCTATGTTAAACGGTACTTGTCGATATTTTTCCCTTTGAATTCCCTTAGAGACATTTTGGTGACAAAATTATCTGCTGAGGAAAAACAAACATAAGCTTTTCGATGCTAATCATCATCAGTGCTATGTGTGAAAAGGAGAGAAAAATGTTTTACCTTTTCACACAAAAATCAAACAGTTTCCGTGTGTCTGTTTGGTTGACTTGAGTTAAGGTTTTGAAATAATATTATTGGTGTCATTAAGAATTCAGCCGAAGGCAAAGAGATTGTTGTGTGATAGTCTTTTTCCTGGGTTGCCGAAAAAGATTGCTTAAAAAGTTTAGTAAAAATCACTTAATATGAGCTTACCAAATAAGGGAAAATCACAATTTATCCTGTAGTCACAAGCTGCAATTTGGCGAATTGCAAATTTCGAAGAAATGTCGAAAGGAGACTACACCAGCCTTGCCACTTTGTAAAGACTGCAATTTCCGAGTGGTCAGGACAAAAGTTATTGTCTTTAATTATGTTTTGATGTGAAATAAACCAGTGTGGTAATGATTCTTAAAATATTTTTAAATTCTAGGTGTCCTGAGCCTGATGATTCATATATTTTCTATTGTTATAGAACAATTCTGTAATATGATCCAAACAGTTTGAATTTATTTAAAAAGTTAACACAGACTATGTAGTAAGTTATGATTATTTGAATAAACTATTTATGACGAATATTATTTGCGATGATCAGGTCTTTATGAAACAGATGAATGTTGCAGTACAAGATAGGAAAGAGCTTTTATCAGGTAACATTTTTAGCATTTCTTAAATCAGAAAAGTTTAATAAGGTTTAGTAGGGATGTAGGAGGTTTTACCGTTACAGTGCCTAAAAGTAATTCTACTGTCTGTATTTATTTTGTTCACTTCAGGAAAATTTTGATGGACTATTTAGTCTTTGAACTAAATAGTGACAAGGATTTTAACCTTTAAATTTGGCAAATATGGACACAATCGACTTTTTTACGCTTAACAAGGCATATAGGCACTCAGTGTATGGGACTGTGAAAAAAAGACAAAAAAATAGGTTAGGCTGAGAGGTAAGTTGACCTTGGACTTAAAGTATTTGGTATTTAGGCCATTTTCCCAACTATCAACACCAGATGGTCAACAAAATATCAAAAGAGGTGCCTTTGGGCTTAAAGTTCTGTTTAATAAAAAGTTTTGTGATTTGGAACACTTACTTCCTACTAAAAAATTTTTAATTGGCTTTGAAAAGCAAGTATATACGGAAGCTTTAAATTCTGAGTTTTTGAAAAGATTTTTTTGAGAATACATGTTTTCTTTTGTTAAATTGTATTCCTAAGCTTATACCTTTTTTGATGAATCGCAGAGTTTAACAAAAAAAATGCTGTATGTTTTAGTTTATAAATCAAATCAAAATAGGCTTTACATTAACATTATTTTGTTGTAGGAGTTTTGTATTATTGTGGCTCACAAACATTTTTTTGAAACAAGGCAAACAATGCTGGATCACAGATATTGCCTCCATAACAGAAAATAAGTTATGCGACAAAAAGGACATAAAGAAGGCTAGATATAACAGGTTAGTATTTGAGAAATTACCTGCATTTTGCACAATGTTGAAAACTATCAGAAAACTCTCTTTTTCTTGGTTTTTACTGTCAGAGAGCTCGATTTTGAGTAGGGTAACCTTTGTTTCCTATAACCACTTCCTCCCAGTTATGATATCGAACAATTGTGCTCGATGACTTCGTTCAAACTAGCTTGTTACCAACTTCATATTTGTCAGAAGCTGATACGCAACAGTCACTGTTGTATTCATGTAAGCAAGGAATCTTTGTTCAGAAGTTGTTCCGATGTATGATACTCATTACTCATTGCTTCATATATATATATATATATATATATATATATATATATATAATTATATATATATATATATATAATTATATATATATATATTCATATATAGGTAATAAATTTAAATATATGGGTCATATTCAATTTAATTTATCCTTAAAAGAAGAGAGGAGAAGCATTACATTCTTTAGGAGCGAGTTGCAAAATGTAGAGTAAGCCAGACCATACTCACTTTCTCTCTTTTTCATCTCATAATAAATGTAAAATGATTTCTTTAAACATATGGTTACATAATGTTTTCTTTGCCTCAGCTTTTAGCTTGAAATGCATCATCAAGTACTGCATTCTTGGTATTTCATATTAATGTCTCGTCTGATGAAGACGTCGTTCACACATTTCTTCATTCCACTGGTGTCCAATGTAAGTAATTTTTATTGAAATAAAGGAAAATCACGGTAAATTCCTGGAAACAGGGTGAGTGTATCCTCCCCAAACTTTTAACCAAAACGATTTTGTGTGGGACATTATCGCCTTGGCCTTTTAAATACATTGGGACTTAGTCTCTAGGTTTACATTACTCTGGCTGTCCCTGTCATTCCATCATACCTTAGTCATTGTGTAACCGTGTTAAGGTCTAGTAAAAATTATTGTTGATGACCGTGATCTACGAAAGTAGAGTGATGTGTGTAACAACCGTCTTCTGGTTGTGCTGGTGGTGTGCACGCCCCGTCAGATGGCGGGGCGTGCACACCATCCGTTGTTCATATCATTCACAGATGGGTACAGAAATAAGTCTCACTTTCATTATTTTCTATAGGCCTAGATATATACAAGTCGTAGATATTTGGGTTGAGCACGGCAAGGTGACCAAAACATCCCTGCCATTGTACCACAACTACGAACTTCCTGAACAAACCTATTTCATGTCTTTTGGAAAACAAAGGAAAAGTTAAGTTGGTAACGACGCATCACAAGGAAGATGTCTTCACAGAAAAAGGTTTTGAGAAATGGAAGAAGGCTTTAGACTAGAAAAAAAAGAGTGTTTTCAAAGCACTAGCATGGTGAAGCATTTATTGAAGCCACATTACGATTCCTCGCCATCCCGGGAAACAATTCAAGACACACCTGCGGTGATTGATAAGAAAGTAGAACAGGAAAAGAAAAGAAACAGGTTAATGTTTGATAAATTTTTGAGGTCACTTTAATTCTTCTGATGCCAGGTAAAAGAGTTTCGTTGTTCATTGTATCCTAGTAGTGGAATCGAAGACGGTAACTTTAATGCCCTCGTAAGATTTAGCTATTCTAGCAGAACAAATGTGGATATCAAGAAATGGTTAGTAACAAGTATAATAAATTAACTTCTCCGATAATTCTAAAAGAACTTATTAAACGATTTGGTTTACAGACAACCGGAGACGTTACTAACAAAATAAAGAATTTCGAATGTAGGTAGTTTTATATTATGGCTGAAGTGACCCGTAACTTTTCGGCGTGTTCATTATTGTTCGTACAATTTTATAAGATTCAAGTGCGTACAGACTTTGATCTTGTCGACTTTGGCAGTCCTCTTACCGTCTATCTGATTAGGCAAACTCATGTCGCTAACGCTTGTCAGATTCATTTTGGAGAGTCTCTCGATTATTGTAGTCTTGACTTAAAAATAGATTTTAAGAGCTTTCTTGATATCTCAAATGCTGTTTTAAGCGCAGGTACGCTCTTTTTGATGTCCCCACCTGATTAATTTTAAAAGTTTTTTATCATTTCGCTCTGATACAGATGAACTAAGTATAGTTAGGAAATGAAGTCCGCCTATCAAGATCATCAATCATCATGCAACAGCAACATTTTATTTTCCAAACTTTTCCAAAGAATTTGGCAAGCCAGCGTATATTGAAACTCTACATATGGCAACAGGAATATTATCAGAAAGATTTGAGCAAGCTTATTTTCAGTGCTACTTACACCTAGAGCAAACGCTGTCATAGGCATCTAATGGAAAACCGTCGGAGACTGAAGTGGTGCTCTGTATACTTTCGATTTTTCCCAGGGGTTTTAAGCAAAATAATTTCAAACTGGATCACAGGAGCCACCGAGAGGCTCACAAATTGATGCCTCAGGCNCATCAATCATCATGCAACAGCAACATTTTATTTTCCAAACTTTTCCAAAGAATTTGGCAAGCCAGCGTATATTGAAACTCTACATATGGCAACAGGAATATTATCAGAAAGATTTGAGCAAGCTTATTTTCAGTGCTACTTACACCTAGAGCAAACGCTGTCATAGGCATCTAATGGAAAACCGTCGGAGACTGAAGTGGTGCTCTGTATACTTTCGATTTTTCCCAGGGGTTTTAAGCAAAATAATTTCAAACTGGATCACAGGAGCCACCGAGAGGCTCACAAATTGATGCCTCAGGCAACCGAGGCATTGCAACTAATTCTTCTCACCCCTGCTATAAACGCTGTTAGTAATTAATCATTTTCAAAAATACCCATCTGAGAGCCCCATTTGGAAACGCTCGATTAGCTCACATGATGGCCTGTTCAATCCATAAGGAAATCACTATGGCAATACAATTTCAATATCTAGCTAACATGTTCATTACCAAGGTAGAAAATAGAGCACTTTAAATTCATTAGCTCTGCTGACCCCCTATCCTAATCGTAGATCCATTTAACCTGTGGTATTGACACTGCTCTTCCGTTTTCTGATTCTGATTCCATTTTAGACTTCAGAAGAGCTCTCTTTTATCCACAAATGAGGGTGGAAAAGGTTGTAAATCAAATAGAGCCCTATATGAGACATACTAATATGATATACAGTAAAGGAAAGAATGCCATCAACCAAAATGTATGAGATGGAAAACGTTTCAAAGCTGAGGCTAGATTGCACTCCCTCTTACTGAAAAAGCAGATAATTAATGATATCAATAACATTAACACATTCGAAAATTAAGAGCTTTATCTTCATAATGACTTAAATAAGATAAAACTATATGAAGCTTTATGTAACATAACAGGTGTTATGCTAACCAATCCCCATTATACCATTTGAGTTTCAAAAAAGGACTATCCTGTGTTGACAGATCTGGAGACATGCCGACCATGACCCATAATGTCATGAATTGGCGTAGTTTGCTTATTTATATTGAGTATATAATTTCACATTTTTCACAGTTTCTAAGAGAAAAGTTTCTCTTTTTTAGCCGTATTAAATTACTGTGTACAGTTGTGACCAGTTTTTAGATTTTTTTATTTTGGAAGGCTATCGATGGATAACAGTTTTTTTCAAATGTTCACACACTTTTACAGCTGCGTATTTTAACTACTATGCTTGTTTTGAATTCCCTTGCTATGCTAGCTTACATTTTGGCTGCAATTTCAAGCTCTACAAATAGTTATTGCTGATTTTAGTGATAAAAGTTTGTTGGTTGTATACTTCTGGAGGAATTATGTTGTATTTTTAAGTTTAGAGAAGTATCATGTTGACAAATTTGTCTACAAACGTAATATTTAAAAAGCAATAAAAATAAAAACTATCAGAGAATTAATAACGAGAGAATCATGTCTTACGATATTCCACTGGTTTTGAAAAAAAATGGCTTTTGCTTTTGCGAATCATGGTATTTTCAATATGCACTTTTATGTCGACATTTATCACACGATTTTGAGAAATTCTCATTTTATTTCTTGTAAAAATCGTCATCATCTAGAAGAGTCTTTGTTATTCCAATTTTACTTGCATTTATATTAGAGCTACTATTCTTTTATAATTTAGCTATTATTTATATTAGAAGCGTTAGTAAATTTTTGTTCTGCACATTTAAACAATTTTTCTTGCTGAATACGTCTAAGTACTCTTAGTTTGAAACTTTGAAAATGATGCCTTCTCAGGTGGACCAAGTCTAAAATTTCTGAGTAAGTTAGAACACCAGCTGCTAGCTTCCAGACTAAAGGATTTCTTGTGACTATGACTTAATCGAATTCAGAGATATTGCTGCAACTTGATAAGCCCGAATCTTGCGGGTACTTTTCAACCTTTGACTCATCAATGAAATGTGGGTTGTTTTAGTTTTTCCTAACTGTATTATCATGGGAAGTGTTATAATAAGCTTTCTTCTCTATTAACAACTCAGTTTGTTCCATCTCGTTTGACTCGTTTCTCTCAACGTCATCTTTATATAGATGTTGTCCCTTATTGTAATAAATCTTTCTTTAATTCAACAGCTAAAGAATATTAATGGGATTTCCTATAATTAATCAGATAAAAGGAGGTGTTATTAATGATTCTAATTTTAGCACATGTTCAAGGCTTAGGAATCAGAAGCCTAGAATAAACTAAACTCTTGTACCTCTTCAGGAAAATGTTTCTGGCCAATTTATTTTCTCCTGGTGTAACATCAAGTTTGGAAGTGAATTTTTTCTAAAGTACTAAGAACGTTAAAACTTCTTAACAATTCTGCTTTGACTGAAATATGCAAAATCAGGGTTTTGAGAAACATGGAGATTTGGTAACGTTTATAACAAATAAAATAATAGATGACGTTATGTGTTATCATCACTTTTATAACAAGTCAAAATTCAGATGCTCCATAAATTTTAATTTTTTGGCATTTATGAAAAGTTAAAATGCGGGTAAAAATTATTTGATTTTTTTCCCAAAACTTATGTTTTCCAGACACTTAAAACTATGAGGTGTGTTCAAGCCCATGTAAAAACATCATTCAAGCTTATTTTAATAATATAATATAATATAATATAATATAATATAATATAATATAATATAATATAATATAATATAATATAATATAATATAATATAATATAATATAATATAATATAATATAATATAATATAATATAATATAATATAATATAATATAATATAATATAATATAATATAATATAATATAATATAATATAATATAATATAATATAATATAATATAATATAATATAATATAATATAATATAATATAATATAATATAATATAATATAATATAATATAATATAATATAATATAATATAATATAATATAATATAATATAATATAATATAATATAATATAATATAATATAATATAATATAATATAATATAATATAATATAATATAATATAATATAATATAATATAATATAATATAATATAATATAATATAATATAATATAATATAATATAATATAATATAATATAATATAATATAATATAATATAATATAATATAATATAATATAATATAATATAATATAATATAATATAATATAATATAATATAATATAATATAATATAATATAATATAATATAATATAATATAATATAATATAATATAATATAATATAATATAATATAATATAATATAATATAATATAATATAATATAATATAATATAATATAATATAATATAATATAATATAATATAATATAATATAATATAATATAATATAATATAATATAATATAATATAATATAATATAATATAATATAATATAATATAATATAATATAATATAATATAATATAATATAATATAATATAATATAATATAATATAATATAATATAATATAATATAATATAATATAATATAATATAATATAATATAATATAATATAATATAATATAATAGAATAGAATATAATATAATATAATATAATATAATATAATATAATATAATATAATATAATATAATATAATATAATATAATATAATATAATATAATATAATATAATATAATATAATATAATATAATATAATATAATATAATATAATATAATATAATATAATATAATATAATATAATATAATATAATATAATATAATATAATGTAATGTGATATAATATAATATAATATAAACTTCTCACAATGTACAGGGTGGCCACAAAGTCCCTGGCCACTTCGCCTTTATGCATGCATTTACGGAAACCAATGCATAAACTTACAAAATTGTACATGAGACTTGTAGAAGAAAAGAAGGGTTCATTGCTGATCAATAAATTTTATTGGAACAAACAATTATGATATCCAATGATCAATCAATAAAGTGACGATGAATCACACTATCATGGATCCAATATGTCTGTGTGTTCACTGCCATTCTCATCACACAAACGAATGACTCTCCAAGTGCGTGCTGACATGCGTTGCAAAACAAAAAAGACAAAGATAAAAATACCGTACATAATTGCTATAAATAGTATGATCATCGTGCAAATATTAAAGAAAAGGGCACACTCATGTCAGCTAAATTGCACGTTTTGTTTTTCCTATCTTTCGTTTTAATGTCAGGACAGTTGCTTTGAATTATCCAGTCAGTGTTGGTCGGCACGTCCCACAGAAGAGTAGCATTTTCTCCTTTCGTGTCTTGTAGTGGATGGTGTTCATAAAAGTTGGGCTTGGTTTCAACACCAAAATGTTTGCATATACCACAGCAAAGATACTGTTCAACACGGTCGTGGCGTTTGACATAGTCATTCGGAGCAATTACCAGACATCCGGAAACAAGGTGATCTATTTTTTCCGTGTGTTGGTCACAGAAACGGCACTTGGGATCAGCTTCATTCTTCAGTACGTTTTCTCAGTAATTCCGGATAAATTAGCCTTGGTCCTTTGCTGCGATGATGAAGCCTTCTGTCTCTGCGTTAAGTCCTGCACTCCTCAGCCACTGATATGTTGCATCTTGATCTACATCAGCGTCTTGGTTTCGGAGAGCTTACTGTCTGTTCAGAACTTTTTTGCTCCAACGATCGGCTTTCTTCGCAGTTAGTTTGGCTTTACGTCTTGGCATTTATACACCTAATTCATTTTCAAATTTCTGAGATTCTTTGTTAAGCGAGTGCAGTTTTTTACTCCTTTCATACCTGCTTACTAGTTTGTATATACAATCATCGTTTGATTCAAGATATTGTTTCATTCCAATTGCCGTGGTTTTATAAGACATTTCAAGTTTTATAAGTTTAGGGTCCCCTTCGCCTCCAGGCAAATATATACGATCAACATCTGCTTTAGGGTGGAGCATACCACTTGATGTGAATAATTTTCTAGTTTTACAGTCCATACGTTTAAGGTCAGGTGGGTTCCAGTTTATTATGTTGTAGCTGTATTGCACAACTGGTTCAGCAAGGGTGTTTATTGCCTCAATTCTGTTTCATGAGTTAAGCTAGGTTTTAAGCACTAATCTAAATCTTCAGTAGTATTCCTTACGGGTTTTCTCTTTCATTCCAGTATGGTTAATCACGTCGTCTTCATTTACTCCTACGTATTTGTACAGTTCCTTAGGATCAAACTTTCTAGGTATCATGTCTGGGTCAAGATCTATGGAAGGGGTCTTCCCTAGTCTTGCTCGTGAGAATGTAGCTTTTGCATACTTGTCGCGGCCTTATTCCATGCGAATGGTATTGCTGAACCGCGTATCGGTAATTAGCAATCTTTCAAGTTGTTGATCAATTTTTGCGACAATTTTGAAGTAATCCATACCGAAAAGGTGTCTAATCTGTTTGTCATAGATCGTGTAATCATAGTTGGTGTTATTAAGGTCGTTGAGCAAGGGGATAAGCGATATGGAGAAGAGAAGTGGGGAAAGGAAGTCTACTTGGAAGATAGTACGTTTGATTTTAATAGGGTTAGATTTAGTAGTCCCAGTGTCGTGGGAGAAAAAAAAGAGATGTTCCACTTTGGCATACTTTTCTTTAAAAACTTTGTAATTATTGGTGAGATCTTGTACGTTTAATGATGATTGGCTTTGAATAATCCAACTATGCGGAACACTGTCAAAACCTTTAAGATAATCAATCAATGATGTGCTTTAGCCCTTACTCTTTTCCCTGCAATCCTCTAGAATCATTTTGTTGATTAAAAGCTGATCCTTGCATCCATATCAGTTCCTTTTGGAGCCTTTCTATCCCTGAGGAACAATAAATTTTTGTTCAAGTCAATTATACATTCTGTCACTGATTACTGATGTTAAAATCTGATAGGTTGTGGTCAAGCACGTTGTTGGGAGATAGTTTTTTTGGGTTCTTAGTATCGACTGATTTCGGGAGAAGATGTGTGTTGCCTTACGTTAACCAATCCGGTAAGACTTCTGTTGTAATGACGATTTCATTTAAAGATGCCGTTAGGTGTTTATGTATTTCACTTAGAGAGTTAAGCAAAAAAATTGGAATCATATCTCATCCTGAGGATTTCCGCTTCTGCGATTTTCCTAGGGCCAGGGGAAATTCCTCGATCAAAATAAGTTTCCACTGTTGTTCTTTGACCTCACTCATCCTTTTCTCCTCTCTGCCTATCCAAATTGCTTCTTGGTTGTAGTTTTTTCCTTACCCCAGACCCCATTCCAAAACTCCTCCAAGTCCTCGTTCTCAGATGGCTCCTTTACCTCAATCTTACTCTTTCCAATTTCCCTGTTGAACTTTTTAGTATCAGTTTTTAAGATCTTGTTCAGTCTATAGAATTTATTTTGTTTAACAACTCTTCTCAATCGCTGCGCTTTCACTTGTATTTTTTGTTTTAGGACTTCTTTGGTCGTATCTAGAGAGACTTTATCAATAATATTGTATTTCCTTTTGACTTTCCTGCTTTTTCTAGTGTTCACGTCTGTTTCTTTCATTAATACATCAATAATTGAGATCTCCCCCCACAGAGACTCTATGTCTTTCTGTATTTTCATTTTCTATTTTGGTTTCTTATTACCTTGTTTCGATTTTTTCTTTTTTCTTATAATGCCTTATATCAATCGACTCGTCTTCGCACAAGGATATTATTGGGAAATGTTTCAGTTGAGTTTTTGACATTATTTATGGTTTGCAGTTTTTGTGGAAAGGAACTTCAATCTCTTGGAGGCTATATGTGGAGATGTAAAAAGCGTTTACAGGAAAATATTTACAATCCCAATAGAGAAATCGACATGCCATTGATAAGGGAAAACAATAACGACAGATATACCACTAATGTGACAACTGACGATAAATGTTCGTGCAGCAAAATGTGTAAAGGATTGAAAGGCTTGGGAATTCATCAACGTAGAGTAATTAAAGTCTTTTGAGAAAGAAATATATGAGCAAACAACAACAATTTTGTCAAGTGGAGAACAACTTGAAATCAAAGAAGGGATACGTTTCCCAAGGTCAAGTGAACAATGGAAAACTGCAAACAGTTATTTTCAATCCATTTTTGTATTTCTTCATTTGAAACCTTCGACAACTGATTCTGTAATTAGACCCATGGACAATTCAATTTATGAACACTTTAAAGATACATGCGCAACTACAACTAAAATTTTCGACAAAGGGTTTCAAAGGAAATATCAAGAACATAAATTAAACAAATTAAAAAAAAGGACAAAAAATCACTTCAGATCACTTTAAAAAGTAACGCCTCAGTCATTGAAATCAAATACGTTTCCTATTTGCTTCCCCCAAAACTGACTTCTTCCCATAACAATCACACTGTATCTAACCATGATATTCTCATCTCTAAAACCTTCTGTGGCGATATAAAGCCTGTGCTACAACAGAGCTCTACAATTCTTCCAAACTGCTCTAAAGTCTGCTGAACCCTGTACATTTCAAAAATTCTTCTATTGACAGTTTCTAACAAAAACTTACAATTCCATCAATACCCTCTTTTAACAAACCTGCACACCCATTCAAGACTGATCTTCCATCATATTGAAAAATTTTATGGATTTCTGGCAAAGTTCCTCCTGAATGGAAAAAGGCCTGTAGGATTTTAATACATAAGAGGGGTAACACCGATGACCCTTCTAACTTTCGGCCAATTACTCCTGAAACCGTTCTATTAAAAGTTAACGAGACATCCTGTTAGCGAGAGTCTGTATTTAAATACCTGAAGAATAATAACTTTGTTGGACGTCAGGTCCAAAAAAGGCTTCACTTCCAACATCTCGGGAGATTTAGAACACACTGCAATGATAACACAGGTGATAAACGAGCCTTGCATTAATCAACGGTCCCTAGCCATTACTCTTTAAGACCTAAAAGTGTTTTTGGTGAAGTTTGCCATAACTAAATAAGACCTCTTTTGGATCACCATCACATTTTTGACAAAATTAAGTCTTTAATCACCAGTCTTCACCCAGAATTTACAACAACCTTTCTCACTGACTATTTTACAACTGAACCCATATCAATTCGTCGTGGGATTTTACAAGGTGATTGCCTTAGTCCAATCAATCACGGTCGGGTTGTTTACCCGGACCAATCTGATTCTTTCTCGCCAACTATCTCTGTCCTGCATCATTGTCTCGAGTTCATCAGTGTTGTGGTAGCCAGCGTCTTCTGCTATTTGTTGATGATAGGTCTTATGAGGTCTTCCAACATTGGCTTTTCCATGAGTGGGTTGCCAAGTTATCAGTTCACTCACTAGTTCGTCTTTGCTTCTGAAAGAGTGACCGGCTAATCGCATGCGGGATTTTATGATGATGTTTGACAGTGAAGGTACCTTGCCATAAAGACGCAGTTTAGTTGGGTGTTCACGCCAGGAGATGTTTAAAACGACACGAAGCATTCTGGTATATGTGCCGTCTAGACGTGTGAGCAGTCTTTTCGTCAGTGTCCATGTAGAGGCGCCATAGATCAAAACAGCTTCGACAGTGGCTCGAAAAAAGTCGCGTTTGATTTTGTCTGGTAAGTTTGATTTCCAGATAGTTGTAAGGTTATCTAGGGCTGCCCATGCTTTAGATATTCTAGCATCCACATCTTTTTCGGATGATGCAATATTGCTGCCCAGATAAATGAAATCCTCAACTTTTTTCAGGGGAGTGTGATTAAGTGATTTGATGTGACCATTGATGTTGAAAGTCATATACTCGGTCTTTTTTGAGTTCACATGCAATCCAATGTTGGCTGCGGAGACTTCAAGCAGGTGAAGTAATCTTTCTGCGTCAGCAGGGTTGTCTGCAAAAAGTGCGATGTCATCGGCGTAATCCGCATCCGTGAGTGTAATTGCAGGATGTCGTCTGCTTCTTGACTTTTTGAGTGTGAAACCTAGTTCCTTATGAGGATCCATGGACGTCCTTAACACATAGTCCAGGCAGAGTATAAATAAAAAAGGGGCGAGAGTGTCGCCTTGGAGTACGCCAGCACTAATATCAAAGGGGTCGGTGTCACCATCAGGAGATCTGACAATAGCTTGTGTTCCATGGTACAGCATCATGATTGCATCAATGATTTGATTTGGAATACCATAAGACTTCAAGATATTTTCCATCTTTCCTCTGTGCACCGAGTCAAAGGCTTTAGAGAAATCCACAAACAATAGAACTGCTTCGAGGTTTTTGGCTCTTACACCTTCAAGTATTCTTCTTACTGTGAGGATTTGTCCAGTCGTTGATCTGTTTTTACGGAAACTATTTTGATTTTTGCGTAACACCTGTTCAAGTTTGGGTTGGATCCGATTCAATAACATCGTATTGTACAACTTAGCCGCTATGGTGGTAAGTGTAATTCCTCTATAGTTATTCGCGACTCCAAGATCTCCTTTTTTAGGGAAAGGTAAAATACAGCCCTTTTTCCAAATGTCAATTGAGTTTTGGTGGTATACCGAATTACAGCACTGAAGAAGGATGTCGTTAAAATTTCCGGTTTTCCAGACCTCTGGTGGGATGTCGTCGAGGCCGGCAGCTTTTCTGTTCTTGGTTTTCTTCAACGCTATCACCAACTCGTCCATCGTGAAGTCGTTTACGTCGATATCTAGATCATTTTCTACGATTTTTGTCATCGGTAGATCGTTTACTGTGGGTTCTTTTCCAAGGAGGCTCTGAAAGTGATTTTTCCAGAGTTCTAAACGTTCTACTTGTGTCTTTGCCTTCAGTTTGGATTTTGGTGACTTTTTGCGACCGGAAATACAGTTGATGGTTTTCCAAGCCAGGGAGGATTGTTGATTTATAACAGAATTGTTGATTTTGTCGATCTGATCCTGAATGTACTTTTGCTGTTCTTCCAGATACGCTTGATTTAGTTCCTTCAAAGCTTGCTCTTTGGCTCTATTGCGTTGGCGAGTAGGGTACTTTGCAGCTTGTTTTGTTAGATCTTTCAAAATATCTCTTTTAGCTTCAATAATGTCATTTTCCCAGGGTGCCTTGCGCTTCAATTTTGGTCGATGAGGGATGCATTTTTCAGCAGCAGCAAGGTGAGATTCAATGAAGTTCTGATATGTAAAGTTAGATGATGGATTCTCTTCAGATTCTTGGAGTGAATTGAAACGATTGTAGAGTTCGATGGTGTATGCGTCCTTGACATCTTGGTTTTTAGCTAGGAGGGACCAATCGTATGGAGGTTTAGTGGTGTTTTTTGTCTTGTTTTTGCGCAGACTGAGTCTTAGATTGCAACTTACGATTCTGTGATCTGACGAAACTCCACAAAAAGAGTTGTAAGCTTCGCAATTACCACAACTGTTTATCCACTTCTTATTGATGAGAAGGTAGTCTAATTGTGCTTTGGAACCATTAGGATTCGTATGGGTCCACCTTTTCCCAGTTCTCTTTTGAAATCGTGTGTTGAGGCAGATCAGTTTGTTCTCCAACAAGAACGTATGGAGGAGTTCGCCATTGCGGTTTGTTGTTTCATGGAAAGAGTATTTGTGTTGAGATTTGTCTCTACCCAGATGAGCATTCAAGTCACCACCAATGATAAGGACGTTGTGCTTGGGAACCGACCGAACACACTGGGAAAGTTCATCGTAGAAATCGTTCACTTCTTGTTCATCTGTGATGTTTGTTGGGCTGTAACAGGAGACTATTGTCATGCATGGGTTACCAATGAAGCTAGCAATGATGATACGTGATGAGATCTTTTCAATGTTGTTAAGTGATTGAAGAGCTCGTGTGCTTACAAGGATTCCAACACCGCCTATTGTACTGTTGACAGAATTTTTTGTTGCCGATGATGTAATCAAGGTCCATTTCCGATCGAAATCATGGTACATGATGGAAGAGTCCTCGTGAAAGATTCGATGTTCTTGAATGCAGATAACGTCTATATTTTGATTGATTGCGGCAGCGATTAGTTCAGAGGTCTGACTAACTGATGAGAGGGTGCGTACATTGAATGTGGAGAGTTTGATTGATTGTTTGCATCTCAGGAATTTCGTTTTTGTTTTTGGACCCGTAGCATATTTTTCGACTGGAGCCAGGACCGGTACTCCAGGTCGCGGTCCCTGGTGACCCGCGCGACGACCGATGCGGTATGGGATATTGGATTGTAGAATCATGATAAGTCTTTCGATAGCCCGGGAATTAATTGTTTGTGGGGGCTAGGTCTACATACAATCGCAGTAGTTTAATTTTAAACTGAGTCACCTCAACCATTGGCAGTTTCATTAGCTCATCTGATTGACGTGGAATGTTGATACCAGAAGAAAGGTATGTTGTCCAGCTGCTATCAACACTATCCGACAACCTGCTTCCATTGTCTTCACCTTTATCCCTGGCGGGGCAGCTGCCGGGTGCTATGCCTTGCTGAAGGGCAACCGGTGATTTTGTCCGGGACTGCTTATTCAATATATTCGCAGCTAACCTCCATATCTGAAGGCCGTTCCACTATCCGCAACCTGTGGACCCGGTGGATGGGAGTTATTATCTCCACACCACGCCTTAGTCCACTACTTTTTAATATGTGGTTTAACACATTTACTCAATATATTAGGGCTGAAAAATTCAACCAACTTGGTTTTTCACCTAACGATAAGAACGACCGCATGTTCAACCTCTTACACTGGTTTCAGTTCGCAGATGACGCTGCGGTCATTACAAATGGGGAAAGAGAGAACCAGCTTCTTTTAAACTGGTTTACTCGATGGTATCAATGGACCAACATGATCATAAGGGTTTATAAACGTGTCACATTTGGAATAAAGAATTTCACAAAAAGCTCTCTTCAATAACAACCCAAGCTTTTTGGTAATAATGAATCCGTACCTCCTGTAGCTATCGGAGATACCTTAAGTATCACTGACGTTACTGTGACTTTGAAATGACCAATCAATCTCACAAACCCAAGCTTCTGTCTGTTTTACAAGATCTTCTTCAACAAATTGATTCTTTACATATCCACCCAAAACATAAACTGCGCCTCTGTAATGAATTTTTCCTCATAAATGTTTCCTGGCAACTTACTGTTTCAAATGTTTCTAAGCTATCTACCTGTATGCATAGAGGTATATATGTATGTATGTCTATTTTAGAGAAGAGCTAGAAGGATCCATTTTCACTCGTGAGAAGCCAACATCAGGTTGTTGTACTTTTTTTGTGTTTATAAAACCTTTGGCGAGTTTTATTATTTGATTTCAACTAAACCTTTTTACAAAAAGGATAAGTAATTTCTATTAACAGTATACTAAAAATAAAGTGAAGCTTTGTCCTACATTTTAATGAAATTTGGCTATAAAGTAAGTGTACAAATTAAGGGACTCTGTTATCCGCTCAGCGATATTAGAAGAATTAATCCGAACCTTTTCAGCAAAATATTCCCAGAAGAACAAAACTAGAGAAGCTCGGACGAATTCAAGTTCTGCAAACCGCAACGAAATAAACATGGAGCAAAATTTAGAAAAGCAAGAATCAAGATAGTACCTCTAAGTACAGAAACTTAAAGTCCATTTGAACATTTTTACTGCAACCTAGAAGGGCTCAGAGCCCCTATCAGTGGATATATATTGTAACCAAAGGTAATGAGGGAAAATAAGAATATTCTAAAGAATCCCTCCAAAAAAAACAAAAAAGTTAAATAATGTTACTGTCAAAGTTTGGCGATGTCTGGTTTCTGAACCATAGACTATGGTAAAAACTACGTTTTTTCGGTGCCCCATTACTACAAGCATTTACTTCAACAACGTTAATTTGTAAAACAATTTTAGTTGAAGGGCTAAAACAGAATCTAGGCTTGTAAAAAAGTTTAACAAAAACAAATAAAAATTGGCTGCAAATGAATTTTTTTTGCGGTAGTGCGCCTTTCTAATCCTGCTAAGAATTTAAAACCTCCACAGCCATGTTTTACTGAACTATTAACAATAAAATATTTATGACACTCCACATAGCAACCAGTGGTAAAATGTAAGTCCCTATTAAAATTTTGAATACTAAAATACAATCCAACAGTACAACAACATCAACAATGGAGTTTCGAATTATCTTTTAATAGAGTTAAATTTTGCTATAATGAAGCATTTCACGTGAGAACTATGCACTGTTTTGATGAAGATGCCTAGTTTTTCATTAAAGTTTCAAATTCCGTAAAATAGAGATATCTGGGATTTATTTCCCATTTATACTTGATAAAGCTTTGCATTTTAGTAGAATATTACATCAATTTCTCCCTTTAATTGTTGTACACATATCACACTTCCTCAGTTCAGTCTATTTTAAGCCATCTTCCAGTTTTAAGTGACTATTTATGATTGGATATTCTAAACCAATTTTGTTCATTTGTAAGGTGAGAAGAGAGGCCTGAAAAGTAACTTCTCTGTATAAAATAGTTCTTTCTTACGTATATATGCCTTTTCTTTAATTGGTAACTGCATTTCACATTTTCATTGCTGTTTACATTGATCTTTAGGTATATTTTTGTTTACATCAGCAAGTTCACTACAATGCAAAAAGAAAAGGAACTCTTACTAATGACAAGTTGCTACTACATGATATTTCTCTAATGGAATTTGTCCATTTAATCTATCTTTTATCATGATCAGACTAAAATGAAAGTCTAGGAATTAAACGTGTTTTTTAAAAGTAATTGGAAAAAGTCGGCTAAATTTTTTTATTGAGCTTATGAACGTTCTCGGAAGGAAATAACAAAATTCACTGTATTGAATTTTCTTTTTATTGATACGTCCACTAAACGGAAGCTGTACAGAAGTTTACCTAGAGTTTAAGAAAAATTGCTTAATATTTTGGAATCGAATTTCTAGAATCTTCAACCAGACAGATAACATATCAATTTTCTGTCTCAGATTACACATTTGAAAAACAATGCTGTTACTCCCTGTTTAAAGAACAAGAAGCTTGCAATTTGAGCCTCAGGATTCCAAAAGGTCTTTTTTTGGCTAATGTACTAAGCATGTCAATGCTTTTGAGATGTTCAAGTGATTACATATTTCTATAATTCTCATATTTCATACATCTTTTCGTAAAAACAGGGCTCTGTCTTTTTTCTAACTCGGTTTTTTAAAGTAGATGCCGGTGAACTGGTTGACATTTCAAGCCGTTGTTAAAGCTCAAATTTCAATTTAATTTCTTCTGTTGAAAAGACAGGGTTTTTCTGAAGCTCCTTGTTCTTTCAAGTGTCACAATTTAGGGTTCTGTTGTCCTTTACTGTAATTTTTCTTCTCTTGTTTGAACTTTTGGAGGATATTTTATTAGGACCAATGAAATTGATGGTGGGCTGGGTTGGGCTGGGAGAAATTTTGAGGCAAATGTGTCCAAGAAAGCATTTTCAGTTGTATCAGGCTTCATCTTCCGCAGCAATTTCAGGCTGCCTTCCACAAACTCTTCCATTTTTGTCTGCCTTGTGCTTTTCTTACCAAAGCCACCTTTTCTCTTCTCTAAAACTTCTTTCTCGAATGCGCTTTCGGCTTTCTTCTGAGTCTTGTCCAGATTCTTGGTGTCCACACGGTGGGTTTCTTTTGCCATCTGTTGTTGTCCATCTTGGACCAACGTCTAGCCCATTGTCACTTTTTTCTTTCAGCTCTCTCCACTATGTCTTCAACTTCTGTCTTTTCTCTGATGGTATGTGGAGTATTTATGTATTTATCATCCAACTGTTACTCTTTTATTAAATTCTCTTGATATATATATATATATATATATATATATATATATATATATATATATATATTTATATATATATACCTACCAACTCAGAGAGAAAACTTGAATACTTGAACTTGTTAAGCGTTTCAACTTACGCCTTTTAAGTCTTCGTCAGGAACAATCATAATCTCCAGTAATGAAGGTCACGCATTACTGATTGATAAGAAGTTTGGAACATTGAACAAGGTGAATTTTTCTTCTCTGAGTTGCTATCAATTATTTAAAACGTTTTTACCTCATAAAAGTTTATGAATGTTTTTATAGATATGCATATATATATATATATATA